>MUZC01000151.1:223420-261352 GCA_002072015.1 Radix auricularia
TTTATAGGTTCTAAGAAGTAGTAACTACTAAGAAATAAATAATACATTATTACTTACCAACGACGTGGAAACAACAGTTTTCGCTATGAATCGTGTTAGAGCTTGCATTCTAGAAATATTTCCAGCAGACTTGTGCAGAATATTTGTGTTTATTAAGTTTATTACCAAACATGTCGGTAATTTTCCTTGAGGCAGAAGAGTTGAAAGCTGGCAACTTGGTTGATTTACTGGGTGCTGCCGCTACTTTAGTCTTCTCTTCCTTCCATGGCATCATTTTCTTTCTTGTGGCAAGCTTTTAAATGCCGTTTTAGATTTGTGGGATTCCTTCCCACGAGCAGTATGTCGCATCTCTTACCGTCGTTAGTCACCAAACATTCACTTTTGTTTAAATCTATACGGTACGTGAAATAATATCAAACATCACTCGATTTTAGGCGTCCACTAACTCCACCAACACCAGTTCCTGCTGTTGTCATTGTCAACTTTCAACGTTAATTAATTGTATTATTTTTATGACTTATATTATCGACCAGTTGATGCGCATGCGCGATCATCAAAGAAATTAGGTCATAATAATTTCTTAGAATAGACCGCAGTACCGGAAAAGAACGATAAATGGGGATTTTAGTTTTTATTTCGTTGGGGAGTTTTAGTTTCAGTTTTTATTCAGTCTTTTGTCTACCAGATTTAGTTTTCGTCTAGTTTTAGTCTTGCTGCTAATTTTAGTTTTAGTTTTAGTTCTCGTTGACGAAAAGGTCAACATTTTCGTTGACGAAGGTTTTAGTTTCAGTTTTCGTCTACGAAAACAACACTATGGCCCAGATGAATTGCCTGCCAGGTTACTAAAAGAATTAAGCAATGAACTGTCCCCAATCCTTGTAGTTCTTTTTCAAGCCTCTCTAAACCAGGGTAAAGTGCCACAGGATTGGAAATTAGCCAACGTAACGCCATTCTATAAGAAAGGTGATATGTCCGACCCTGGTAATTACAGACCTGTATCACTTACCTTGAAAAATATAATGCCCGGGCCCACACCAACATGGCTTTAGAAAAAACAGATCATGTGATACACAATTGATAGGTCTAATAGCTGAACTATCAAAAGGCTTAGATAATAATGATAAAATAGATACAATATTACTAGACTTCTCAAAAGCATTTATTGACAAAGTTCACCACCTTAGTTTACTTAAAAAACTTTAATACTTTAGAATCTCAGGTCCCTTACATCACTGGATCCAAGACTTCCTATTGGGTAGGAAGCAAACTGTAATAATTGATCTAAATATACACCAATACATTAATAAAGGTTAACTCAGGAGTTCCACAAGGAACTGTCCTAGGTCCCTTACTATTTTTAATTTATATAAATGATTTATCCAATAATATCTCAACAGGAACAAAAGTTAGGTTATTTGCTGATGATTGTATAATTATAATCTATAGACTATAGAACAATCAATTCAGAACAAGATAGCAAAATTTTACAAAAAGACTTAGATGAATTAATAAAATCGGAAACTAACTGGAGTATGTCCTTTCCACCCAGAAAAATGTCAACTGCTAAGAGTAACAAAGAAAAAGAAACAAATAAATTCAATTCATAATTTGGAATTTTAAATTTCCTTTGCCCCACTTTTCGCCGTGAGAGGGTACCTAACAACCCCAAACGTTTCATACGTTTACCTATTCGGGAAATAGGAGAATTAGTGATTTTCAATTTTTATTTACAGTTAATGAGTTAACGACAGAATGAATTTGATTTAAAAAACCTAAACCATAACTAAAAACACAGATACCATCTTGGTTTAATAATATTAAAGTGGCTTGGCTTTGTTTCAAAATGATGTAAAATCTATTTAAAAACCCAAATTATATAAATTCGCGTAGTCTTAGGGAAAAATTGGTCTAAATTTAGATCTTAAAGCACAACAATAGTCACGTGACGTTTACGTCAGAAATGTAAGAAATGGCAGCTGGAGGCGACTGGGCTTCACTGCCCAGTGTTGTCCTTGAGGATATTTTTTCGAAACTGTCTCCTATAGACAGGATCAGAGCCTCATCAACGTGTCATAAATGGAGGGAATATCTGTTTCTTCCTCAGTTTTGGCCGGTGATTACCTTCAATTTGAATTACAAAGGCCGCCCAAGATCCAGATTTTTTAGTTCCAAATGCGCGAAATTTGTGAAGGAAGTAACGATTGAGTTTAATTCGACACGAAGTTCGCAAGTATGTGATTGTACTCGTTTATTAGAAGTATTGTCCAGAAATGGACAACTGGAATGCTTGTCCCTTCGCCCATCAAATTGTTATTTTGATGGAGGCGATGGCAGTTTGGAAAGGTAAAGTACATTGTACCAGATTTTATAATGTCAAATTGTTTACATAGCCTCGTTTTGAATCAGCTGTTTTTTCAGTCAACATACTAACATACTTGTACTTGTATTTAAGTTTAGGGCGGTGCTGCTCGTCTCGAAGTTCGAGTCATCCAGCATGAATACTAGTCGTCTCGAAGTTTATAAAATGATGTTTATAAAATTGAAGAGTTACAAGTATTCACTACGCCTTTCATTGAACCTCCGATTCTATATGTGCATTCAAACAATCTCTCAAATCTATCACTAAAGTCAAAGTAGACTAAACCTAACTGTCCTAACCCAAAACCCTAAAAACTATCACTAAACCTAACCCAAACCCTAAAAACTATCACTAAACCTAACCCAAACCCTATGACTATCACTTAACGTAACCCTAAAGTCTATCCTTAAACCTAACATCAAAACAAACCATTTTTAAAAAAAAAAATCTTTTTCATTATCAATTCATGTTGAATGTTGTATTGTTTTTAAAAAAAAATTAGGCATCAGTAAGGAATCGAACCGCGGACCTGCGATGTAGCGTACTATCTAACTATCAATACGACCACATAGCCACAAACACCAATGAATTTTTTAACCTTATAAAAAAAATGTTACCAAGAATAGCAAAAACCGGAAGTGGACGAGCGCGTATGCAGTCGCATATTGGGTCGTCCTGACGAGCAGTATCGATGCTTCTTCGAGACGAGCAGCCACTTTGTTAAGTTTATTAGTCTAGTGTTTTTCCAGGACTTATCACTTATACTTTATACTATACTCATTATTATTATTAGTAGCACGTCGGCCTGTACTCTTTAGTTGAACTGTTATCTGTAGTCTTTAGACTTTAGTTCATTTTTAGTTGCTAAAGGTTATTTATTAACTTTAGTCCTAAAATTATTGATTATCATGTCATATTCATAAGTCATTATCATTACTCATTACACTTTTACTTTTTTTTATTTATTAATTGAATAATTGCCATTTTAATTTAATATATTGATGGGGGAAAAATATCAATATTTTCGACAACCACTGCAGAACTGATAGTAAACATAAAAATTCTGGCCTACTAAACCAAAAGAAGTTATTAGTAAATAATGTGATTTCTTTTTTTAACAATGGTGCATGGTAGATGAGTGGCTGGTGTACCGAAAGTCACTGGTGTGAATCTCTGTGAGGGCAGGGCTTTGTTCCCTGAGACAAGGGTGACCCTGAGTCCACCCAGCTCTGAATGGGTACCTAACTTTAGTTAGGGAAAGAAAAGCCACTGGGTATTATGCCACACAATCCCACACCATTTGCCCTGTGAACGCTTTGTCACAGTCACATGTCAATAGAACAGTTGGTCTAAAAAAAAAAATTAAAAAAGAAACCACCAGCTAATGAAAGGTTAATATTTCTGTGTGTTTTACAAATTATTTTGAGTGGCAAAAAAGCACTTGATTGGTAAATCTCAAAATCTCAATAATAGGCTCGCTTGCATAAAATAAGATAAAATGCATCAAATAATTTTGAAACTTACATATCTATATCTATTTTCAACCTAAAGGGTTGACTCACACATTGCCTTATTTTACTTGAAAAAAAGATGCAATTTAAAAAGTATACTATTATAATAATGATGCTATTGTAAAAACATTTTCCAAAATTCCTTGTGATATTTTTCTTGGAATATTTTTAATAATAGATGGAATTTTGTCCTGCAGCTTTCTTGAATCACTTCGATTGGTGGTAAAAAGAAACAGGCGTCTCCTCCACTTGTCTTTGGGCTGCACTGAAATCCTTTTAAATAACTCCCAAGAAGTGCTCAATCTACTTGTCAAGCATCATGGACCATCACTCCAATCTCTGCATCTTGCCAGTGTCAAGGAAGACTCCAGTACCTATAACCTTCCATTCCTTGGACTAGACAGCATATCTGCATTTTCAAATCTGCGATCTCTGAGTTTAGACTATGATTTTCTCTCCCCAACATTAATGGCAAGTCTGGCTCACCGTGAGCACACAGCTCCTCCTTTACAGAGTCTCAGCATTCATATCCACCGTGTTGGCCCAAGACAACCGACTGAGGAAATGTGGAAAGAACTGATTGATGCAAGTCCAAATTTGGAGCTAACACTAAACTTAGTCCACTCAATAGAAGGTATTCAGGCTCTTTTAGATATTCTGAAACCCTCTATGCCCCTAACTCACTTTCGTCAGTATTTCTGTGGAGACATAAGTGTTGCATCATTGAACATGATAAGCAGTCACTACCGCTTTACCCTGCGCTCTCTTACTATTATAGAAGCAATTGAAATTCAACCAATCAACTATAATAATAGTTATGATACAGAGGATCCTTTTGTAATGCTAGCCTGGCGTTGCACTAGACTGGAAGTCTTGAAACTTATTGGTAAGTTTTTTGTGTTTCTTACTAAATGTTTATCCAAATACAGTTGGACCCCTTTAAGTCCAACTTTCCTAAGACTAAAACCTCCCTATATCAAATTGATTTTTAAGTCCCTGCCAAATTCTGCGCCTATTATGCCTTTTTCCCTATCTTGAAAACTCAGTATTTCAAATTTTTTTCCTGTCCCTTTGAGTTCGACTTATAGAGGTCAGACTGTATTTTACTTTAACAGATTCAGTGACGAGCTTACCACTTTTGCCTTCAGCTCTATCACCAATTTAAATTCATTTCTCTTACATAATTTTTATTCTCAAAATTTTCCAATCC
The DNA here is from genome assembly GCA_002072015.1 of Radix auricularia. Lineage (NCBI taxonomy): Eukaryota > Metazoa > Mollusca > Gastropoda > Lymnaeidae > Radix > Radix auricularia. The sequence goes on from MUZC01000151.1 coordinate 228,501, forward strand.
CCCGAAGTCTATCATAAGATGTTAAAAGAAATTCATGAGAAATGAAAACCATTAACTTTACTTAATTATGGAAAATGCAGGTGTTTCTTTAGACCAGAAGGACTTGGTAGCAATAGCCCGCCTCAGGAGTAGTCTACGTGAATTGATGGTGCCATCTTGTTGCGTTTTCTGGAGTGAAGAAGATGAAGATTATTATGATGAAGATGAAGCTCTGTTAGATCTGCAGTATAAGGTAATTTGGTTGATTTGGGTTGCCTAACTGTGAAGTTTATTACATTTGCATGAAAATCAGATGCAGCAGTCACTGTTACCCATTATTCTCATCTGGTTGTGTAAATCGCCTTATAAATGGATCTGGTTCAATGTCAAACTGCGATTCATGACTAGCACTAGGCCTAGGGCTAAGACTAGCATCGGATTCATTAGAACTAGATTCGGAGCTAAGATTATCATGTGGAATATTAAAATCATCATCACTATCACTTAGACGTTCACACAAGAGGCTTTCAAATATATTTCTATCTTTTTTTAATCTGTACTGAAAGTCCAGCTGCAGAATCATCCATTTTGACTTGAAAGTTGGAATTAAAAATAGTGTTTATAACCGATAAAAAATACTCTTTTTTAAAGTTTTTAGCTGCAAGTTTGACCTGGAAGATGTAATTAGTCATAAAAGGAAGTGGCTTAGTTTACGAATAGTGGATAGGAAGTTGCTATTTGACTGTTTTTTTGTCAGCCAATTTTATCTGCTGTCACAATACAAAATGTGCCAATCTGCCGCTTTTTTCTGTCCGACCACAGTTCGTGATTTAATTACATAAAATGATGATATGTATTAAGGTTGTTAAGACCGCTAGTTTTTGAGGACAGACTAACCGTTCAAAAAAGACCGGTTAACCGCTCGTCCTTATATCCCTAATGTTTTGAGACCCATTTGAGAACTAACAAGAGAATGTAGTCGCCTGGCATTGTCTGATGGCATCAAAGCCCGCTTCCCCCGCTTGTGTTCAGCGCTTTCCGCATTGCCCTCAATTCAAAGCATTTTTTTTAATCCAAAAAGTTAATTAAACAGTGATGGTTAATTGTCTTTTTTATATTTTATTTTGGGGACTCGTAGTTCACCGGTCTAAATAAGAGGACATGTTCAATCGTTTGTTAAATTTAGCGAGGTTTTTTCATTAGTTTAAAAAACCAACGCCTTGCCCCATCCGTTGTGACGTCATGTTTACCTCTCTTGTGTGTGATGCCGATCAAATCGCGTATTAAAATTAATAATATAATAAAATTATAAAGCAAAGGAGTAAACGATGATAAAATGGAATTTATTTTAAAAAAACATTATTTTTCAATCAACTCACCAGAATAATTGAATTTTGCGACGCACACGTTCCCCCTCCCCGTTTTTTTCTGTTCAAATAGGGTTTGAGCTACACTCGGCGTACCATTAATGTGGTAATCAAATGCCTTTGACTAGCAGGAAAACTGTCACTAAAAGACCGAACTCGAATTTGTGGGCCGATTAATCGCCCGGTATCTTTGCTACGTCTTTCAAATACCTCTCGTAATATAGGTACATGTACTTCACTAAGCGGCGTGCACCGATAAGTTTTTGAATGCCTGAACTGAAACAGACTATAAACCAGTGATCAGAAAATGCGGATAGGTCACGGGGTCATATGCTTTTATAGCTTTCTTTGTCTTTATAAGAAACAGACTATAATTAATATAAATAGAAACAGCCTCGGCCTTGACCACTGTTGACATCAAACGCGCACTGTGTTAGCTCTCGTAGTCACAGTGGCTCGACAACTAACCAGCTGGATCTTGGTATTGCTTTTACTCACCGCGACAAAAGGAGAGGCGCGAGGCGCGTTACCATTTGTGTTGTTTTTTTCACTAGTTGTTTTTACTGCGTTATCGCTAGTTTTTTTTGTGTTTTTTTTTTTGTTGTATTGTTGTTTTCTTTAGGGTTACACGGTCCTACAGTCCTGAATAAAGGTGACGGGTCCTGGTTTGAGGACCGGTTAGCCGGTTAACCGTTAACAAGCTTAATATGTATATAGATATATATTTATTTGTTATTTTACCAGTCTTACAAAGTTTGTGTGTGTGTGTTTGCTTAGTTTTATTATTTTATCATTTAAAATGAATTAAGCTTTTAATTTTGATTAGGTAAAAAGGTAACTACAACATACATTAGGAAACAATTTTTTCACAAATACCAATATTAATTACCTAAATTACATGTATCAGTTAATGATGTTGGTCTTTTTTGGTATATATGGCTGTGTGAATCTAGATTTGCAGTGCATATTCTAATTTTGATTAATTCCAGGTTTCAAAAAGTCTTGGTAGAAAGTGGCACCTACTACCAGAGTTCAGTGTTCCACCAGCAGTTTTCTTCAGAAATGCAAGTGCAGACAATGCATACATGAATGAATTGTTAGAAGACCAGGTGTGGAGGATGAATTCATAAGCTTATCTTGACTTGGTTATATGGAAAGAACTGACTGGACTCTTAAGGCTGAACAGTTTTTTGTTGGTTTTTTTTGGTTTTTTTAAAGTAACCACCAATAAACTTTGAGACATTAAAGCTTCAACATAGTGCAAAAGAATGGTAGCCAAGCATGATGCAAACATTCAATGGAAACTTTGTGGCTTCAGTGGCACAAAGGTAATCTAGATTCCCTCATCAACTGTATCTATACATTTTTTAAAAAGAAAGGATAAGTAACAATTTGTATCTATTTAATTTTTTTTTCAACTAGATTTCCTTTTTCCTATATTAAATTTTTTGGATTTGTAGAATTATTTTCTAGATTAATTTGACAAAAGTTTTTTTTTTTTGCAAAGTAAATACCCTGATATGTTGAAGTATTAGGCTTTCTATATTCCTAATATCTAGAAATGTATTGACAAACTGATTGATAACAGGGATTAAAAAGGTGCCAATGGTGCATGACGGTTACTAAAAATTTCAACAAGGCGACACACTGGGCAGACCCTAAATGCCTGTAACGAAGTTGTGTGTGTGTGTAAGTGTGTAAGTAACTGTCTCTAATAATTCTAGGCTGAAAACATTTATAGTATCATTTATAGTATATATATTTTTTTTAAAATTCCCCAGGATTCTTTAAAAAATGTATCTGTGAAATCAAGTTTTATTATTGTATTATTAAGTGGAGCATGACAATTATAGGTATATAATAACATGCTACCTTTTTTTTCTTTATTCAGAATTATTCTTAAAATCATTTCTGTCTATAAATGAATTAATTTTATTAAATTATTATTATTTAGCAATCCGAGAAGTAAAATTTAACATATTTCACAAATGGATGGAAGAGTGAGTTTGCTTTGGCTTATTTATATAGGATGTTAATATTAATGCAAACACATTTTACTTCAGGAATAATTAATTATTATAATTTAAAAAGTCACTCCACACTTCTTTTATTCCATGCAATATTAAGGAGCAAAATTTATATCAGAATGCTCTCAAAACTAAATTTTTGATGAAATTAACAGTGATTACTTGGACAAAATATCAGAAAGCAATTTCAATGCAATTCTAACTAAACCTGGAAAGCCAAAGCAAAAAAATTCACTAGGAGAGCATGTTGTTTTATGTTTGTTATTTGCTGAACATCAATTTATTTTACTTAAAAACATTAACACCACTGATAAATCATACACAAACAAAAATAAAAGACAGCAACAGTACTTAACATCAGATTTGTATATCAAGTGCATCAATTCGTGCTAACTGCATGCCATTATATATTAACATGTAATATTACCAAAAGTTAACTATTTTACTTGTTGCGGGCTGTGATAAAAAAAGAACTTGTGATATGAGGAAATTTGGAACAGAACTTGCATAAAAAGACTTTTCATTTCCTGTTGATCATTGATTTACTCATTCTAAATATTTTCATATTAATAGAATATCTATAGACTTAAAGAAAATAAATAATATGTGTTGTTTTATACAAATTCTGATGAATTTAAAAATCAGTGCTAATTTATTAAAATTTTACCTCTCAGATTTTTTCATTACAAAGTAAATTATTAAAATGGTAAAGCCCCGGTCAGAAATGAAAAGTCTTTTGAAAATGCAATGACATGATTATTTAAATGTGTGATGCTCATTTTCTTTCGAGCAAAAAAGAACAAGAGTCGCAAGAAGACAATTTGCTGGGAACAACCAGGATTTCTATGTTTTTTTGTTTGTTTGATTTTTTTAAAAGAGAGAGACTATCATGAAATGAGTTGTTTATATTTTATAAAGAAGTAGAGCTGTGATCACGTTTATGAGCACTGGTTTATGTACATACCACCAATAATGTTGTCACCTGAAACAGAAAAGAACAGATATAAAAGATTATAATGATACCAGCCTTCTAAATCTTATCAATGAATATGTTGCTCTGTTCATATTGGCAGTTTCGTTAGTTATTTTTGTTTTTTAGTTACTGCAGCATCAGTACATTTAAACATTTTTTAAATTTTAAATGTTTGTTTTACTTATAGCTTTTCATTATCCAATTTAAAAGGGGGTGTGGGGGAAAGCAAATATTTATTTACTTTCATCTTGATTCCATTTAATTTCAGTTTTCTTTTTGTGTTTACAAATTTTCTTCTTTGATTTTATGAACTTAAAGAACTTGAAATCAATAATTAAAACTTCTCTCCAAGCTTCTCCACAAAAAATATCTTTTTATACACTTTAAAACTTGTTATCCGTTTTTTTATTCATTATTCTGAGACAGTTGCTATTCGGGTGTGGAATCAGGCAGAAGTTGAAATTTTGCAGGATTTGTTTACATTACATAACTGTTTGATGCTTAACATGCCATCGTTTTCTTTTTCTCAAGCAAACATTGAAGCTATTTTAATATTGCTTTTAATTTCATGACTGCATCAATGCTTATGCTACACATCTGAAATTAAATGTGGGTGAGACTGCAATCAGGCTTATAGATAAAGGAGATGAATACCATACAAACTGTATATGGGTGAGCCTGACAAGACATAACAGCGAACATATCAGCAAAGAACCTTGTTCGTTGTTTTCAATGTAGAAGGCTCATTGTCGAAACGCTTGCTGTTTGTGACATTTTGTCAGGCTCACATCTAAAATTAGCTCAACCAATTCTAGAAACAAGATTTTTCAAATCCAAACTTTTGAAAACGTTCTCAAAACATTAGGATACATTATTTTATCTTTTTGTCTGACACAGATGAAATTTTAATACATTAGTTTATTTAAAAATTGATTTAGAATAAACTGATTACATTTAAAAACAAATAACAATTTATTTTCAGCTGGCTATTATCTCTCTTTAATCTTTCTAATTGAAAACTGTGTCTCCTCTGTTACTGGCTCATAAACTGTTTTTTCTTATATTCTTTTGATTATAAAAAATGTTGCTATCTACTTTGAATTTTCATTGCCACTAAAATTAATTATTTGCATTACTTAGTCGTCATTTAAATTTATTTCTATTGATTTAACAATCATGGGTGTTAAGATTGAATTAGTGAGCTTTCAATCTGTTATCTTTTTACATAAATGAAATATTTTAGTTATTAGTCACAAATTAATCAAATTCATTATTAAAATCAGAATTTGCAAATGGTTTGAAAACATATTTTTTAAAGTAATTATTATTAGAATGATAGAATGTAAATACAGGGTTACCAGTTTGCCTATATGTTATTATAGTTTTCTAGCATTTCTTACTGAGTTTATGAAGAAGTCTCCCCAAAAATTCTAAATTTCACCACCTGTAAGTATCTCATAGAGGTTACTCATATCTTCCAGTGCAATAAAAAAAAAAAGATGTCTTACTACTTTTATTGTTTTTTCTAGAGTAGGATGAATAACCAAAAAATTTAGATTATGAAATTAATGTGACAACATAATAAATGGATATGGGGAATCATTAAAAATATATATGTTAATTGTCCTAATGATTTACAGTATCCATCAAAAAATCCATTGCCATTTCTTAATACCTCATTCTTTTTGTCATTTTTGAAATATTCTCAAATTCCATGATTGCCCAATTTTAACTTGTTTCTATTTTATTTCAATGAATTCTATTGTTAAAAATTATGCACTAGAACATAACAAGCACAAACTTTAGTGTTTATCAATGGGTAAAATGCTGGATCACTTGTAGATTCTCAAACCAAATTCTTTTAAATGTGGGGCAGCCTCGTTCTGGAGGAGCTATTAACATTTTTTTTCTTTAAAGCAAAGTATAGTATCTTAATCTTTAGTTAACATTTCTGTACATTTAAACTTCACAAATTAAAGTTTTTTTGAAAGTTTATAATTTATGTATAAAAAATAATTTGAACTTTATTATAATAATATCAACTTTAATATAATCTTTATTTATAATTTAAACTTTTGCCTGAGATCTGAATAGTGAGTTATGAACTACCAGCAGTATGAGAACATTGTTTCATAGCCAGTGAATTGACAAGTTAGTATTCTTTCATTCACTTTCTCTTACCAAAAAAAATTCAAAGTTGATTACTAGTCTTACTTTGGTTGTGTTATACTTGGGCTGTTTTAATATCTCTTTTCTCTTGTTTTTATACAACATTGGTCGATAAAATACAATCAAGTTACAAACTGATTGGCAAGAAGCATTCAAAGATTAGCAACAACATTCCATCATTTTCATGCTTCAAAAATCAATATATTAAGACACAAACAATGTGTTTGGCCTTGAAAACCTTAGCATTTAAAGTCTTTGTTTTGCATTGACACCATGAGAACAAATGTCTTTCAACCAGCAGCCTACTGGAGTACCCTGCTTCTAATCTTAAGAGGGTTTTTGACAACATAGAAGTAGGTCATGTCTCAGAGATTCCTTGTTTTTATTCTTGAGGACTTTTACCTTATACAAGAAACTCCTGTACATAGTGTAAATATAAATATCTTTTAATAATTTGCTCTAAAATAAGAAGGCGTCAAGTCAACTAGGGATAATCTTTTATTAAATTTTAACTTGATTTTTATATATTTGCAGTTTTATCCTGGTACTTTGCTTATTTTGTTCCCTTGCTTCATGTAATTAAAAGTAATTTTTTATTTCTATTTGCTCTAGTTTAATTTTATTCTAATAGTAAATTGGATCAACACAATGTACTTGTTATTTAGCTTGTCAAGTCTCATTAACAATCTCTGTGGATCAGAGTAACTGCAAAGTAGTCAGTCTTAAAATGAAACTAATAACAACAAAAAAATTAATTGCTTGCAGGAAAATCTCAATTCTTATCAATATACAAATATATACACTTCACTTTGCTTATCTATTTATATTTTAAGCAAAAATTATTTTTCTTAGCTCACATCAGAACTGGGACCATAACTATATTAAAGCTGATAAGCTCTTATGGTGGTGGAGGAATCAGCATGTTTTACTTTGCCTATGCTCTGTACCCTATTTGTTATTTTACTCCCTATAAATGTATATAATAAATTTTATCTGAAATTTATAGTCATGCAATAAATGTTTATTATTTGGATTCATTGAACTACAGAGCTACAATGATACCAGCTAATGTAACCGTAGTTAGTCCCTGATAACGTTTTTTCAGTTACCATGTGAAAGATCAATATTTGACTTTTGAACTAAAATGTTTTAGGACTATTTAACTATTAAGTGCAATAAAGTTCAGTCATCCTGCTTATCTTTTGTAATTTGTAACCAATTAAATTACTTCAATATTTGTAAAAGAATGAAATTGATTGCTCTTTGAAAAGGAATGAAGAATGCTCATGTCTTGTAAATAAACTAAATAGAAGAGATGAGATTTTAAAAATTAGAAGCTTAAAAATATTTTTTTTTATCTATACTATATTTTATTTTTTAATATCTAGAAAAGCATAAACTGAGATATAAACAAAATGAGTGGTGAAAATGCAATCAGGCTTATAAAAAATTAAAGATTTTAACTTTTCCATTTAACTGAGATATAAGTAGAATTTAACAACTCTGTAATTTTCAGGTTGTGTCCTTGTTTAAAAAAAAAAATTAATAAACTTTTAGGAATGTGTCACTTGCATTAGATTGCTCTTTTTGTGCGATACATTTTTCCCTTGCTGTTTTTTAACCTGGACATATTGAATCTCATTGTTTTGAATGATTTCTTCAACACATCTTTAAGCCATACCGGAGATGACCATATCGCATGCCTATGTCAATATAGGGGTTAATCCAGTGCCTGATTTGTCATTATTAACTTATTGGTTCATCATTCATTTGAAAAGGAACTTGATTTTTTTGAAATATACAAGAGTGAAAAGATACAAGGAAAAAACATGATATTATCTGATTAATTATCAATTCGTTTTGTGCATTAAAAATCTAAAAGAAAAGAAACAATACTATGCAGAATCTTTTGTGTCTATTCTTTAGGTAAATTGGTGTGGTCTTATTAGGCTTTTCGTAAATGAAATATGCCAGCTAAGCCTTGTGAATTTGTTTCAGAGCTATGTTTTTAAACTTTCCACTGAGTTGCACATGTAGAAACTTATTGACAGAGACTATATAATTAAAATATGCCAAGTCATCTTTGGTTATGTTCCTATTATGTTTCATAGCCAGGGAATTAATATATGTTAAAATACCACACAATGAAAGCAGATCTTGTGCATGAAATTATGTTTTATTTTTAAAATTACAGGGGAATATATCACCTTTGAACAAGTTAGGCTCTAAATTTGAACCCATTTAATTTTAACATTTTATAAAATACAATTTATGAAGTAAACTGCACTCTTGCAATTTCTCAAAAGGTCAGGGCTTTGCAAGATCTAAATATGTTTTCAAAACTTATATTAAACTGGTTAATTAAAAAGCAAAATTATTGAATATAGGACATTTTGATTTCATTTTATTATTTTCTCTAAAATATTTGTGGCTACTCTTACTTGTCCATTTAATATAAAGTTTGTCAGAAATTATTTATAAAAAAGACAAATTTAAAAAAAACATTTTAAAGCATATTTTATTTAATGGCTACTTTGTCAGGCTACATCTCTTTTTTGCTTTTTCAATATGCAATATTTGTAAATATATGCACTTTAAAATTTATTAATTAAGTTCATTTCACCTAAAAGACTAAGTGTATATTTAATTTTTTCTAAATTTAACATTTTTTACTTGTATTTTTTTTTCTTACTCTCATCATTGATGCTCTTAAATAATTGCATACCTTGGAACTAATTATGAAGACATTTTTTTTTTTTTAAAGTTTTTTTTTTATCTACCCATATTTATTAAAACCGTTATATGTTTAACTATTTTGTCCATATTAATTTAGTTTTTGGTGGGGTATATATTCAGCTTTGTTGTTAATTTATGAATAACTGTTCCTTAGATTATAGGGTTTAGAATGCCTTTTATTTTGAATTATTTTTTTATATTCATGAAAGGTTTCAATAATTATTTTTTATTAAAAAATCTTTAACTTGAAGAACTCTGATGTCCAATTCAATTTACAAAACAACAATAAATTCAAAGGTAAAATCTTAATCATTGTGTCTAAGTTATAAAATCTATCTGTTATGGATTCAATTTAATTCATTTTAACTAGGGGGCATGATGCTTTGCAGATTATACAAGCATTCTCAAATGAGGTTGAGAAATTTTATATGGGGCTTAAATTTGTTTTTTTTAAATTTACTTAATTTATTTTGTCATAAATTTAAAAAACCACATACCCTGATGCTATTCTTTAATGCATTAAATTTTAACAATTAAAACTTAAATTTGATCAGTAACATAGTTTAGCATCAAATGAAATTAACAATTCAATTGATTAGTTCAGCTAATATAAAAGTTTTATTTTATTTTAAAACTGTTTTGTTTGTTATTCGCTAGTCATGAGCTTGAATTTATTTTGGCCAGGCGTAGAGTGTTCACCTCACTGCAACTAAATGAGATGTCAGGAGAGTAATTTTCTTTCTTTTAACATTTGAATATAAGTATTTTTATTTCTCAAAAAGTTTTTTTTTTTTTTTTTAAATGCAATAATCCATTGTATCTGTAAAATAATTGTTTCGAATTTAAAGTAATTAGGTTTACTTAATTTTTTCAGAAAAATAATAATTTTATGGTAATATTTTCAATATTTTTTATTACATTATTTTCTCGTAGTTTTTAGATTTTCATAAGAGGTTTGTTTTCTGTGTATATTTATTTATTTTTATTTTTTTGCAAGAGTTGTGTGAATTAATTTTAAATATTTTATAACAAAGAATCATATCTTTTAAAGCTATCAAGCAATCTTTAAGCTTTTTATAGCTGTACTCGTATTTACCATTAGATAATAGGTGTAATACTTTTATCAATATGTTTTAAGTGGGCTTTTGTTCATTGTATGTAAATATTTGTATATCTAATCAATTGTTCCAATATTTTATCTGCTTTTTAATAGTCAGTTGAGTCATAGGTAGCTTATTAATAGTAAACCTAATAATGATGTAGCAAAACTTAACATCACTTTGTAATTTAACAAGATGTGTTGAGGCTTGATAAAAATAAAAAAAGATAGGGCATCCTAAACAAATCTTGTTCCACTATTTATTGACGTTAAATGACTTGCAAGCAGTCCCTCATTGTATTATCAATTTCCTATATTCTGTTAGTTGTACACAATCCATATGAAATATTTTTAAAAGCAATTAATGATGTAAGTAAGATAACTGGAGAAAAAACAACTAAATCTGTCAATGTTTTTGTCGTTTTTTTTTCTGACAAATTATATGTCTGTATAACTAGCACTTGCCCATTCTTTGCTATTTTTAGGTGAACCATATTTTAAATTTTGTTCTATAATACCCTTTTTAACAAAATTGAATTTAAAAAAATTTTATCTCACTAAAGAATCATGACAAATATTGAATTTTGTAACACATGATAATTTAAAAGCTGACTTTAAATACACTGATCAAATTTGTGTGAAGCCTCTAAAAAGGTTTTTTTTTAATAATCACATTCCGGTTTTGTTAAAAAATGACAACATAAATACTGAATTTTGTTGCAGTACAAAATTTAATTAGAGCTAGAAAGAATTGTGTACAGAGCATGTTGTTATAATGTTGACTGTTAGTTTATACTAGTACATTTTCATATTAAGTTCAAAATTTAAAACTGAGATCTTGACATCATTAGTGATTGCAACAGATGAGTGACTACTGAATTCATACGGCTGCCTTAGTATATTGTAACATGTAAAAAAAAAAAAAATGATTGGAAGATGATTCAGTAGCTTTAAACAAACAAAATCATAAACCACATGCATTTCTTCCATAAACAAAGCAAAGAAAACTGATTCAGAAGACATGAACTCTGGATACTCTAAAGCTGTTAATTTTTTTCTCCGTAAGTTGTGTGATGTATCTCTGTGTTGTCTACCAAATTTTATGTCAAACTGGTAATATGTAACTCTACTTAAGAAATTTAAAATAAATTTATCTTTTTGTTTAAGTAAAAGTTTTGTTACGGTTGCATATTCAGGGCAATAAATATTGTGATTCTTGTTTTGAAATCTGGTTACTTGGTTTGTGTAAAACTTTAACATTTCAGGAATTTTGTGATTTATGTAAGTTTTTATCAAAATCTTTTAAATTCAACCAATCTGGGTAATAAAACTTTATAAAATGCATAGATATTATAAAAAATCATCTATCAAGAATTATTGTAACAAAAATCTAGATATTAGCTACAATAAATGTACAGTTATCTTTCTTGTAATCAAGTATATATTGTTATTCAGTTTATACAGTTAACTATATATAAATCTTTTCTTTTTGACAGCTGCAACATGTTGACTAAAAGTTAAACAATTTTTAAAAAATGGATTTTGCCATATTAATGCATATGGCTATTAATGGAATAACCATAACACCTCATGTAATTATTGGCTGAAAATACTGCTTTAGCTCTTTGAAGTGCACTCTTTGTTATTAGATACACAAAAACAGCATTGAAAAGAACAATAAAATCAAGGATTTTTTAAACATAAACATTTTAATGAAATTTTGTCACTTGTGAGTGAAATAAATACAATTTTTTTTTAGTCTAACCATGAAATTTTTAAAAAACCTTAATTTAAAACACCAGTTGTTAATTTTTATTTTATTTTAAAGTTCTAGACGATTCATAATTAATAATAAATAGTTGAAAAAAGGAAAAAAAAAATTAAATAATAAGCACTATTTTGCATACTACTAAAAATTATAACCAGTTGATATGTGCAACATTTTTTCTGATCTGCACCAGAAGAAAGTTTTTTGACAATATTTTTAGCATTTATTATAGTTTGACATGGTTAAAGTATAAAAACTTTCATAGAGAGTAGAATCCTTAAAGAAACATCACGTTTCATTCACTCACAAGGGTAAATTTTTATCAATAAAAACATGAAATGATAATAACTTTTTTTTTAAAACCAAAGTGCATCTATGTATATTTATCCTAGATTGTGGTTGTCCGATATTTTACTATTGTGTTTATATATTATCATGTGCTCTTATAAAAACCTATAACTATTTTTAAACTTTATTTTGCTTGATTCTATGTCACTTTAACTTTTAGTGTCTTTGAGAGAAACAGTTATGAGCTGATTGTATCATTACTCTACAAAAGATAATGTGATAGTTATACCATTCTCTAAACATAAGATGTGTCAACCTAATTAATCATGTAAAAAAATTTCACATTAAAAAATTAACAAAAATCATAATATTTTTAGGCAACAACTCATTAATTTTTTGAGCTCCATTCGACATCTGAAGCTGAATTTTCACATTCATAGCCGTTCTTCCCTGCCATCTTATTTCTTACTAACTATAGTTGGTCATTATCTATTGTATGAATCTTATCTCTTTTTTTTTATTTAAAAAAATTATTTCAAATTTAAATAAAAATTGTTAACCCACAAAAAATAAGTCCCATATCTAAAAGTATGAGAGGCTTTACAGTACTATAAAAAAATCATGGCTGCAATATGCAAAATATTTCATTCCCAGTATCTAAATTGTTAGATTTCTAGATATAAGAATTACTTCATTGCAAGATTTAGTTTAAAAAGTATTCTTACTTAACTTGAGATATGTCTTAAAGGTGTCTAATATTTTATTGGTTAACAACCTTACATTTAATTTCCCCATTGGTAACCATGTTTTTGATTTTGTATAGAAATAGAAGATTAAGTCTTACCTTAAGCCTTAAGAAAAATTTGCAACATCCCATGTATTAAGTATTAAAAAATCAAAACAATATCAATGAATATTTTGGCTCAGTGTTTTCCATTTAATGTCTGAAGGCTTTGTACCAATCAGCATTGGGATTGTTTGATTGAACTGTATTTAGAGGAAGGACAGCATTCAGGGGTTTGCATTATTATATCTCAAATCCAGAAACATCAATTTATTATGAGTTACTTTATTTCTTGAAAATGTATTTTGTATTTCTTATTCCATGTTAAACTATTACTTGTTGTAAATGATGTATTTCCTGGAGCAAAAATTTGTAAGTTTTAGCCGTAGGGAAATTTATATACTCAAGAACTTTGAGATGTTGTATTGTAAGTAATATCCATCATTATTGGTCCCTATACCATAAAAAAATGTTTTTATTCATCTGATATTAAAAACTCACTTTAACTTTAAGGAACATGACCGTTTTAAAAATAAATATATTTTGGTACTTTTTAATAGACAATATTTCAAATTGATATTTCCCTTGATTCAAGCAAATGGAGATTTCTTCAATATGATAATGTGGGTAGCATGGGCATGAGCCAGGTGTTATTTATTATTATTAGCCATTATATTTCCATTTTAAATTGTAAGATACTCTGTTTTGAGGAAATATTAATTAAACAATCTGTATGTAGACTCCTTCTGAGAAAACCTCTGAATGTGCAGACTTGATCGTTGTAAAAACAAGCACTGAAATCCAAGTGCAAATAAAAGCTACTATTTCAAAGAAATGTGTTGAACTGTCTGTTTTCTATTGTTTCGTTGTTTTCCCGCACTAGCATTTCCTCTTTAAAAAATTTTTTATGACATCAGTTTATCAATGTTTGAGTCAAAGACGTTGAACTACAGCACTAAACAAATGGGTTAAGCATCTGATTTTTGGGGCAAACAAATGAGGGGAAAGAGATGGTTTTAATGTTGAGATAAAACAATGTTGAACAAATAATAAAGTGGTAAAACACTGGTATTTAAAATGATACATGGGTACAATTCCTTAATAAATTGAAATCATGAATTTTCACTTAGTCAAGTTCAATTTTTAAAAAAAATCTCTCGCCTGAAAAACTAGAACCTGTCATGAAATGAATATCATTACCAGATAACATTTGAAGATCCAAATCCTTTCTTTTAAAAAATCAATTTTTATTACGTGAGATAAGAGTTGAAAAAGTTCGGAGCATAAATCAGGATGTAGATCTATGGTTATACACCGGTGAGTGATAACTTAAACTAATTTATAGTGCAAGCACATTTTTAAGAAATCAAATAGAAACTTTTGTTGAAATCATTAAACATTGATGCGCCTCAGAAGTTTATTTAAATCTGTGACCGTCTTGGAGATTTCTTGCCTCGCTTGTCGTATTGCTTCTTTAGCCTCCTCATCCCGTCTATTTTCCTGTTTGAAAGTTTGTCATGAATGTGACTAAGGTATAAGAAGATAATATGAGTGGTATAGTGGGGGGGGGGTAGACCAGTGTTTCCTAAATTTCATTCACCCCCCCCACACGATCTCTTGAGTTAGACACCCACCTCTCCCTAACTCCTTGGCCAAATTTTAGCCTAAGTGCTAAAAGAATTATCCTCTTGCTGATCTAAAAAATTCGGATTCTCACTTCACACAAAACACTTTAAATAGTTATTTTAAATAAATTTCAGACAGTAAAAGTGATAATCTTATATATATATATTAATTCCTCATTCAATATTTCTACTCTGCTTTTACATTTCAATGCATTAAATCCCTTTTGTCGCAAGTCCCCATTTTAATCTTCTAATCAGGACTTGGACAAACAAGACTGTTGTAACCCCTCCCCGTATTTAAACATGAATTTATTCTTGCTAAAAGAGAGCACAGGATTGAAAAAATGTTAGATCTAAAACTTATCATATTAGTTATAATAACTTATGTGTTATTTTTATCATCACGGTCGCTTATTCTTTTGCAGAAAATTATTGCGTCCTACGTTCTGATAAGAACACACAGACTATGCAGGTCTTTTGGCAAGCGACGCAGCTTAACCTCTTTGGGGGCCCCACATACATGGCGGTAGCGTAATATTTAATGTAAAAAAAAATGTGGACACTAATTTCGGCCCCCCCTCATGTGGGGCCCAAGGGGACTTTCGAATTCGGACCCCCTCCCATAGCTATGCCCCTGTCAGGTACCCATTCGGAGCTGGGTGGACTCGGGGACACCATTAGCCCCGGCAACTAATCCCCACTTTCACGGAATATCAAACCCGTGACCTCGGTATACGCCAGCCGAGCTCCGCGGGCCCCCAGATTATTACACGGTATGTGTAGATCGGATGGTAAAAACATTTATGAAAAGTTTAGTAACAACAATCACTTAGCGTTTTTATTATATTTTCCATATCTTTTATAAGAAATGCTTCATTCTGGATATCATTTAAGCCAGATTTTCAATCAAAATAAAAATCAGTCATCTGACAACAACCAGTTGATGGCAATGCCACTAATTCATGGACTCAATAATTGTACTCAATACCATGGGCGTCGCTAGGAATTTTTCCGGGTGAGGGGGGGCAAAAAATTTACGTTTTTTAATTTAACTGACAATGCCACACAGGTTCAATTTTCAATTAAATTAAGTTAAGTATAACATTAAAAAAGTCTGAAATTAATAAGACTCACAAATTAGCGCTGCAATAGCTAAAATTCAACATATTTTAATGTATTTAATAAATAAAAAACGTAAGTTCTCACGAGAAAATTAAATTTTGCTGTGAAATAATATAAGTGTTGAAACTGCAGGATTACCGAAGATGGATATGAGAAATTGTTTTACAGTTTCAAAAAAAAAAAAAATAATAATAATAATAATAAATAAAATAAAACAACGAAAAGTACTGCAATCGCGGGATTCCAAAATGCCATTATTATAAGATTTTGGGGCGTCTGCAGTAACTGACTTAACATTGGCATTGAGGACATCAGTACAAGTTCAACAGCCAGACACAACTGAGGCACTTGCTTCTAATTTGATTGTCGCTGACACTTATTCATTTCCTAATTAAATTGGATATTGGAAAGTATGTCTGGACACACGACCTTTCAAATGAGTTGAAATTGCAGCTGAATCGTGATTGTTGAACCCCTGATAAAAAGTATAAATTTAGAGCTGTCAGTGAGGGACAGAGCTTTTAGTTTTTAGATATGTATGGTTATCAAACTATTCACCGTGACTTTTATACTCGCAAATGTTAAAAAGGTGCCTTTTGAAAATATTGCGCGTTGTTTCCGCAAAAAGTAATTGGCGGAGTTCAGTTGGCATTTGTCATCAAATCATGCACAAAATATAAAGATTTCAACGAAGATGCATGTAGCCACATGCAAAGCACATGTAACAAAGGCTCTCACGAAGATGTAAGCAATTTTTTGTATTATTGAAAGCCAAAGCAGTTTCTATAGATGAGCGTTGGACTCATCATTTAAAAGAAAAATTCTAGAAAAACGCAACAAACTGGGTCCCATCATTTCTACAATTCTACTTTGTGGCATGGATGATTTAGCACTTCGTGGAAAAGAATGAAATTCTGGTAAATTTTATGACCTGTTAGAGTTTCGTGTTGAATCTGGAGATAAAGTTCTTGGTAATCATTTGTCAATTGGTTCTTGTAGTGCTAAGTATATCTCGGCAACTATGCAAAACATCATAATCGAAATTTGTGGGTCTCTTTTGCATGTGTGAAGGGATTGTTCGTGAAAGAAATAATTAAGTTACATTTTCTATACTTGCCGACGAGACTAACGGCATCTCGCGTGAATTTGAACTCGTGACCATCGGTACGACAGTCGAGCGCGCTACCTCTCGACCACCGTGTCCCACAGAAAAATAATGTGAATGCTATACTATAGGCTATACGAAACACATTATGACCAATTAAGTCAATTTTCCGAGAAAAAAAATCAGCGAAGAAAACTAAATCAAAATTTTCCTTTGCTATGTGAAACTAGATGGAGACATAAATATAAAAGCTTGCGTATTTTTTATGAAAATGTGACAGAAAATTTAGAACACTCAGTAATGTAATCAGTTATACTTGCAGATATAGGCTAATTTTTAGCGCATTTTCGAGATGTCGAAATCGCTATTGCCCCCGTTTTGTCCGTCTGTCTGTCATCACCATGATCACAGGATCCATAAGTCCTAGACCCATGATGTATATATGTTTTTTGTATGTCCTGACCTGCCATTGGTGCATCAACACTCAGTTACTCGATCCGTTAAAAAACCCCGTTAAAACTACCAAAAAACTTTGCGAATCGAGAGTTAACACTGGCACAAGGAACGGGCGCCATTGCCGGAAGTCGAATACATAGTTTTTCAAGCATTCAAGAGTGGTGTGAAATCGTGCAAAAGAATTAATTAGTGTTTTTTTTAGTTGACGTCATTAAAATATGTGTAAAAGTTTAGAGAGTTTTACTTCATCATTTGTGGTGACTTGTAGTTAGGTTAAAGAGAAAATAAAAAATTTTAAAATGTAAAGAAATGACTTTTAAATTTAAAAATGTCAGGTATATTCATTACACAAGAAAATTCATAAAAATATGTCTAAAATCTAAACACAATTACTGATAACTACATAATGCTGATATCTAACATAAGTACTGATACATAATACGAAAATGCGCTAACACGTCCTGAGTTCCAAAAGGGACCAGGCTTAACATGATTTTTTAAATTTATGTTTGATATGTGTACACAGTCTTCAATGTAATAAAATTGCAGGGAATTTAGTTCAGTTTGATTGTAACAGCTTTATAATTTTTTTCTAAAATGTATGGCGGGTGGGGAGCAAATCCCCTTTTGCTCTCCTTGCAAAAATTTCAAAATATCTAGTATCTTAGTTTCAATCACAACGGCAACATTCTAAGGAATTTCACCACCAGCAGTAATTTATAACTCAGAAATTTCCCCACTTGCAAATTTTACAATATCCTTTATAAAACGCACAGATTTTTCCATTATCAAAACATTTAAAGATTTAAAGCAGAAAACAACGGCAACAACTAAAATTATTAAGAAAACATCTTAACCGATGGTTGCCTATTTTCAGTGTCCAGAGCAAACAATTCCTGTATTTGTGGTTATTATTATAACTATTTGTTGTTGGTCAATAGTCGATGTTTTTATTTCTTTATTTGTTTACTTTTCTTCGTGTTATTTGGGTTGAGGGAATGTTTGCAAATAAATAGCCGACTGTGTCCCATGTCGCTTCATTTGGGTTTTTAGGTCAACTTTATAGAAACCAATTATCTTTTTATGACCCACCTGGCGAAAATGTAAAACTTTGCTGTTTGGACTCAATGGTGCAGATTGTTCATCTTTGTAATAATCACTAGGGTCACTTGTGGTACTGGGTGCGCCGCCTCTGACTACAGTGTAACTGTAAATATATATGCATAGGTATCACAATTTGTTTATAAAAAAGATTCAGACAGGTCCCAACATGCTTAACAACTTATAATATTACGAGGCTAAGAAGGTTTAGTTTTTACTTCATTAAAAAAACAACCCGTAAAAAGAAAGTTTTTGACTAATAATCCTTTATATATGATACAGAACTTAAAGTATTGATTACATTCAAAACAAACATTTACAGGCTGAAAGTGACTTAACTACGAAATGCTCCAAAATGGGGACGGGTGGGGGTGGGGGTGTGGCCACCGATCATGGGAGTGAATTCAGCAAACTCGTGATATAAACAACAACAGACGGCTATTATACATTTATGTAGAAACTAAAAGTGCCTTAATTTAATTACGGTACATTTGATCGATTTGAAATTTTGATACAATGTATTAATAGGTGGCACGGTCTGTGTGCAAAATTTCAGCTCGGTAGCATGACGGAAAGTTGGTCATGTTTACTTTTGTTTTTCCGCCGTTCCGTAAGGACGGACGAACAAGGAGACGACGGTGAAGTTAATATCTCCTTCTATATATATAATTCTCTACATGGTCCAACCATGCCGGACAAGAAGTAGCAATCTGTCTGACCTCTGACCCCACCGACCAATCAGATTGCAAGAAAAGCTAGTAAACATTCAAAATTTCGTTGAATTGAAATCAATTACTGTGTTCTTGCAGAACAACAAAATAACATGTATTTCGTAGTGTAATGGTTAAAACATTCGCCAAACAAGCGGAGGTCGCAGGTTCAATCCCCAGCTAAGACGTTACTATTTACTTTTTAACTTGGCAAATAACTTCGTGCTCTCCATTGTGCTCAGTGACAGAAAAGTAGTCATAAACTTTCCTCAACAATTACTTTCATAAAATGAATGACTTTTTTTTTTTAATTTTTAAAAATTATATGTGTATGTGCCCGTTCCTTTCCAACTATCTTTTCGATCACCTTAACAAGCACAAGACGAGTGGAAATAATCTTGAAGAATGACCTTTGTCAGGTTATGCCAATTAGTTTATGGTTGGCAAGATAGGGTGGTGCAAAATGGGGGATGGCAAGTGACTAACCACAGTGCACATGTTTCCAGATCAACAATGCGTCGCAATTATCCCCGCATCCGAGTTTCAACCCCCCCCCCACACACACACACACTTTCTTCGCACTATCTGTGAGCAAATCTGCGACGTATGCTACGCCGCGGGCATCTAGTAAGGAATTAAAAACATAACTAAACTCACTGGAAGACGATGTTTCCAATATTTGCACTTGGCGCCCGCCAATCAAAAGTAAGATCATTCTTTACTGAATTACTGGTGTGTGTGATTCCATTTCCTGTCTGCATGAAAATATTTCATCGTGATTACCGTTACAATTTTTTTTAAAAACAAATCTTTCGATATGATACGAATAAGATAAAAGAGTCAGCACGATCATGTCTGGATTTTTAAACAACACACAATATCTTTTAATAAAAGAAGTGTAAAAAAAAAAAGTTTCAAAATTCGAACATACCGTGCCATTTAGACACTGTAACTTGCTGTCGGAGCTTGGGTTCTGGAAGAATCCTACAGGATCAGTTGAACTGCCGTCTGCTTTTCGGCCAACAATCAGAAATCCTTTAAAAGCAGCCCCTTGGAGTCTAACTGTCAAGTTCAAGTTAAGTCATTACTTAACACGCATTCACGCACGCTTGCACTCTTACACACGCATGCGCGCACACACAGACACACGTACACATACATGAAAGAATAATGTATTCTTGTGATGAACGCGGCGACATCAAGTTAAGTTTAATTTTGTAACGATTTGACAACTAATTATCTGATATACCGGGAATGCACGAGCTTCACTCAGCTCTACTTACCCTGAATAACTTGGTTGGGCTGATAGGTTGATGATGAGAAGGTCAAGGCGTACGGCGCTGTTCCAGTAGCCGTTGATGGACCATGTGTGTCTGGATCTAGGGTAGAGCACGCGCCTGCGGGGGCTCCTGATGGCCAAGCCTTTGTTATGGTAATGGTAGCCATTACAACCATGCTTGCAATAACAACAGCTACTCCTCGAAGCGGCATGGTATTATGTCTGATGTCTGAAAACAATTTCTAGAGGGTCGATATAAGTTCAGTTTTTTAAAAAAATATATATATATAGAATATTTTAATAAAAAGATCTAGAATCAAGGGTTAGCAGACAGCTAAATATTCTTTTAATGATCTTTTCGAAATTGTATAATTCTATACAGAGGCAGGCTACATTCTACATGCTTCAAGTAAATAAAAATATAACTTCATAAATGAAACGCATTAATGCGTAAGCAACAATACTACGGAGATAACATTTTAGCTTCATTAGTAACGAAAATATCTTTGTGGTTCAAAACGTCAATCTGAGTTTTCTATCAATTTCAAGCTACTGCTTATACGCTTTGGACACATCATGGTTGTAGTTGTAGAAAAGAAATTCAGTTGGCATTAATAAATATACCTAAGTAAAGTAGAAATGAAATATTAGTGTGCGTTTTCTTGCCCCTGAAGAGAAGCGTTTATTTGATGATTTAAAAAATAATAACGCACTCTGGCTTAGCATGATCTGTGATAAAATAAACTTGTTTATAAAAGGTTTATGACAACTTGTCAAGTACAACATATTTTAAAAAAAAATTAAATTTAAAAAAACAGATGAGCCAAAACGTATGTCCCTAATAATATGACTAAATTATTTTTTTACAATAATAAAATAAATAAACAAGTGACATATACATATATAAATGTTCAACTTACCATTAAAATTCCCTTGTTTTATTTTTTATAATGAAACGCAAAACTTTGTTTTTCAACATTGCTTTTGACTTTTGCCTGTTTTTATACTGCTGTTAGTTTTAACACGCGTGCTGATTTGGTCATTTTGTGTGGGATAAGATATGTACTGCACGTGGACGTGTTACTTTTAAGTGATATTTTGTATGGTGCAACTACGTATTGGTCTAGGTAGGACCACGATAAGCTAGGGAAAAATTAAAGAAGGTTGGAAATAAGCCCCCCTCCCCAAGTGAATAATCAAAGCGACACCAATATAGCATCGACTTCTTTTAATTGATAATTTAAAAAAAAAATTATGACAACATTAATGTATCGATAACAACGATCTCAAATGTCAGTTTGTTGAATATTTCTCCCATCATGGTCTTAATTAAAGAATACATTCAATTTTGCTCAATATAATAATTAACCCCTGTTTACGAATTTTCGCTTTCAATGGATTAGGACTGAAACTCCACTTAATTGTATTGCACTTTGAATTTTCTTTTACCATGTCTTTAATTACCCTTTCTTTAATTAAGTCTTATCTAAGGGGCCGTCCATAAATGACGTCACGCGATTTTGGCAGATTTTTAACCCCTCCCCCTTCGTCCCTCTTCATCACAAAAACTTAGACTTTCAATATGACGTCACAAAGCTTTGACACCCCCCCCCCCACCAAAAAAGTCGTATTTTCTATTTGAAAATGAGCATGTGTCAAATGCCTTTACTGTCATTTTAGTATGCATTTGGTGTAAGGGTGCACTCTAATATCGTAGCACGCGTAAAACCATGTAAAACGCCAGAAAATAAATTGTAAGAAATCGAATATTTAAGTGGAACTTTTATTTAAATTATCGTGCTTTGACGTGACGTCACAATTCTCAAACTCCCCGTCCCCCACGTCACACATCGTCACAAATGTGTGGACCCCCACTCCCGCCTAGGTGCGTGACGTCATTTATGGACGACCCCTAAATAAATAAATGGCTTCATAATTTGTGGGCGTAGAGTAAAATTGATGTTTTGGGTGGTAGTTTTCTCAAACATAACCCGAAATGTAGGCCATGCCCATAAAAACAAGCACGTGATTCTGTTTGAAACAGTCTAGTCATTTCGTCACATCACCATTGATTACAGCTGATAGCAAAAGATAACTTTTCAGTTATTGAAGTTCAAACACTTGCAAGTCTTGAGTTATCATAAGGAAAATCCAATAATTATATTCTTATCATGGACACGCGGACAACTCGTGGAGCTCAGAGGTAATAAACCATGAACATTTGTGAAAAGTTGTTAGGAGAGTTTATGAGGGAGGATAGAGAGAGAGAGAGAGAGAGAGAGAGAGAGAGAGAGAGAGAGAGAGAGAGAGAGCTGAAGACAAGGTTGGGCGTGAGAAGATAGGGGAGGTAATGAAATTTTTTAAAAATTAAGAATGGGAGCAAATGTGTTTTCACGGTATTTCATTAAATAAATCTCCATAATATCCATGCAATATGAAAATGTATTGTAGGTAGGGCACTGGCGTAGCGAGAGGGGGCAATGGGCAAGGAAAGGGGGCTAATGCCCAAGGCAAACTTTGTTAGAGGCGGCAAAGTCCTGGTCGTTAATTTGCTTCTAAGAATTTTTTTTTAATGAAAATTTTTATCAAAATAAAATAAATACACTTTAGAAATTAGTTAAAAGAAATAAAGGACAAGGAACTATCCTAAAATATGTCAACGTTTCCAATGCCAAAATTTCAACCTCCATACTGGAAAAAAATTATTCTGATACTTGAGCTATTGAAATGAAAATCAATGAGGCTTAAGTAGTGTGAGAACGTGAAATTGAGCCGCTGGTAATAATTGATTCTTCAAATTTGACTGTCGTTGTTCCTGTTGTTAAAGGGGAGTATTATCGTCATTACCGTACCTAATATCAAATATGAGCCGAATGAATGCCCCGGTGGCACCTTGTTGGGGCGGCAAGTTCTTTATTGTTAATTAGGGTATGGAAATGGAAAACGTTAAAATATTTTTTTTAATAGAATAAAAGAAACTCCAAGATAAAAATTAATTTAAAAAAAAAGAAGAAACCATTTTAAAATACGTGAACGTTTCTAATGCCAAAACTTCAAACTCTATAAGTCATCTGATACTAACGATAACGAAATGAAAAAACCGAGAGGCTGGAGTAGTATGATAGCACGACACTGATGTGCTGGTTATTATAATTGATGTAAGCTTTTCAGCCGCTCAACTTGTAGAAACAAAAATTGATGTAGACTATCCATTAAATTCCAATAACAACCAAAATAATTTTAATTTTTAAAATAACATTCATGAACGTAATTGATAGGAATACATTGACCGAGCATACAAATTTGTGAGATTGAGTGTCCAACAAAAATATTGACATTAACTTATCCACATTTGACACGGACCTCACACCAAAATAGAGATGAGACGGGTATTACGAGAATCACTTTATAGCATGTAAGCTATTGTGCCTATTGTGTAAAAAAAAATGTTGCATATTTAAATGGTTTATTCTTCTTAATCATAAAAAAATAATTAATGAACAAAATAGCTTGCTTATCTAAAGGAATTTAGAATTGGCATAAACTAATTCCATAAAATAATGTACTTATGAACAAGTGCTCAACATTATTAAAGTTTTCGCTTATAGAAAAGTAGAAGGAATGAGAAATCGGATAAAAAAGAATAGACTATTTAAAAAGAACAACAAAACGTTGTTAAAGAAAAAGAAACAAAGTGGCAAAAAGTTCTTTTTAGAATGTTGGACATTATTTTTGCCAATAATTTGCTCTCTCGTTTGGTGAGGCAGACGAAAAGTTTAAGTTAAACGAACGAACAGACGCAGGAACTTTGCTAGCCACAGTAAATTTTTCTTTTCTTTGCTTTTTTTAAAAAATGACATTTGGAAACATTTACTATCTGGAAAAAATGTTCATTATAAAGTCAATGTTGCCCGGAATTATTTACAGTACAATTTTATAAAGCTCAGAATGCTTTCAGATGCTACTCACAGAGAATGTATTGGAATACTGGAAAGATGCTTTGGCATTTGCTAAAATTTAATGTGAAGACCTTATCATTTTAATGGAACCCTCTAGTCAAAGAACAAGAGAGTAAACTTTTTAGCAATATTTGTTTCTTTCTGATCAAAAATATATTTTCTTTAAGGGTCTCCATGAATGACGTCAGTCGGTTTTGGCCAATTTTTGACCCCTTCGTCCCACTTCGTCACAAAAACTTAGACCCCCCCACCTCAAATATTACGCCACAAACCTTTGACCCCCCAAGTTGCATTTTCTAATCGAAAATATTTTATTTGACATTTAAATATGTATTTAGTGTAAGTCTGCAATATCTTTAATATCGTAACTAGGGGTGTACCGAATTCAAATTTTCGAAATCCAACCGGAGCCGGATTGGGACGGATTTATGAAGTGATATCCGGAAGAAGCCATATTGGATTTGTAAAAATGACCGGATTCCGGAGTTGCTGGAGTCAGAGCCATTATATATATATATATATATATATATATANTTAATCGGTAAATTTTTTTATCGATTAAAATTATTTTAATCGATAAAATAGTGATTGTAACTATAGATAATAGTTTGAACAATTTTTTCCATTTATTAATAAATAATTAA
Organism: Radix auricularia; assembly: GCA_002072015.1. Classification (NCBI taxonomy): domain Eukaryota; kingdom Metazoa; phylum Mollusca; class Gastropoda; family Lymnaeidae; genus Radix; species Radix auricularia. The sequence continues at coordinate 253,692 of MUZC01000151.1, forward strand.
TTAGTAATAATAGTTTTATTACGCACAAACTTCTCCATTTAAAAAAAAAGATTTTTAAAGTGTAAACTTTAAAATAAGCATTTTTATAAGGAAAATGATATTTTAAAAAATAAACATTGTTTTTACTTAATTAACAATGACGAAATTTAAATTCATTGACATTAAATTGAACTACTTATATTTAAACATATCTCTTAAAAAAACATATTTTTTAAATTAAAAACTTAAGTTATGGGCATTTTATGAAATTTTCAGTTTAATGACGTCATAATTCTTATTTTCAGCTTTAATCAAAATTATCGATTAATTATTCGGTAATTTTTCAAAAGTTAACGATTAAATTTACATTAATCGATAACAGCCCTAATATATATATACATACAAATTATGGCTCTATGGCCAGCCGGATTTGGCCGGATTTATGAAGTGAAATTCTGCCGAAGCCGGAGCAAAATTTGTAAAAATTGCCGGATTTCGGATTTGCCGGAGCTGCAAAAACAACACGATGCTTAAGAAATTAAACAAAAGAAATAATAATAATAATAACAATAATAGAAAAATAATAAAATACACCGATAGTTAATACTCGATTTCATCTGTTAAAATTATTTTATCCGATTAATTTGACGCCATTTGATAGTGCGTACAAAAGAACAGGAAATGGAATTTGAAAAAATAAATCAACAAAAACAACAACAAATCTTGACAGTGACATTCCTGATAGATTGCTAGAAATTACTAGAAAGAAAAAAATCGCATGCTAACTAAAGCCGAAAGAAAAACTGCACCACGTGATTTCGTCTCGGTGACTTTTATTTATTGTTAATTATTGATACTCACATACTCTACCATTTCATAAATTTGGTATACATTTTTTAAATTTAAAATCTATAATTTAAGAAGAAAATCTATTATTTAAGAAGTTATTTTCAAAATGAAAAAGTATTCTTATTTGGTGCTTAAAAATTGATTTTCAATATGTACACAAATTCATTTATCTTTTTTGTCTTTATTAAATTAAATATGCGCAGTAGTATTTTTTAATACAATTTTCTGAAAAAAATAATATCACATTAAACAGACACATTTGAATAATTTAACCGTGAATAAGTTGAATTTCAAAATCTTATATAACCAGACTTCAGATGTCCGAGACAACACCTCAAGCAGCAGACGCGAAAAATCTCACAAGAAATCCATTGACCCCATGGAAAAGATTGGTGGAGAAGAACTTGAATTCAATATCGTTCTCTAGTCATGCGGAAAACGACACTGAGAAACGTCACGGACTCGGATTTGATGTGAGCTCTGGTTGTGTCCCCGAGTATCTTGGTCATACAATGTCAGAATGTGGTGGGGGGCTAGGTATCTCTGGCGGTTGTCATGGTTATTTGGGAACTGAAAAATCAGAATTTCATATGGATAGAAAAAATGCTACAATATTCAAATTTGAGGAGGAACAAAATGAAGTAAAATGTTCTTTGACGGATAGACACGTTAAAGCGTTAACCTTAAATGGGGGAATGTATATTAAGGAAAATATGCCTGTAGTAACTGAAACGATTCACCAACAATTTAATAGAAATGATTTTAAACAACTTTCTGACTGTCAGGAAAAAGCTAGCAACCTCATCAGCAGTGACACTAAAGCAAATAACTGTATGGTTGTGCGTGAAAATAAGCTACAGTGGGAGAAGGAACTCGACAGTGTGTCTAGAACAGACGACAGCTTTAAAAAATGTATAAATTGTGTGGATGGTCAAATAAAAACATCCAATTTGAAATGTGTTGATTCAGATAAAAACGAAGCAACGGGTTGTAAAATACAAGACGAAGAATACGCATGTGATGCAGACAGCGAACTGAACTGTTCAAGATTTGAGGACAGTGGTATTATAACTCACACTGACGGTCTTCCATATTCCGTCAATGAAAACACGCTCTTGGAATCAGGTGAAGAGATTAACTGGGACTTGTCATTTGAAGAAGATACTTGTGTTGAGTTTAGTTCCGACGACAATGATGCCATGGCTGTCTTTCCTATAGGGGAGAAGACTTTTCAAATACCAAACAGTTTCTTTTCAGGAGAATTTAAAGATGTGCCGTTAGAGTCAAATCTGACATATTCAGAAAGGAATAGAGCAGAAACAATAGATATAACGGTAGAAAATGACATGCTGCGAGGAATTGTTCCTGCTCGGCAACGACCAACAAGGCTTGGACATTATTGCCTTGACCAAGAAGATTTTGTACAATCCAGTCCACAACTCAACTATCAGTCTAGAGTTACCACGATTAGTGAACCTTGTATAAAGAATGATAATGATAATGAAAGTGAAATTTTAACATCGAGTTCTGAACAGAATAAAGAAAACGATCACAAGCATCAAGAAAATGATAATTATCATAGTTGTTTTGCTGACCATTTTGAAATTGTTAATGCTGAACATGACGAGCCGGATTTCTTTAGTGGCGCTAAGTTCAAACAAAAGAATGATTGTGAACAGGTAATTGAGTCACTTAGTGCAGCTGATATTGTTAAAAGTTCAAACACTAGCACTAGCGATGAAATAATAAAAACCAATGAAAGTCATGCATTTTTCAGCGATGATATATTTAGTGAAAGATATACCAATGAAAATATAGAGAGTTTTCTTATCCAAAATTTGTGTGTCGACGAGCAGGATAAATTTGAATATAACGAGAACCAGGCTGTTCTCTCCAATTCTGGACGTTCCGACATTGAGACCATGATTACAGGGAAAGAGCATAGTACTTCTACAAACTCAATTCCAAAAATAGAAAGGGAATCAAGTGTTTGTTGCTCAGGAGAACTAGACAGTAGATTGAGGCAAAAATGTGCAGAAGAGAATTTCATAGTTGATGTTATGTTTATTGATGATAATCTGAAAAAGGATGAAGATTACGGACAAATCGCTGGGAAAATTATAGATACTTTAGGCCATAACAATATAGAAAGCGGAAAACGAAGCGTTGGCAGTAAAACCAACATGAACCCAGCTTCTCCTCCCCACAAGCTACATTCACCAGTCGATAAACTAAAGTCACGGGAAGCACAAGATTCGAACTTGGGAAATGGCAGCTTGAAACGACTGACACGAGATCCTTTAATATGTTGGAAACGTTTGGTAGATATCAACATTGAGTCTATGCTGTCAACTAAACATGATTGCGCAGAAGACGCGGTGCATTCCATTAAAGAGGAGTCTAAAGAAATGGGCAAGTCTAAAAAATTTGTAATTAATTTCGAATCCAATATCCAGAAAAACCCTAAATCTCATTTAGGGGATACAGACAGCAGTGATAAATATAACGTGTTGCAGGTTTTGGATGAGAATGATAGTGACATGTGTTCCAGCATATTTAATGTTATTTGTGGAGATCTGTCATCAGATACAAAAATAGAGCGTGACGTAATTCAAGAAGATGATGAATTAAAGATTACTCTCGAACGCGAACAGGAAATTTCTCCCCAAGCCATACCTGAAATAACTCACGAAGACACTGATGACGATGTAAAAGAATACCCCAAGCCAAACAATGATAACATCAGTGACATCGAGTCTCACCTCTCACAGGACAGTCTGAGTCAAGAGAATATTGAGCTTGATTCTGAGGGTTTAAACGTATTTTCTGAAAAAGGAGAATCAGAAAATGAGTTTCAAATTCCCTATGATTTTGAAAGAGAATTTGATTCAAGTATTCATCAAATCTCTGGCATTACCCCAGAAATGTCTATTTCGGCACTAGACACATATTCCATTGAAAGATATGATAGCTCAACGCCTTCACAAGCCAATGAAAATCTTCTAGACCACAGGTCAAATTCAATGACAAAATCAGAGCAGTTAAATGAAGAGATTGGATTGGAAAGAAAGCAGCCATCATTCGTTTGTAAAATAAATAGCAGCTTAAGAGGTGTAAAAAGTAACATTCACAAGCACATCCAGTCACGGCGCGAGAAAACTGGGTCTGCAACAAACACATTGTCCGTAGCTAATTGGTTGAACAGAACTGGAAAATTGGGTAAAAAAGAATGTAACATATTGCTGTCTACTGCTAACAAGGCTCCAGAGACTAGTGTCAGGCTTGTTTTGGGAAACAACAACAACGTTAGCAAAGAATCCGGAGAGACATTTGACGGTTTTCAGTCAGTTCCAGGCTCTCAGTTAAAGACTCGGGTGAGCAATACAGAATTATATGATAAAGTATCTGAAGATTATAGATCCATTAATACTTCAGATTTCCTTCTTGAGTCTCATTGCAATGAAACAGTTTCCCAGCATCAGATTCCTAGTTTTCAAGTGAACATTTTAGAATCCAAGCAACATAAATCACCGGAAGACGGCTGTATCTTTATCGAGTCCAAAAAAACGAACGAATTGTGTCCGAATAGTTCTTTTCAAGATGCTTGTGTTGAGCATGGTACCCCGAGGTCTGGCTGGACGTGTTTCACAAATGTGGTTACGAAAATTGTTTCTTCTATTAAATCAGGAGAACACACCCGAAATGATGATATAGAGTCACTTGATAGTACAACAACTGATAATGAAGTATCACCAATCGCGGAGAGCAACTATAAAGTTTTCCGCAATAATAGTTATTATGAAGAAAAGAATCAATGTGAAATGAAAAAACCTTCTACGGAAGAATGTCCTCAAGATGTTTGTTTTGCCGAAAATAATAGATCGTGCGATCAAGAAACGGTGTCTGAAGAAAAGTCTGACATCTCGTTTACAGAATATATTTCCAGGCATGCTATAGATAGTAGTTGGATAAGAAAACATATCAACTCCACCAAGATGAGCTCGCCCACTTCGACAATGAATGATTCTGATGAAGACATGGCGACAACTGTTCAAATGGTTGTGGATAGCAGGCGTGGAATACAAAATCCTAAACTTCAAACAGCGTACGCGTTTATACGTCGTGGGAGAACCTTGGCCAGCAGCTCGAATGCAAACACAGAGGATCTAAGCTCTTTGATTTCTATTCCCAGTAAACAGGAGCAAAGTTTTCAAGAAATTAATAAACAAATTGAAAACCCAGTACATACTTCACTATACGAAAAAAATAATACCTCCAGAAATTTAGTAACGAAAAATAAAAAAAGAAAAAAAAACCAAAACACATTTCCTTGCGAGAAACGTTCTCAGTCAAAACAAATTCAACATTCTCAGCAAGCATTTGGAAATGATAAAAATGAGCAAAATGTCATTAAACCGATTCAACGGACACGCGAAAAAAAAATCATGACTACCAAAAATATCCAGATAAAACCCCGGCACGATAAAAAAGATTTTTACCAAAAAATTAGACAAGGCAACCACGATTTGGGCTTTTCCGGAAGGCATGAGGATGCTTCTTCAGATGTGACCAACAGTGTTGAATACAGCAGTGACATACAATGTAAAGACAGTAGTAGTGATGGTTTGATCATTGACACGAAATCGGTCTCTAACGATGATGTTTTGAGCGAATACTTTAGAAATAAAGATTACATCATTAAACCAATGGTTACGTCAAAAGATATCCCAAAGCTGCCTTTGCATGTATTGACCGCTCCGTCTGTACCACACCACCATACGTCACAAGATATGATGAGCGCGAGGGATTTGGTGAGTTCACCTGTGAATGGCATGACAAGATCAGCATCTATAGACTTGATGTCTGTTGACACAATGGAAAGCGGAGATACCATGCTAAAAGACGACCTGTTTCAGTCTTCTCTGGAGTGTTTGCTTGAGATGCTTTTGCAAAGAGGTTAGATTGATACCTTAGCTTCTAGGGCTTATAAGATACTAACATAAAAATTTTTTTTAAGGAGGGCTATGGTTATTGAACAGTCAGGCCTTGTCATATCATGGCGAAAATCTATTGATAATAAATATTTTGGGTAAAATCAGTTGAACCGATTTCATTATGACATAAGTCGTATATCTGAGTACTCTGTAAGGACGCATATTAAAAGATCCTATTTGTTAATTCTACGATAATTTGGTTCAATATAGTTTACTTGACATAAACATAGTATCGTTTACAACTTCATTATACTTAGTTTAATTAGTTTTTGCTGCTATACTTGAAACTTATTGTTTCACGAAAACATTCTCTTAATAAGAGCAACATAAAGTAATTATATTATTACGAGCAAAATACCCGTGCTACGCTACGGGGTAGACACAATAAGAATAACTTTATTTTGTTTTGGGTCTCAAATTCTCCTTAAAAATGAATGTAAACGCCTCTGGAAATTATGGTAGTGATAAATCAAACCCCTTCTTAATAAAAACAACTATATGTGTGTTGAGAAAAATAAAAATATTATTAATTTAAATATTACCCATCAATTTTGGTATTTCTGCTTTAATATAGCATCATCATTATCATCTGTGGCTCTACAGTCCATGTAGTGCCCTGGCTTGCTCCACCACATCCTTCCATTCAGATCGATTAATGTTTTTTTTTTCACCATGCTCGAACCCCTTTAATAACGCATGCTATATACTCAACCAGAATAACACATTTCGTTAACAGTTACAAAAATCTAACGGCAAGGCTCACTTTCTTTTCACATAAAAACAATATCTTTCCACTTGATTTCCTTGGTTCTTAGAAATAGCTCGCTAAACACCCATTTCATTTGTAGTCTAAGCATGAAATTAGTTCAAGACGAATAGGATATTTTAGCCAGATAAAATTTGTGAATATTGTGGCTTGAGTAGAGTGGAAAATATGTTTTTTTTTTTTCAAGGCATATGTTCATTTAACGTGAATAAAAACATAAGAACAATGCTGCTTTTTAAGAAAATGGTGAGAAATTGATCTTCTTATAAATTGTATGTCAATCATTATATATTCCCGCACATTTTTTCTAATAGTAACAATTCACTGTATATCAATCTTTATTCCCGTTGTATACTATTCATCTAATAAACTCAAAACAGCTTGGCACAAAATGAGTTGTTGTCAAGTGTGTTATTTCGACATAACATGCACTTTCTTATGCTAGATCCTATTTATAAGTCGTAATACCCGTGATATTTCATTACACTTGATATATTTACACCTTAAAGAACAGTTTTTACCCAAAGTGTATGTCCTGCAACCGCATTGTTCGAGAAATGTACCCAATTTTTTAAAAATGGATGTTACATCATTCGTTAGGACTTAAAGTAAAATACATGTTTTATGATTACTTTTTTCATGGAAAAAGCTCTCCAAAACATTATTTCTATTTCTAGGCTAAACATGGCCTTAGTCGAATGAATAGGATTTTTTTATGCGCCAGATATTAATTATTTGAATATTGATGCTAAATTAAGGTATGTATGAGTTAATTTGTTTTAAAGAAACACCTTAAATCGCAAGGTTTTAGGTTAAAATATACCCTGCTGTTGTACAAAAGGTAACCTCCTGGGGTCGAAACGTCCTGGGGTCGAAACGTCCTGGGGACGAAACGTCCTGTGGTCGAAAGTCCGGGGTCAAAGTGTCCGTAATTCTTTATATTTATATATTTGTTTTTGGGATTTAATGTTGTTATTTGCCTGCATAAAGTTCACTGATTTATTAAAAAAGCATACCAGCTTTCAATATAATTTTTCCGATAATATATTACAATAAAGAAAACAATTATGAGA
>MUZC01000151.1:263864-277335 GCA_002072015.1 Radix auricularia
CGTGGGATTATCCTATTTTCTGGTGGCGGGCCTGCGCCTATTTACTTGTATTACGCTTGCCGTGTTAAGCTTGCGTTACTCGACATTATTTCTCAGGTGATAACTTTTTAAATTCATTTTTAAAAAAAAAATAACTTTATTTTAATGACAGGTAAGGTTAGTGACGCTTTCGTGGCATCAGTGGAAGGGGACATTCTCGCAAAGACATCCGGTCTGGCGATACTCACAGAAGATGTCTTGACGCTTATCTGCAGCCTCACCTCCAACTACAGCGGAACTGTGAAGATCTCTCTGATGACCCTCAATTACACTTGTTTTAAAGACGACCTCAACTCAGCTGTGATAGGAAAGGCGGACAACTCAATTTTCGTGGCACGTTTGGGAAAAGAGAACATCGTTGTTGGTTTCAGCGATCCTTGTACTCCTGGCTCTTGTATTCGGGAGATTCAAGAACTGTCCACAGCTCTCAGCCAACGAGGTTTATAAGACATCAGCGTCCTCGACATGTGTTGCTTCAAATTTTATAGACATTTTAAATATTTAAACAATAATTTTTAAAAAATACGTTTTTTTTTTTTTTTAAAATGACTACAGAATCTGGTTATCATCGTCTTCAAGCCATATTAAATCCATCGTGTGGTTAATAAAGATTTCGTAGTGGTGACATAGACGTTTTTATTTAGCTGGCTTCGGGGAAACAGGCTGTCTTTCAAATAACACCCGTCTCAGATTTAGAAATACCCACGTTTCTTATCAAAACCGTCAATCACTGTTGGGTGGTTGGATACCAAAACATTATACAGTTTATGATTTATCAAATTAAATTTAAAATCTGAATTTTTACAGAACGTTCAAATTCAAGTGTTTGACAAACGAGTTAATTAAATGCTTTATACATACCACAAACAACTGAAAATCTATCAAATTAAATGTTGTAAATTACTGTGTCATCAGCTACAATTTTTTTTTTGGTTGCTTTAAATTATAAATACACTTTAAATCATTAAAATTCATTAAATATAAATGATAGAAATGATGGCTAGTAAAAAATGTTGGAAACAAAAAATGAAGGAATCCACATTGAATTCAATGTTTAAACTTTAATACTGCAGCACTGATTTAATTGGGACATTTCAATTGCTGATTTCAAATTATTCAGCTAAAACTAAAAGATATTTTACAAATATTATTTTTTATTGTTGTTAAAATCACATTTTAAATCTAAAACGATCCATTTGTCCTTAAATTATGTTTCTTTTTTTTTTAAATTTTGACTCACTTTAAATCATGTTATAAATATTTATATTGGTCTTTACATTTAACTTTTAAAATTACAATCTCAAATTTTAATAAATTAAAAGGGTTTATAAATTTTATAAATTATCTTTTTTATTTTTATTGTTAGTAAAGCCGTAACACTTTAATTGGAACTGAAAAAGCTCAAAAATGTATTGAGTAGCTCTAAATTCACTATTTTTTAATTTTAAACCCGTAATTTAGTTTAGGAATATGCTGAGGCATAAGCACAAGAGTTTTTTTTTCTGCATTACATTCCATTTATTCTTATCACTTTCCGTAAAATTTCTCTATATTGTACAAGTAAATTTCTAAACGTTTTGTGAAGTTTTGTTTTCTCTACTATAATCAATTTTGGTTTATATACATGTCCTTTTTTTTTAAAAAAAACAACAAAACTTTAATTAAACTTCCTAAATTTTAGCAAACTAACTTAAGATGTTAAATTTTCATGATAATGGCCCTAACTACCACAAATAATATGCACAAATGAATTCGACGGATCTTAGTAAAGGTTCTCCTAACATCAGCAGGGAACACGGCTCAACTAGAAATGGGGAAACACATTAAGAAAAGAATAAGGATAATGATAAACAGTGTCCAAATGGCAATGTATTCTAACTGAAAAAAAGGATCTCATCAGGCTATCACATCTCTAAACTGATGTCAACAGGAATGAGATCCTACCAAGAATGCAGTTTCATGAGGGAATATGATCCCTTCAGAAAATGGTATCGATCATGTATCTGGCACCAGATCCCACAAGGGAAATGGACAAAACCTTGAACAGGATCCCATTTGGGAAGAATATTATTGGAATAAATAGTCCATCTGAAATGGGCTTTACAGCAGGGGTCGACAAACTTGTTTGCCATAACCCCAAAATATAAAATATTATGTTGACATTATCCCTCAAGGTTTGAGGCCTTGCCCACATGATTAGAGGGTTTGGGGGAGCGTCAATAGCTCCCCAACAGGTCAGGGGCTGAGCTCCAGCCTAAACCCCATCTGGTGATTTGTCACAGAGAGGAAATTGGAAATAGTTAAATCAGTGGATGAATATTATTGTCATTCATGTCAACATAAATATTAACAATTAGTAGTAACGAATCTGGTGACTTTTTATAGTACCTAGATAAGAAATTTACATTAACATAGAATTTAAAAATGCATTTTCTGGAATGAACTGGTCCAATAGTGGGTTAGTCTTACAAGCACATACCTACACATGACAGATTTTTAATACATCAAGCAGATTCTTACAGATTTTATGTGCCTCTAATGAGTCTGTAATACCCCCAAAAAGTTCCCTTTTGACCCCAAATGGGGTTATTAACCCGTGTTTGCTGACCCCTGCATAAGAATATGTGCTTTATGTGGGGAACAAAATGTTCACAGAAATTATTTCTAATATTTTTATACAAGAAAATGTTACATTTTGACATTTTTCTAATTTGCAGCAGGTTTTTATTTATTTACAATCACCTTTACATTTTTGTGAGCTTGTAGAAAATAATTTTGTAATCAATCCCTGGTATTGCCAGGTAAATTCATTATTTAATACTTATAATAATTATTGTCAATAAGAATTTGAAATAACTATTGACCTACCTAACAACCAACTTAAAATAAATACTGCAAAGAAATAACTCACTTGAATTTTTTAATAGTCATTTATAATTAAAAATATCAGAAAAAGAGTAAAATAATTCAAATTTAATTCTATTGAAAACCCTACCCTGTGAAATATTTAATATAAAATAAATATCAGATCATAAAACAATTCATCCATTAAAAGATACACATGAAAGGCATTTATAATAAAACAGAATGTGAGTTAATAAGTTATTTTGATTTCCCTTAGCTAAATTTTGACTAATCCATTTTAATTTGTTAAATGCTATGAAAAAAAAGTCCATAACCAATTCTGTGCTGACATATAATTATTGTTCTTCAAACCAAAATGATAAAGAACAAAGAGCAAGTATTATTAATACAGAAGGCAATTAATTCTAACCTGGAAATACAAAATAAATAAAATCTAATAGAACCCTCAGACATAGGGATACAAGCACTTCTCTTTTATTAGTTATACTGTATGCAAGAACTATTTCATACAAATTCTTGTTCTTCCAGTCTGGAATTTGGATATGGAATGGTTTGCCTGATCAAAAAAGGAAAACAAACTCTATCAACCTTCAAAACTCTAATAAAAATGCAAGAGACTGGACATAAACCATGGATAAGTGCAGGACGCAATAATCTTCTGTATAGAAGGAGTTTCTGTAGTACATAAGGTAAGATGAAACAGTCATCTCTGAACAGTTTTGACAAAGTTTAGAAGCATAAAAACTATTGAGCCTGTAGGCAAGATATATTGATGATGTGATCAAATAAAACATTGCATGGTCCAAAAAGAAAAATTTATGATTTTCTTTAATAAATTAAAGCGGTACAAAATGTGTCTTTTTCAAAATAAACTTAAAAGTTTAAAAATAATTTTCACTTCATGTTGTTTCAGAATATATATATAGTCAGAAAAATTAAACATATTTTTGGGGAGAAGATGAATGAATAAAAAAATAATACAAACTTTAACATACATCAGTATATATACAGGTCTCACTGAGACTGTCAATAAATAAATTAATATAATACAATTTTACACTTGATTTAAACAAACAAAAGGCAAATTATTATAAGGTTAACTTCGTGGACCAGTGGAATCTCTTCAAATCAAAATATACTATATTTGAAATCACAGAGGGCAAAATATTACTGAGCTTTTAGATAATTTTCTATGTATTATATATTATATATAATTTGTCAGAAATTAGGACAAGCACAAGCCGTGAGCAAGCAACCAAGACGAATGACCCTAGGGTCGCCCAAACACAGTTTATGGTTGGCAAGCGAGAATGGTGCAGGATGGGGGGACAGGTAGCTCAACTGCAGAGCACGTGTGTCAAGACCCTCAAGACCAACATTGCATCTTGCGTTCACTCCCATTGTTCTAATTCTTCATGCTACTATTTGTGTCCATTCTTTCCCCCTTTCTTTGTCCTATCTATGAGCAAGTCTGCGGCTTATAACTTATACTACGCCACTAGTGGTATCTAGTTTTTAGATACTAGAACTAGATATATGATAAGTTTTAATTGCAATAGACATCTGATGAGCTTTATTACGAATATATTTTTTTAAACTATAATTTTTACCAGCATCATTCTCTCAACAAGTTCACATGATTTACTTGATCCTTCTCAAGATTTTTTTAAAAAAGAATATTAAATATAAATAGATTTTAAAAGGATTACGCTTCTTATGATGAAGTGATTGTTGGTTAACTAAACAACAAATTTTGATAAATAAACATCATGTGTCCAATTACTAATTTTAATTTAAATGAAACTTTTAAACAAAATAAATTTGTAAAAGGTCAAACAGATTCATGGACCATGTATAAAAATTGTACCGAAGCATCACTATCATTATTTACAAGTTAGCTCACATAAGAAGCTCAAACTCATGAATTCAATACATTATCACAGAAAAAAGATGAATATTTGGAACACTTTTGTTTCAAAGCTATTTATCAAAGTCATGTGTATTTGAAAAATATCTTTGTTAAGTGAATATTTAAAAATAACATTATCAACATTCAAATCTTTATATTAAAGTAAACTAAATGTGGATACGACTGCAATCAGGCTTATATATAAGTAGATGGATAACATGCAAAGAATAGGCTTGTGTGATGTCCTGTCAGACTCATACATACCCTGCTTGCATTTTATCCATCCACTTATTAATGTAACGATTTGTTGAAATAAACAACAAAAAGCCTTTGCCTCTTTTAGTTTTACAAATGCTAATGACATAAATAGTGCAGGACTGCATATTATTGATTTAATTTTATTCATTAATTTTATTTCATTCACCTTAAACAATATTAATGATTTTTAAGTTACCAAGAAAAACAATAAAATATTTTCCGTTAAATCAATCAAGGTTATATTTATTTGGTTTCACAATTTTAGACATTCAAATTAACAAACTGAAGAAAAAATATCTTTACGAATAAGTGTTCAAAGGAAGTGACTCTTTAAGTTTAAGCCTTTAGCTTGCAATAAAAAAAATAAAAGCACTTTGAAACTCTCAAAAGAGCTTGTTATATTTGTACAGTTTTCATTAAAGTAAAATGACATTTCAAAAATCCAATTTTAAATTGAATTCAAATAAAACATGTTTATTGGTTCTTCATTTTTCTCTGAGGGTTGGTTTTTTTGTTAACACTATTCTTCTGAAACTGTTGATTGGAAAAAAAAAATTAATATTTAAAATACTTTTTCATTAGTACTGCTGGTGTTGCCAGAGTGCAATATTAAAATAATTATTTCCACGGTAGGAGGTGTCTGACTTTGAATGATCTACCTATATCATACTGAACATTTTTATTTCATTTAATTTATTAAACAACAGATGCATTAAAAGAGAGTCATTTTGATTTTAATCAAAGTTTGATGGGCGAAAATCAAAAATATTTTTGTTTTGTTAGATGGAATCCCTTATTTCAAATATTGAAGTGATTATTCTAGCAGTAATAGACTAAGACCAAAAAAACTATTTTTTTAATTTCTCATTTCCAAGCATACTTTGTTACACCCCTTTGTGGCTTTGGTAATGTCCCCCCCACCCCAAAACAAAAAATAATTTTCAAATAACTTATAATCATAATCTTAAATGTGTTAAAAGTTTGTTTTTTTTCATTGACTTTGGCATACCAAAGGTGCCAAGAATATAATAAGCATATCCCAGGGCTCATTGGCCCTCGAGTGAGGTAAGAGAACAGTCACCAAAGGTTTCAAGTTTTTTTTCAGGTAGGACTATGTATTAAATCATTAAATCCCCTTTATTTATTTTTTTTAAAAAAAAGGCTTTGAAAATAAAACATCCCTTTTCCACTTGCATCATTGGAGAAAGAAAAATGTAGGGGTGGAAGGGGGAACCCTCAATATCTGTATTGCTTTAACTTATTACAGGTGTTTTGGGGTATATTGAACAATTATAACTCAATAAAATTTATCCGATATCAGCATGTGCAAAAACTTGAATAATTATTTCCTTACTTTATATATTATTTTAAAACAGTGACTTAGATATGTATCATAATTATTTTACTCCACACATTTTCTTTATTTTTTAAAATGTTCATTTACTTGTTGACTAGCAATATCTAGTTTGAATTTCAATTGAGAAAACATAAGGCAACATTATGTTAGTCTTACCAATGTAAATATTCAATATACTTTTTTAGGACTGTCAGAATGTTTATTACATTTTAGAATAAATCTAAATGTAATCGCTAATTTACATAAATTAAAAAATCTACAACTTTGAGAGAGTGAGATAGACGAACTGCGCAACTCTTTCTCACTTAAATCCAAGTCATGGTGCAAGTCACTTTTGTCATCTATCCCATCCCATCCTTGTGCTGTCAACCCTCCAGGAGACAACCCACTCGTCCCATGTCCTTTCTGCCAGGATCGGTCTCGTCAGCCATCTGCGCACACATAGGCAAAACCGGTCCCAGCAACCATCGGATGACTAGAGTAGTCCGCGTCGAATCGACAGACGAACAACATATTATAGTTTAATGAGGACCCCCATTTTTAAAAACTTTTTTTGCTTTGTTAGTTTAGAGACAGCCGTAGATACTACTAGAGCAATTAATCCAAATCAGAGAATGTATGAGAAATAAATATCACACAAAAATGCTTAAGAACCTGTACTTCATTACCGTATATGAATCTTATTGACCCTAGTAGGCAACTCTACTGCACTAACTGTTAATGGCCACATACCCCCGAGTATACCTGCTTGTATACTAACACCTGTTACAACAGCTAGTTCTGGGTCAACATTTGTATTGGGTGTCTTGTTCATGTGAGTTTTGATCATCTCAATAATCCTTGGTATCCTTGTTGAGCCCCCAACCAATACAATCTCATCTACTTCACTGCTCTGGAGTTCTGTAGATTGTAACACCTTGTCAATAGGTTCTAGAACTTTGTTAAAAAGATCTAAATTGAGACCTTCAAATTCTTCTCTCGTGACAGTTTCTATAAAATGCTTATTCCCTAAAGAGTGGAGATTCAAAGAGACAACGGCTGTGTGGTGATAGGTTAGGTTTAGCTTGATTTCTTCAACTTTGAGTCTTAGGGACTGAATGTCCTCCTTGTCTTCTAGGACTTGTTTAAAACGTGATGCTATAAGCTTCAGCAGATAATCCATCAGTCTTTGGTTGAAATCCTGGCCTCCTAAATGATTGTTGCCTGAAAGCAAGACAATTAATGAGCTACTAATTGAAAATTGTTCATTAAATTTTTTTTATCACTATGCTATATGATATAATAAAAATTTTGTTGGGATTACCTGCCATTGCTTGAGTCAGAAACATTCCTCCTTGTACATTTAGCAATGATACATCCAGTGTTCCCCCACCCAAGTCAACAACTAGAACATTGTGTAAGTTGGATTTTTTATGTAGTCCATAAGCTAGGGCTGCTGCAGTAGGCTCATTGATAACACGCAACACATCAACTCCTGTATGAGTGTATAATAATGCAAAAAAAAAAAAAGTATCAATTTAGTTTTTTAAAGAAACCTAAATTCATTGTTAACCAATATGTAGATATAAAGCTGTATCAAAATATATTGCTACGAGTATTTAGGGATATTTTTGCTTAACAAAAAGTAATAAATCAAATGTTTTTTAACCAGTATTTTCATTTTAGATATTTGAATTTCTTTAAATTTAAATGAAATGAATTTTTAAAAATAGGGTGTGTAAAGTAAAAACATCTTAAATACTTCTTTGAGTGGAAAAGAATTTTAAGGATTCTACTGTATCTGCCAGTTGTATGCGGAAATCATAAATCCATCTTAAACAGATTGGAATTGATGTATTGGGTCACTGGCTCAGTAAGTTAAATAAAGTTGTTTCAAATTTGGCCCCAGAACTGGTATTTTTGTAATAAGTTTGTTCAAACCTGCTAGGTGGCCAGCTTTTATGGTATAATTTCTCTGGAGATCATCGAACTCTGCTGGGACTGACATAACTACTTTAGTGACAGGAGAAGACAAATTTTTCTCTGCTGCATTTTTTAGCTCACGAATAATGTACGACCCAACATCTTCAGGTGTTATAAGTTTTTCAGTTCCATTGACAACAACTGCAAAACGAACCATGCCCTCGGCATCAGCTTTAAGCTAAGGTAAGAAAAAGTAGTTTGTTTTCTACTAATGTTTAATGAATGATAAATACAAAAACTGTAACTAGCTTTTAATAAATAACTCATTGCTTCTAATTTACTCTTGCCTATCCCATATTGTGTAGTTATTTTTTTAGATACAAGAAATCTAACTTATACATTAAAAAATTTAATTTTATTTCACTGGAATACTCAATAAGATGATGAACAATTGTTACAAAATGAAACTTTGATTGAATAAATATTTCCAAAATATAAAAAACATCAGGAAAATATCCTACCTTGAATGCATATTGTCTTTGAGCATCAATTAATTCCTGATTACTGAATTTTTTTCCTATGAATCTTTTTGCATCATACAATGTATTATAAGGGTTGTGTTCTGCTTGAGCAAATGCTTTATAACCAACTAGAACTTTATCATCTCTGCAATAAAAAATTATAATTTTAAAAAATTTAATTTTAGACATGATTGGGGAATATTTATTTTTGATTAGACAATCAAATTTTGTATAGCTAGGTTTAGGTAATTATTTTTAAAAATACATCTTAAATTAATATGCTACCTACAATATAGCCACAACACTTGGTATACACTTATGGTCATCTTGAGTTACAAGAACTGAAACATTACCAGTTACAGCATGATACATCCCAACACATGAAAATGTTGTACCTATAATCAAAAGATTGAGTTACAATTATCAATTTGAAAAATTTCATAATATATTATTTTAAACTCTTTTCATACCTTGTAGATTTTTAAAAAATAATAAAATTTTTAATTAAATATGTGTCTTGCTTGCATTAAGTAAAAAAATTAACATATTATTAAATGCTTCCTTGTTTCCTGCTATTCTGATCAAAGAAGGCATAGATAAGAAGTGTTTTGGATGATGGAGAGAATAGGAAATAGTTGGGAATATCAGCAAGTGGCCGTAAAAAAAAGGACGGCTCTGACTAAGGCCCTTTAAGTTCCATTGGGAACTTAAAGGAAAAATGATAAATACTGACCTAAATCAATGCCAACTATTTTAGGCTTTGGTGGAGGCAAATAAATCTGGGCAAAATAGCCTGCTAGCAAAACTGCCAATATTGCAGTGCCTGAAATAATAGAGGAAAAAATGAGCTTTCTTTTCACACAATTTTTATAAATGTTTTCCATAGTAGGCCATATTTTTAGATTTGGGGGAAGATCGTGTGACCTCAAACTTAAATAGACTATACAGGAAACCGCTATCAGCATTTGCAAAATATAGTTAAATTTAATATTTATATATCCTGAAAAAATGTAAAGCAATAATGGTGGAAAAAAGTACCCGAAAATAAAAACAACCCGTAAAAACAAAGTTTTTGACTATAAATCCATTATATATGAGAAACTAAAAGCATTGATTACATTCAAAATACTATTCACTGCGCGACAAACAACCATTTACAGACTGAACGTGACTGAACTCCCTTGGTGTAAAAAGGGGACGGGTGGGGGTGGGGTCACACATGGCTGGAGTGAACTCCAGCAAACACGTGATTGTCAACAGACGGCTACCATACATTTATATAAAGATAAACTAAAAGTGCATTAATTTAATTTCCGTAAATTCGATCTATCTGAAATTTTGAAACAATGCATTGTTAGGTGACATGAGTCTAAGTGCAAAATTTCAGCTCCATAGCATCACAGGAAGTTGGTCATTTTTTACTTTAATTTTTCTGCCGCCCTGGCGTACGGACCAAGACAGAGCGAGAGAGCTGGCGGTGAAGTTAATATAAGGGATTTAAAAAGAAAATGTGGATGTCATAGAGAAAAATTAGATACACTAAAGAACTTGTACTTTGAAATTTAATTTATACATTTTAATTGAAAATGTGTTTTGTAGTATAAGGTTAAGACCGCTTGTTTTTGAGGACCGGCTAACCGTTCAAAAAAAGACCGGTTAACCGCTTGTCCTTATATCTCTAATGTTTTGAGAACTAACAAGAGAATGTTGTCGCCTGGTGTCGTCTGATGGCATCAAAGCCCGCTTCTCCTGCTTGCGTTCAGCTCTTTCCGCATTGCCCTCAATTCAAAGCATTAAAAAAAATTAATTAACTAAACAGTGATGGTTAATTGTCTTTTTTATATTTTATTTTGAGGACTTGTAGTTCACCGGTCTAAATAAGAGGACAGGTTCAATCGTTCGTTAAAGTTAGCGAGGTATTTTTCATTAGTTTCAAAAACCAACTAATAATTAAATGTTTGAATGGTAAGTATTTGACTCTTAAAATAAAACTGAATGCAAGTTACAATAAATTATTTTTGGAAATACCCCACCGCTTCGATTACTGAAATTTCAAATTAAAATCAAATTCTATTAGTATTTGAAGATTTAAGTATCTTATCAAATTATAATAAGAATAAGAACATTATTACTGTCAATTTCTGAGTAATTAACTTGTATTATTTATTAGATGCGTAATTACTTAAATGTCATTCATAACTTGACATAACATGTGTCATCGTTCTTGCCTTATCACATATTTGACAATTGAAGATATTTAGATTTCTGCAATGAAATATCATTATCTCTCTTTTACTTTTAATTATGTCTATGTCTATGTTACTTGGTAATAATATCTAATTAATTTTAATTGACATTTCTTTCTTTTAATTATATTATATATGTAAAAATACTAAGTGTTTGTGAAGTTTGTCAAATGTATAATGTATATGTTCTTATTTTTGTAAAAAGAAGGTGGTAAGAAATAACAAAAATGTTAATAACATCAAACATTAAATAAAAAGATTACAAAACTATTATCATTATTAATTCTAAGTCTAAGGTAAGTATCAATTTGGTCTTAGCATTACTAAAAACTTCTATTGATGCTCTTATTCTTATAATTGATTTTAATAGCATACCAAATAGTTATAAATAATATAAATATAACTAAGTATAAGTTAAAAGTAATTAATATAAAATATACTAATACTATACAACTATATACTAGAAAACTAATAGTACAGTGGAACCCACTTATCTCGAGCTCGCTTAGGTCGACCACCCCATTAAGTCGACGGTTTTTTTTGGAACCGCCAAATTCTCTCTTTGTCTTAGTATTTTCTCGTCGTTTAATTCGATTTTTTTAAGTCGCCGAAACCTCATAACACGAGCACAAAAAAGGGTCAAATTTGCCACTTAACATCGGTTATCTCGATGGCCATGGCCAATCGCCAATTCTGAAAATGTTAGCTATGATTTCTGTCTCAACATGGTCTGCTGGTGACGTCACAGCCCACTTGTGTTTTGCTCTCAGCGCTGTATTTCTTCGAGTACTATGGCAATGGCCCTCAAGGCCACGAAAAATATCAGCTGGCGACGTGTGCTGGTGACGTCACAGCCCTCTTGCATTGAGACCTGTGTCGTTAACTTAAATCGCCAGCTTTTGAAAATGTTACTTATCGTTGCCACTCACCATATCACTTCCGTATTTTCGCGCGTCTTATAAAAAGTTTTACGATTGGTTAAGTTTATGCTAGCTAACCAATAAAATTGATCGTTCAATAACAGTTCACAAAGTAACTGCATATATACGATACGTTTCAGAGATGTGTTGGAGAATAATAAAAGTTTTTATCGATAATCGACGTTGGTTTTTATTTTAAATTTGTAAATTTCTGCTGTCAGTTGGTGCACATATACCTTTTGTTGTTAGCAAACATGTATGTAGAATTTTATAGCATGCCGATAGCTTCATCAAACAAATAACGGCAATGCTGTTGTGTTTAAAAAAAAACTCTTAAAACATGTGCATGAACATTATCATTTATTAACGCTAGTGATGTGACAATACCAAAATCATAGGCTCCCCAGATTTTTAAATATATAATATAACAGACTAAAGACAGTTTACCCACCCCCACTCTCAATCTCCCACACCATTAATGTTGGTTAGTCCTATTAGCATCAAGTTACCGAAGGAATTTTAAGCTGATTGGATCGTATGGAATAATAAAATGTACCGTGAGCAAACTTGTTGTCATTGGCAACCATTCATCATTCAACCTCATTTTGACTATTACATGCACTGTACTACTGCTTTGTTCACATAGTTTCATTCATAACAAGTGGCCGTGTGCAAAAGCCATTTAACTATTGGTTAGAATTAATTAAAATATGTCAAAGTTGAAGGTTCAAATGGAGTACCTAATTTATTTGTGTACGTTTATATAGAGAATAGTTCGTTTTGTCATGAGTCATATATAGGTCACGATACACCATTATTTGTGTAGCTTGTAAGGAAAATCAAGCAAGTGGCTTCGAAGGCACGGTATGGCTCAATCTGGGAATCGCCGCAAAGTTAATTGGACCTTTATTATTATTTCTTTGTGAACTCAGTAACTGACTTTAAATTAATAATACTTAATACAGTCGAAACCGCTTAAGTCGACGGCGTCGGGGAATGAAAAATCGCATCGACATAACCGATGATCGAGTTAAAGCGAAAACCAATATGGCGGCAAAATATTAACATGCGCTTGAAATTTCTATATGTACGCGATGTGCGTTAATTAGTGATGGGACGATTAATCAGAATCGTATCGGAATATCGGGACCCTATTTCTTCAGGCTTTCTTAAGGTTGTTAAGACCGTTCGTTTTTAAAGACCGTTTAAGTTTAACGCCGTTTTGCGGTGATTCCCAGATTGAGCGATACTGTGCCTTCGAAGCGACTTGCTTGATTTTCTTTACACAAATAAGTAGCCTACACATCCCCTCATTGTCCCCGAACCATTCTCTTCTGGACTCGGAATGGTCTATCGTGACCTATATATGACTCATAACAAAGAGAACTATCATGTTATATAAACACGTTCACAAAAAATTAGGTACTCCTTTTGAACTTTTGAACCTTCAACTT
>MUZC01000152.1:0-25693 GCA_002072015.1 Radix auricularia
AAAAATACAACTTTAAAACGCAGTGGTTCTCATACCCCTGACAGCCCCAATTTTGATAAAATTAAAAACGAATTAAACAACATCATATCTGAAATAACTGAACTGTAAAGAGATTAAAAGAAGAAACATATGTGTTTATAATTATAATAATTGATTATATTTAATGATATTAAATTTATAATTTCAGTTAGATTTTAAAGTAAATTTGTGTTTATTCGACTAAATCGCATCATGTTCGATTTCTCATTAAATCTAAAATGGTCGGAGCCCTTAATTATTTAACCGTTTTATTCATTATATTTGACCATAATCTTTTATAATTGTATCAAATCATTTTCCCCGCAGTAATTTGGACCCAACTTGTCGTTTTGAATTAAAATATCTACACACAATCCTTTTCGGATTATTTCTAGACGATCGTCAGACTTCTAAAACTCACAAGATGCGTTTTCGGATTGGGCGTAGCCCAAGACCCCTTATTGAGTGGGAGGGGGGGTTGAGAGGGCTTACGTCGTTCTTCCAAATACCCGACTCGTGTCGGCAGGACCTCGCGCACCCGGGGAGGGGGCGGAAACATAAAATTTTATACTTTGGGGTAACAGACAAAAAAGTTCGCCGACCCTGCTCTAGGGTGTCTTGGGGTTTGGGCTCATCAAGTAAAAAAACAAATTACAGAAACTATTTGTGTAAGAAAACAATAAATTTAAGCTTTATTTATCAACTAATACAAATAATGGTAAAGCTTTCGGCTCATGACTTCATCAGTACAAACACATTTACTTACATATATCATAAAATTAAAACATATTAAAGTCTATGTGATAAAAAATGAAAAGAAAAGAAAAACAGAAACAAACAAGGACATAGAATATAAGAAAAAGGAGGAAGTTGACGTATCTAAAGTAACAGTGAAAACTTCAACGGGAAAATGGCGAGATATAGCAGCAAAGATGACTTTTACAAGAAAGGTAAGCATTCTTAAAGCCACTTCACACCCAATGATGAAGTTTAGAACTATATTAGGTGTAGGACTCGGTATCTAATGAGTTAATGTCATGTCCTAATACTTTTACCCTGGCTAAGACAGGTGAAAAATCTATGACAAGCAGTGAATGACGTTCCCATCCCCTCAAAATAGGAGATTTTCGCCTGAAAATCTATCACATATCATAAGTGCGCCGCATGGATCGAGTGCAAAATGTAATATACATCGTGTTTGCCGCCAAACACGACTGTCGGGTGCCACATCTACCACTAGTGTATGGTACCACATAGTGAGAACGTAGGGTCTCACATCTACCACTAGTGTATGGTGCCACCACCTAGCGAGACCGTAGGGTCTCATATATATCACTAGTGTATGGTGCCACCTAGCGAGACCGTAAGGTCTCACATCTACCACTAGTGTCTGGTACCACCTAGCGAGACCGTAGGGTCTCACATCTACTACAAATGTATGTTAAACCTAGTGAGACCGTAGGGTCTCACATCTACTACTAATGTATGTTAAACCTAGCGAGACCGTAGGGTCTCACATCTACCACTAGTGTATGGTACCACCTAGCGAGACCGTAGGGTCTCACATCTACCCCTAGTGTATGGTGCCACCACCTATGGAGACCATAGGGTCTCATATCTACCACTAGTGTATGGTACCAACTAGTGAGACCGTAGGGTCTCACATCTACTACTAATGTATGTTAAACCTATCGAGACCGTAGGGTCTCACATCTACTACTAATGTATGTTAAACCTAGCGAGACCGTAGGGTCTCACATCTACTACTAATGTATATGTTAAACCTAGCGAGACCGTAGGGTCTCACATCTACTACTAATGTATGTTAAACCTAGCGAGACCGTAGGGTCTCACATCTACTACTAATGTATGTTAAACCTAGCGAGACCGTAGGGTCTCACATCTACCCCTAGTGTATGGTGCCACCACCTATGGAGACCGTAGAGTCTCACATCTACCACTAGTGTATGGTACCACCTAGCGACACCGTAGGGTCTCACAACTACCACTAGTGTATGGTGCCATCTAGCGAGACTGTACGTTGCAATATGTACCACTAGAGTATGGTGCCACCTAGCGAGACCGTAGGGTCTCACATCTACTACTAATGTATGTTAAACCTAGCGAGACCGTAGGGTCTCACATCTACTACAAATGTATGTTAAACCTAGTGAGACCGTAGGGTCTCACATCGACTACTAATGTATGTTAAACCTAGCGAGACCGTAGGGTCTCACATCTACCACTAGTGTATGGTACCACCTAGCGAGACCGTAGGGTCTCACATCTACCCCTAGTGTATGGTGCCACCACCTATGGAGACCGTAGGGTCTCACATCTACCACTAGAGTATGGTACCACCTAGCGAGACCGTAGGGTCTCACAACTACCACTAGTGTATGGTGCCATCTAGCGAGACTGTACGTTGCAATATGTACCACTAGTGTATGGTGCCACCTAGCGAGACCGTAGGGTCTCACATCTACTAATGTATGTTAAACCAAGCAAGACCGTACGGTCTCACATCTACTACAAGGCGTGTGTGGCGCCACCTTGCGAGGGTAAGTCATTGACGCCTCGTGGGCGTGAATGTAAACAACGTGGTCATGTTGAGATGACCTGGCCAACCGGTGAATGAAATATTATCTCAACCTCACCCTAACGTCACGTGAACTTACGACCTTCACCTAGAAACTTGGGCGTAACTCATGTTTTGAACACGATAAAAACTAAATAAACAATGTTCAGCAGAAAAGACTAATTACTTTGAGAATTGTTAAATTATCATTTTAATTCTTCCCACTACTTGCCTGCTGTTTTGCAGGAGATTGGCATATACATATACATACATACATGCCTTCGTCTTTAAGTGTTTTTGTGCAATCTGATTCCCCGTCGCCTATCTTTTAACACAATAACAATGCTCGTTTGTGTTGCCTGTCCCAGGAAGAAATCATAAAGAGAGAATTTAAACCAAGCTAAAAAAATTTCAGGGCTGCACTCCGGCACAAGCACGTGGTTTGATAGACGAATCGAGTGGCCTCTAGGCATGTCTCTCATATTTAAAATAAACTCTAGGGAGGGGTCTCAAAATGAAATCAGCAGGCTCAAGTTTCCCCCGATCCTAAATTGCATTATAGATTGTGTAAAAACGTTTTCAAGATATGAGAGCTCAAACCAGTAAAAACAACGTTCAAAGTAAGAGCGATACCTTCCTATGATATCAGAGGTTTGCCAGGTATGCACCTGTTGTTTTCATTTCAGGATAATCTTCTGCTTCTGTTGTTTAACAATCTCAATGAAATGTTTATTAATTAAGGCGTCCCCGTAATCTCTATTGTGAGCCTTCGTTGTATAACTAATTTGTAGTACTGGCTATTTCATCATGTGGACACTTGATTATTTGTGTGTGTAACAGCCTCTTAAATGGTGTTATTTTGTGGTATCTGAAATTTTTATTTGTAATCCCCCATTCAGTCTTATTAGATCGACCTCTAAGATTCTTTTT
Source organism: Radix auricularia (assembly GCA_002072015.1). Taxonomy (NCBI): domain Eukaryota; kingdom Metazoa; phylum Mollusca; class Gastropoda; family Lymnaeidae; genus Radix; species Radix auricularia. The sequence continues at coordinate 3,527 of MUZC01000152.1, forward strand.
AAAAAATATCCTGTAAATATATATTATTTTGAGACTCTCTAGTCACCTTTTACAAGGTTTTCTTTGTATGATACTCACACCATGACAGTTATTACAGAGGTTCTTAAAATATTATCAGTGATTTGAAATGTCATCAGAGATTTTTTTAAATTGAAATGTCACCGACAGGGTGTCATAAGGAGAATATTTTAAAATCTGAAAAAAAATATTTCAACCAGAATACAAGCAAAGTGAAATGGCGTCAAGTCTGAAAGTTAAGAATCGCTGTGGGCAGTAAGTTGAGCACATACCTGAATGGTCATTCAGAACCGATACCGCACCATTGCACGCACGATGAATTTCCAAAAGAAAACAATACGGAACACGCACCGTCACATTCAAGCGTTCATATCCTGGACACTTTTCAGGGACCAAAGTTAATTCCGGTTCATATCATTTCCCTCTAAAACACCTTTCTTATTCCATATGCAAGAACAAACACATACAAGTTTTCTTTCTTTCCGTCCGGTATTCGGGCGTGGAATGGGTTGCCTGAAGAAACCAGGAAAGCCACCACTTTATCATCTTTTAAAACTCTAGTAAGAATACAGGACTAAACACAAACCATAGAAATACGTAGGACGCAATAATCTTCTGTACAGAAGGAGCGTCTGTAACATATAAGATAAGATAAGATATCAAATTCCATAAAATTGACATTATATTTAAAACTAACAAAATAGAAATGACCGCGCTGATCCCAATCAAAATGAACTTAAAAATAAGAAGCAGTGCGCCGCTTGGAGTGAATCTGTTTATTAAATAAGAATATTAAAAATATGAAATAATTTTCTCTATGCACCGTCCAATTAAAGGAACAGCTCTAACATCTAATTAAATTTAGTTTAACATATTTTTCAACTTATCTTAAGAGGTAAAGCTTTGGCGGATTAAGAGGGGGGGGCTGAACGGGCTAATAGCCAGGGGCCTCCAGTGGTTTTGGGGCCCCCAAACTTTTTGTATTTTATAATAGAAATGTACAAATGTTAGCACGAACCCTTGAAAATATAATTAATCAAATTTTTAATTAATAAATCTCATCTATTGATCTGATTGCTAATCAGACCCGATAGTCTTAATAATCGAAAAACTTGATTTGAATGACTCACTAAGAGAACATGTAATAGATTATTGTTTATACTTTTAAAATTTATGAATATTTATAGGCTCAGCTGGCCGTGTTGAAGAGTTTAGGCATGTGGTGCAAGCGATATCGGGATCGACTCCCAGTGGTTGAATATTTTTTTTAAAAAAATTTCTTTATACACTCAATTTTAATATAGATCTACCGGCAAACACTTCAGTTATTTCTTTGAGTTAATTTTTTTTTTCATGAATAATATTTTTTGTTGGGAAAGCCGATCAAGGAGCCAATGGACTATTTAGTTACAGTCTTATATTAACTGCTAGCAATCATTTTGTTTAAAGGAACGCTGGCTGGATAGGGCGCCCGTTAGATTGCAGCCAGGGGCTCGGTGCAGTCTCAATCCTCCCCTAGGGTAAAGTACTTTATTTAGATAAGGTTTAAGCTCTAATATTAAGTAGGTATATTTTATTTTTAATATTGTCAGTTAGAATACTTATAAGTCGTATTTCTTTTGTTTGTAAGTTTTGTTTTAATCATAAGGGTTTTCTTAATTTTCACGTAATTAATAAATGATTTTTACATACATTTCAAAAACATGAAAGGATTATACAATGAAGCAAGCAAAGGTTTATGGGATAGCTTTGAGTGGCGTCATTTTTTTTAAATAAGAGAAATCATTGATGAGATAACGAATGCTATAATATATTAGGTTTGTTGAGGTCACATAATGAAAAACATGAACTCTTCTATAGAAGATATCCTGACGTTACCCCACGTATCTCAGTAAGTCTTGAGGCACATCTATCGTACATTTTAATTTAGAACCACATCAAGTTGCCCCATTCAGATGAAACATAACTCATAACAACCCCCACCCCCAACCCCTATAACAATAATATTTGATTAAAGACCGGTAGGAGCACACCAGTGGCCCTCACTAAGCTTTCATTGATCATGACCTTAGACGTCATTACCCCATTTCTAATCTCAAATATAAATGATGTTTTGTACATTTGCCAAACACCTATAAGAATAAAACTCTTTATCATTAGACGTAAACCTGACGCCTTTACACCATGTCTCACGTCTCGTATCTCAATTTTCAAACAATCTCCTTCTGACCCACTGAATTCAAACTCCGCTTGCTTAATCACCGCTTTAGCAATAAAATCTGCTGTGATCAGCAGAGCACCTTTGACTTCCTACTATTGAGTGACGTCACTAGGGTTGGTGTTTCCCAGTGCGGAAGAGCATGGTGTCACCCAGTGGGGCAGAGCATGGTGCCACCCAGTGGGGCAGAGCATGGTGTCACCCAGTGGGAAAGAGCATGGTGTCACCCAGTGCGGAAGTGCATGGTGTCACCCAGTGGGGAAGAGCATGGTGTCACACAGTGCGGAAGAGCATGGTGTCACCCAGTGCGTAAAAGCACGGTGTCACCCAGTTCGGAAGAGCATGGTGTCACCCAGGGAGGAAGAGCATGGTGTCACCCCTCACGACCCACTCCATAGACCTCTTCCGAGTCAGCCAGTGGCGAATAACGGGAACATACAGAGTTTTACATTCTGGTGTCATTCCTTGTGATGGTTTCACCCGGTGCGGTCAGCCCGAACTATACCCCACTAGTGATATCTCTGCTTCTACTTGCAGTTCAATTTATAACGTATTTTATTCTTTATTTAATACGCACATTTTTACGCATTTCCCCTGCTACCAATATTTTTTTTTCATGACCCGTTGAAATCTAAGAAGGGCAAGTCATTAAGGATGGAAGCTTCCCCTCATCGTTTCCTTGGCAACGGATAACAGTCTAATAAGCCAATTTAACTTAGATAAATCACTGGTGAACGTTGAAATTGTTTATATTTCATAGTTATCATACTCGGTTTGATTGTTTGTGTCTACTAAACTAATACATTGCCTTAGCGTCCTTCTTGTTTTTTAGTGACATTAAACAACACGCCAGAACAAAGAATTTGAGTTCTATCAACAGTTCTTCATCCAATTAGCACTCTCGGATGAGATGATTTAATATAAAAAAATTGAGTTCAAGTGCGCCCCCCCCCCTTCCACGCTTTGTCGGGATAGATCTGAAAAACCCAAATTACTTTTGAAGGGTAATTTATAACATAATTTAAGAATAATTAACACATTTATTTTACAGTTATATTTTTAGAAAACGAAACAAGAACAAAATTGTAATTGTTATTTTAAAACATGCACTAGAGCATGTTAAAAAAGTTAATCTTAAATTTAGTTTTGAGAACAAAAGTGTGCACTTACTGGTTTATAGAAAAAAAAAGTTATTAAATTGTCCTAACAACAATATCGCACATTTAAAAATTCAAAGTAATAGCTGCACCATAGCTCAATGATGAACATATACCTCATCTAAAAACTTGACATCGAATCTAACAATTTAAAATCAGACATTTAACCTGAAAGTGAAAAATGATACTTAATATTAAACTGATAAGAAAGCTAAAACATAACTTTTTATTATAACCCATTATTATGAGAATTCTATCATTGAGAAATCCCCTGTTCAGTTATTTGTTTTCCCCGGAAGCCCTTGGTTATGATGCTGTCTGTTTTGCCAGCGGGATTACTCTTCTAAACATCAACTAATCATGTTTGACAAAAATACAACACGCTTTGAGCTTTACGATGGTCGCCTTGCCGCTCAGCACCGCCCCTCGGTTATAATCGTTAAGCTGAAATTCGTAATGTAGCACTTTCATTGTCACCGTCGCTTTAGAGATCTTCAACCGCAGATAAGGCTAAGATAAAATTATTTTTAAAAATTTTATAATACGGGAAAGTTACTAGTGATCATTCAATGAACGAGTCGTTTTTTTTTTCTCACCTTTGAAAGTTGACTCTCAAGACTTTTGATCTTTTCCTGGAGAGCAGATTTATCCCGAAGATGTTCGACCTCTTTCCTTCTCATGACCTGGTGGGAGATAATAAAATACTCTGTTTAATGTAAGGGTCAGTTTGTTTAATGTAAGGGTCAGTTTGTTTAATGTAAGGGTCAGTTTGTTTAATGTAAGGGTCAGTTTGTTTAATGTAGGGGTCAGTTTGTTTAATGTAAGGGTCAGTTTGTTTAATGTAAGGGTCAGTTTGTTTAATGTAAGGGTCAGTCTGTTTAATGTAGGGGTCAGTCTGTTTAATGAAGAGGTATGTCTGTTTAATGTTGGGGTCAGTCTGTTTAATGAAGGGGTTTGTCTGTTTAATCTAGGGGTCAGTCTGTTTAATGTAGGGGTAATTTTATTTAACGTATGATCAGTCTGTTTAATGTAGGGGTTTGTCTGTTTAATGCATGGGTCATTTTGTTTAATATAGGGGTCAGTCTGTTAAATGTAGGGGTCATTTTGCTTAATAGAGGGGAAAGTCTGTTTAATGTAGGGGTAAGTCTGTTTAATATAGGGGTCTGTCTGTTTAATATGGGGGTAAGTCTGTTAATGTAAGGGTCTGTCTGTTTAGGGGTCTGTTTGTTAAATAATTTGTTATACGTAGAGGTCAGTTCGTAAAATACTCTGTTATGTGTTGTATCATTTCGTTAAATTAGTTCGTCACTTTGTTGTCAGCTTAAATATGGGATTTTTTGGTTGCCATGTTTGGTTTGAGGTCTCTGTGATAACAGTCTCAGATTTGGGGTTATGTAGGACGAACAAAGCCTTCAGTTGGACTGAAGAAATCACAATGTCGATTATTTGGATCTGATTAAAATATTTGATCATTAACTAAACACGGGAGGAATTTAACAATCATTCATTTATTATACAACAATTTTAAAATATCACAATTAAACTAAAAGTTTCTTTTCCAATAAAGACAGAGAGTATGTCCTGGGGATGAATTTATTGGTGAACTATGATCACGTGATACACATTTCTATTTTTAAACACATTTATTAAAAAACACATGATATAAGTAAAAAAAAAATCCAAGATACTAAAAGTTGGACGGGTTATCTAGAAGTCTCATTAATTAGAAAACAGACTGTCTAATAAAACTTTTAGAAGATTAACTTTAAGACTGAATAATGTGACTATTTGTGTTTTAAAATGAAAATTAGTTTACGAGAACATCAACAGCAAAGTCAAGGCGAAAGCATTTTGCCGGCCACATAAGAAACCAAAATACACACACGTGAACCCCGGAAACAAACAATTAACAGCAACAACAAGAAATGTATTTAAAATAAATGTATATGATAAAATGGAATGACCATGCCTTTTCGACTCCTTCCATTGGGCAGCGATGAAAGAGTCTTTAAAAGAAATAATTACTCTTCAAACTATGTACCATCGTTTTAACACCAAATGACTCTTCCTGTTAAACGCACCCAGACCAATAGACAAAGTGAATCTTCTTGACATAAAACCATACATTTCATGGGTAATAATTTAAAACAACTTCTCACTACAGCATCTCCTCTGATGTACGGCAATCTTCTTAGAGCCGTTGAACGTTCAAAGCCTCGACACGTGCGTGAATTGAACCGCTCATTGCCAGAGGCCCCACCACCTGCATTGACACCCCATCGCTGGTAGTAGGGACCAGATCTACACACAAACGGCCCATTTTGCTTGCTGCCAACTCACAACGGCTTACTGGCCTCGACCCCCCCCTCTCCACCAGCGTTGTGTGGGGTCCTGGTTGGTAGGGGATCCTCCTTGAGGTTAAACATGATTAATTGACAGTGCTGGATTGAAGGGATGCCAGATTGCCGCCTAAGTGTACACCGGGAGCCCTTCAGTAGAGCCAGGCCACCCACTGCGTGCATGGAACTTAATCAAAAGAATGGTTAAACACTTTGTTAAAATATGAAAGGAAATTATAAACGTCTGCTTCGTTGCCTAATTCCGTGATAAGTAATCTCAAAAATAATTAATGGACTTCTCAGATCCTGTCAAAACCTTCCTGTCGACACTTGACTATGAAACTGAATCTTTTGTCTTGTACAAAAATGACTTGTATGGTAACGTACATTTCTTCTATATTTTTATTGTTTCAGGTATAGTTGAGGTTGCGCTTCACATTATCGCAACAAAAATAATACATATCCGATACTCACAACATGTGCATTCTTATGTTCTGTCTTGAAATTGCAACCATTTCGTTCATCATTTGTGAAAATAGATAAACAAAAATGATCTCTCCTGGGATTCGAACCAACCTTCATCAGATTGGCAGCCCTCTATCTTTTCTCGAAACGATTATCCAATTAAAATCGCTGGATCAAATTTCCACCAATCAAGAGTTAGGCGGACGGAAAACGCAGTGAGTACAATTCTTAATGTTGAGGAATTCCACATTTTCCCAGGCGTCCATAAATGCCTTACATCGGATGAAGCAGACGGGACATAGACGAAATTCAGAACGCCACAGGCGACTACATCCAGATAAAATAAACAAACAAAAAACTAACAACTTTGTGACCGAGTCATGAGTGTGAAGATACTCTATTGTTACAAACATTTGGACCATGGGGTGTTGCCAATGGAGAGAGAGAAGAGAAAGACATAAATATATAGAGAGATGAGGAAAGATAGAAATATATACAGAGAGAGAGAGAGAGAGAGACAGAGAGAGAGACAAACAGAGACAGATAGAGACAGAGAGAGAGAGAGAGGGGGGGAAGTCTTTTCCTCATCAATACAAAAGCTGATCCGACTTACCTCCCTGAGCGCCTTCTCTCCGGGTGATCCCCCTGACGAGACCGGCATGCCTCCGTGCGGGCTGTTGTGTAGCTGGCTGTCCATGTTGAGACCGCAGCGGGCGATGAACATCATAGTGACCACCGACATCCCGAACAGCAGCAACAACAGCCTTGGCATGGTCCGCATGGCTGCTAGGGACTGTCAAGGGCAGCCCAAGTTCAAGGTCACGTGGGCATCGTCGTGTAAAACGTTGGACCAGAAAAGCGGAAAGGTTTGCAGACGAGCTGTACATTCAGGCAGGCGAGAAGATGGTCTATCATTGCACTCCTTGATTTTAAATGGCCAGTGTATCCTTATGAAGGTGGAAATTAGTAATAACTCTTGGTGGGATTAGTACAATACAAATCCTAAAAGCCTGATAAAATCACCAGTGGATACAACGACCATTCATCAGTAAGAGACTGCTGTTACTTATACACTTTCCTGGTTGTTATCTGTTGATGAGAAATAACTTCCTTTCCATTTTGGTCACACCTTTCAGCCAGATTCATATCGATTTAGACATCTCGGGTAAAGTCATTTTGAATCTGACCAGCCCATTAATGCGGGATCATCCCAGCGAAGCCCGAGTCCAAGCACACGAAGCCCAGAGTCCAAGCCCACGTAGGCCGTGTCCTTGTCGCGAAACATTTTGGGTGCGGCCATTAAAGATGATGGCAAGCTTCCGGTGGGAGAGATGGGCTGCACTCTGGGATGTCTCGATCTCCTGTGGTTAAAAGAGAAATGCCAGTTTAGACTTCTGAACAGCAAATTGATCAATTGTGGTACAAGTAAAAACTCGTTGAAAATAAATTATATATATTTTAAGTTGTTTTAACCATATGAAGGTCTTGGAAAATTTAGTGTTGAGAAGGATGCGTTTTAATATCAATTTAAATCATCTTTTAAAAAATCTTGGATATAATTTAAATGTGTGCTCAAATACATTGTTAATAAATGGTATATATTTGAATGATCGTGACTTGAATGATATTGAATTGAATGATATCGACTTGAATGATATTGAAATGAAAAATATTTACTTGAATGATAGAGACTTGAGTTATATTAGAAAAGAATAATATTGACTTGAATGATAGTGACTTGATTGATACTAACTTAAATGATATTGATGTGGATGATTCAGTGGCAGTAATAAAATATGATGCAGGCTTTAAAACATAACAAAATGACACTGAACTACTTTAAACGTTAGTAACTTTTTTCAAACTTGTACATGTAAATAGTTAAAGGTTCAAATCCATGTTAGACCATCACAGAGAAAGGTTTAAGAAAAAAAAAGAACGCTGCTAGTAACGGGGTGAAAGATTTAGTTGACCTTGACCTAGAGTTTCCACGTCAAGGAATGTGGCTCACACTTTTCACAGTCGTTGAAAATAAAATAAAACTGATTCTGTCTTAAACGGTAAAAAATCAATCATTTAAATCATCCGATCATTTGGAGACGCCCCGACCCCCCTTTTTTTGAAGAAATTCCAACGTATTCAAATTTTTGCTCCATTTAAAAGTTACTTAATGTACCCCATGGTCTTTGTCAGTGATTGGAAATTCGTATATATATATATAGATATAGATATAGATATTATTCAATTTCGCAAACATATACGAATAGCATACTCCTCCATATCGGACATGTACTTATTAACTCACGCTTGTCTGGCATGGCCTTCAAGCTGCATGCCATCTTGGAATAACTGATACGTGCTGCAAACATGATAACACAGGATAAAATACCTTGACGTGCCGGAGCAGGTCACGTGTCGGTTATGAGATGTTCGGGTCAAAACAGACATAAACCAACACATAACATCTCCGAGGTGTACATGGCAAGATACAGAGGTGGATAAATTAATGGTTCTTGGAAGGTGGATGGGGCACACAGTCTCTCAATGATTCTCCCTTAGTTTATCAATTATGAAATACAAAAAATGTAATAGCCACTAGCTACACGGCTTGTTTAGGTGTCGATTCACTGTGAACGCCTTGCACATTTTCCATGATTTGTTTGCACACAATCATGAAAAATTCATTGTATTACTATTCAGCGAAATATTCAGCTCACTATTGAATGGAAGATTCTGTAAATTATTCAATACTATATTCAGTGAACAATTCAGAATTTTTGACCTTTAGAAACAGAAAACTCTATAAAAAGATGAGTAGCTTGCACAGCTCAGCGAAGTTCGTTTGACCCCATGACACGATCTGATACTCTCTACACAAAGGATTCAGAAAACATAGAAACTAGTTTATTTAGAAAGTAGAATTAATTAAAACCATTTGTTAAGATGACTTAAAGGAGGAAAAAAACCCTACATTCTTAATATGTAAACAACAAACCTTGCACCCAACGGCTTGATGCTCAAACATCCACGCATTAACGTGTTTTAAAGATCATGAAACACTTGGTAAAGTCTATCATTTCAAAACTTCTTCCCTTCACACTAATGACCGAAACGTCAAACGCGAGGGTAAAGTGAATATTCTGATCTCTGAACGCTCAAGGGATGATAACTCTATTTGGTTCCCAGCAGACGGCAATGGGGCTGTCAATACAATCTCAATAATGGATATGAAGTAAAGTGCCAGGTCCGGTGAGCACCGGCCCTCTCTGTTGCTTACATCAGCTGCGGGGGCCATCAGAACTATTGCTGAAGAGGCGAGATGGCATTGTTTCACCGCAGGACAAATTTGGCTAAGTGATCTATATTTGGATGTTGTTACGATCAGAGGCGTCACCTCTTATAAATGCCTCTTCATATCTGAAGCGCTCAGCACGAACCGCAACGTAATATTACATTTGACATGATTTACATAAGCCTTTTGTTCCCCGAATGCATATACCATTTGATCCCTGTTTAATTATCCCATTTTTTTTAATAGTTTCCATATCCCAAAATTTTTAAGTAATTAAGCATGGAGCTTCTTGACAATTTGCATCTTGAACACAAGAGATATAGTTGGACCCACTTTGCATAATGATTGGTTGTCCCATGAAAAATCGTGTACATACAATTTGAAGAGATGAATGCCAAGAAAAGTGTTGTAAAGACAACTGATACACACATCGTGTGTACAGAATTATAGTATGGACTTTTGGGTTAGTACAGTGGCGGATCAGCCACGTGACGTCATATGTGACCTTGGCTGTGCCGACGGTGCATGGGTTGTAATAAAATATGTAAATGAGATCACACGGTTTTATCACGTGGTGTGGTGACGTGGTGTTGGTGAATAAATCATTACAGAGTTCACGTGGTGTTGGATAAGGGTCAAGCATGGGGGTGGGGGTCAACCATTCAACCCATCAAAGTATTCGTCTTTTTAACTTTTAAACCCTAGACAACGTCTCAACAATATTCTCTGACGTTAACACCTCAAGTATTTTATCTCTCCTTTGCTTTGTACTTGTCGTTGTCCAAATAAAACCCATTCCCTCTTAGAAAAACTCTTGTTGGCCTTACTCTAGCATTTTCCACACCATTGCTTTTAGTCACCCCTTGTTTTATCTTAATGACCCATCGAGTGGGGTCATCAAGTCATCATTTCTCTAAGCGGAAAACTGTTAGAACATGAACTTTTCAAGACTAAAGTATATCCTATTCCCATGGCATGTACAGACACAGTTTTTGTGTTTCCTAATTCTTTTGTGATTACATCTTTGATATTTTCATAAATTTTCATCCCTCCATCTTTCATAATATCAGGTATATCAGTTAAGAAGAGAACGCTTCAACTTCAACCCTTCCCCCCTCCTCAGACTTATTGACATCTGTCGTTAATGTCTTATAACCACATTAATATTATTCAACCAAACTTTTAAAAAATCTATAACAAAAATACTCCAAGCAACATTAAAAAAATTACCAAATGCATCCGACTGATACTATATGGAGATCAAGTAAATAGAAACAACACAAACAAACGCCCCTTGAACTTATAGAATAGTGCTCAATATAAACTATTGCCATCACTAAGATACGAACCCCTAGTTAACAAAAAAACACGACCAAAAAGACAAAGTAACTTATAAAACTGTCTTTGGCCCTAAGATGAGAACAACTAGTTAAGAAAAGAAACAAACACAATACGACCTGAACTTATAAAAAAATTAATTTATATAAAGTATTTCCAATATTAAGATATGAACCCCTAGTTTAGAAAAATACGACCAAAAAAAAAACACTCTTGAACTTCACAAATATTCACGACTTTAATTGGAGACCGAAAATTAAGAAAAGAAACAAAAGCGACCTCTTGATTTTATAAAATATTGCCAATACTAGGATGAGAAGACTACTTTACATATAATTGAGTGTCGCTTTGAACCAGTGGTGCCCAAAAGTGTATGGTCTACCACCCCTTTTTCAGAAAAACTATTAATTAGCACCCCACACCGCCACGAAGTTTTGAAAAAATTCAAACAGAATTTCTAAAAAAATATGATTTTTTTCCCCACGTAAAATATAGTTCATAAAGATGTAAATGAGATTTGAATTTATGAAACTAGTTATTGAACTAGGCATAGTAAGGAAACACTCACACAAAATTAAAACATTCGAAATCATCTTAACAAGGATGAACCTGGAGTGGTGCTTCTAGTTGTGTAATCCTTGGCTCTAATTTCGTCAACAGTCATCTGAACCTAAACTCCTTGGCTCTAATTTCGTCAACAGTCATCTGAACCTAAACTCCTTGGCTCTAATTTCGTCAACAGTCATCTGAACCTAAATCACCGCGATTGATTGTTGTTATTATTATTATTTTTGTTGTTTGTTAAAACATGGGTAGCCATATTGAATCCACTTTCCACCGAATATGATGAAGGAAATGTAACTAAGAACATTTAAATTACAGCCTATGTTTTAGGATGATATTATTATTATAAGCCGCAGGATCTTCTTTTCCAACCATAATTGTTGTTACCCCTTTTGAATTTAAAATTCCTCAGTTTCATCAGTTATTGTAACCGATTATGCTGTTTGCACTTCAAAATCCAAAATCAAATCAAATATGTTCATTTTCAAAACATCATCAAATCATTGATTAAATTCTAAATGGAGAGCATCCAAGCATTCACAATAAGAAAGTATGTCTCAATCATTTTTCTCATTCTGATAAATATGGGAAGTAGATAAATTTACCTCGTCAAAAATGTCTTTTAGTCGGAAAAAAAGTTTTATCACAATTTCAGAAATAACCGATTTTGTTGTTATTAAATTCAGTTCATCAACTCAAAGCGAACACGATTTCTTTCAATTAAATTTTGAAACAAGTCGTTGAAGTCAGTGATGTGCCTTTTGAATTGATAAAACTGGATTTTAAAGCATCATTTTTTATCTTTCAAGAACTTAAGCATCGAGTTAAACAGCTTATAAAACCTACATAAGCAGGCCCCCTTTGACAACCAACGAACTTCTTTATGAATTGTCTGACAGTGAAATTCTTCATCATTTTTCAATATAAAACGGGTTAAATAATCTGCCATTCAATGATTTGCTCCTGATTTCAATATGCAAGAACATGCCCTACTTTTGCTCGAACACTATCTGTGGCTACTAAAAAAATTACTTGAGGTATTTCTTTTTCTTTTAAAAACTTACCACATGCATGAAATATTTATTCTTCTTTGGAATCAGATTGCACGTAATAATTCTTGACCAATTTGTTCTTCCTTTGTATGCTACAAGTAAAGCTTCATTTCCTGTCAAAGTTGACGAATCAAGATGAAAAGAAGACAGTTATGTTTTTAAATATGAATCTTCACACAATGAATCTTCAACACCTTGAACGATTTCATCAATTGTTACTTGCCCTGTATTATTGCTAAACGTATTTTCTTGATATAACAGATGCTGGTTTGTGTAGCACAGAACGTATCACTTCACGTATCTATAGCCTGCATAATTTGTTCTTCACAAATACTGTGAGATTTTCCCGATTCGGCAATCATTTATAACCGAAATATTTTAAGAAGTTATCCAATCCATTGCCATCTTGTGTGGTGGCTGTTAAGAAGAGTTTTGCCAAAGTCACTTGTTTGATATTATATGATAATGATATTATATATTTTTAAAATTAGTGTTCTAAAATAAGATAATTCCTTTTCTTTTTATCACCGTAGCATGGAAATCTAACACAAGTGAGGGAAGATACGGGAAACGGTTCCTTGATAAAACAAAAAGTGACTAAAGGACCATGTCACCATGTCGTTTTGTCTGGTCACTTCGGGAACGAAACCAATGTACAAAACGCATTTCATAGAAACATTAAGCGTTATGAGCGAAATACATAAATAATTTTTTCCCTAAATATTCTCTTCTTTCTTTTATTCTGTAACCACCCCTAACAGTTATTCACCGTCCCCAAATGGACCTTTGGCCTTCACTCCCCCCATCTGAATCGCTTCAGCGCTCTAAAAGGGGCGTTAGTTCCCACTTTGGGAACCATAGCTTTAAACCATGATATCGATCCCCGATCCATATAATAAACTCGTATCTATTAACACCATCTGGCGACCAACTAAATACCGCAGCATCTGATCCCGTGATTACTAAATTTGGAATATCTCTTTGTATTTGATACGTTTTTAAAAGAATTTTTTTGTATCAGTAGCCACAGATTGTGCTCCATCAATGGTAGGGCACCATAGGTGTGTTCTTACATACATATTTAAAAAGGAGGTGCTGAATGCATTCAAAATACACTATATCATCCATCGTCAACATAAAGTTGCGAAAAGTTTAAGTGCATGCCTACTTAATTCATTACAATGTGTAATTAAAGCTATTAACACAATCACAAGAAATCATTGAATGACAGATCTTTTAAACAACATTTTTTAAAAATTGAAAACAAAGGAGAACTAAAACGTTTGCTGCTTCATACAGAAGTTTGTTGGCTGTTAAAGTTTGCATGTTTAGATAGGTTTTATAAGCTGTTTGACTCGACGCTGAATGTTTAGATAGGTTTTATAAGCTGTTTGACTCGACGCTGAATGTTTAGATAGGTTTTATAAGCTGTTTGACTCGACGCTGAAGTTCTTGAAAGATGAAGAGGATTCTTTACAATCCATTTTAATTCAATTCAAAAGTGACATCGCTGACTTGACCAACTTGTTTCAAAAATTTAATGGAAAGAATTTGTTAGATTCAAAGTGATGAACTCAATTTAATAACAACAGAATATGTTATTTCTACAGTTATGACAATACTTTTTTTGAACAAAAGATATTTTTGACGTGGGGATTTCAGCCAGTTCTCACATTTATCAGGAGCAGAAAAAAAAAGATAAATACATACTTTCGTTTTGTGTTCACTTTGAAGCTCTCCATCTAGACTTTAACTTTAATGAACGATTTGATAATATTTTGAAAATGAACATATGTGATTTGATTTTGGATCCTTTTTGAAGTGAAAACATAGGATAATCCCTAATTTTGGTTATTTCAAATGTTTTAACTTTGTGTGTGTGTGTATGTATGTGTGTGTGTGTGTGTATGTATGTATGTGTGTGTGTGTGTGTGTGTGTGTGTGTCTGTGTGTCTGTGTGTGTGTGTGTGTGTGTGTGTGTGTGTGTGTGTGTTACATTTCTATTCTGAGAGAATTAAAAATTCTGTTAGAATTTTTAAAAATTGAAATTCGGGAGCGCTGTGTAATAATTTTACTAGAAAGGGGGAGGGGGTAGATAAAAAAAAGTTTGGTAAAGACTGATTTTGTCGATTGTGTTCCAAGTATAAACAGGACCAATCACTTGTAATAGCCCCTTGTGATACACTACAGCTTCTTAAACTTTCAATACATCTATCACCTGTTTTCACTGACAAACAAATTCACCTCTTCAAAAATTATTTACTAATGTTAAGTACTGAATTAAAAAAGGTGTAAGTTTTAAACCAAAACAATAAATAGTATCCTTCCTTATAAAAACTTACAAGAGATTACTTATTTCACACTTAAATTTCAGTCTAAAACTAGACAACAAAAGTAAAATTACTTTACAGAATAATAAAGTGAAAATAAAAATTACCATTAAAAACACTATTGTGTATAACAACCCCTCAATTAAAAATTATTTACAACACCCGTTGTCTGGTCGAATTACAAAGCCCTACCCCCTTTATCAAGGTCTGCCTGACACAGGTAGACAATTTCTTCAAGTTTAAATAATAATTTATTTTTTTTAAATCTATCGCGAAAATGCTTCAAGCACCGTTTTAAAAATGAGCAAATAGGACAACGACACTGTAAGGAGAGCAAGTAAATAAGAAACCAAACACAAAACTTGTAAAACTGTCCCCAACATTAAGATGCGCACCTCTAACAAAGAAGAAAGACGAAGAAAATGACTCCCTTAATCTTAGGAAACCTGTCTCGATACTAACTGGAGAACATCTTAATAAGAAACAACACAAACACATGACAACTTGAACATAAAGAATTGTACTCTATATAAAACATTGCCAACACTAAGATGAGAATTTCTAGTTAAGAAAGAAAGATAAAGGATCTCTTGACTTAATAAAATATTCCGGATTCTAGGATGAGAATCCCTGCTTTTGTTAAAAATACTATGAACGTAGTTACAAAAAAAAACTATTCATGACCTTAAGCGGATAACCCCTGAGTAAGTAACAAAAACGAACAAAACAGCACGCTTAATTTTAAAAGTAAACAAATCATTTGCCATCTACAAACTGCTTCTAAAATTACAGGAGTCGAACAAAAAAAAAAGATTTTTTAAAAAATTCCTTCTCCAACAATGTTTTAAATATTATTAGATATCATTTGGCGTTTGTTTCAACCCTATATCTGTTATGGTTGGCGAGACATTGACAAAATACTGATATATTTTAGTTTTTTTTTTTTTTAAATCCCATAAAATCCAGTAAACCTTTTCGGGATTTTTTTTAACCCGTGCACATCCTTAGGATCTCCTCAATATATTTGCAAAAGACCCGAACCCTCTATCTGGTATGGTTCAGGAATCGTTGTTTGTGCAAACTCCAAGAGACATCCATACAGACAGACTTTTCAAATATATAAACGCAATTTGTCCCATGGGGAAATAGCGCTAAAATATTTACATTTATTTTTCAGAAGAAAAAAACAAACTCTTTATATTAACCGCCAATATCCGCCATATTTGAATTTCCCCCAATACCCACCATTTTCCCACCTCCATAAATATGTCGTATAACAACATGACACGTCATAATCACAGGACCTCATGTACATAATTTTTTCACCAACACCACGTGACCTCATTTGTATAATTTATCACCGCTTTTGCATTTCGCCGGCAAGTTCCAAAGTCATCTGCAATAATCTTCTGTACAGAAGGAGCGTCTGTAACATATAAGATCCGCCACAGTGAGGTGACCCACTCCATAAAACCCTAAAGTCCCCGGCTATACTACTGTGTACTGCAAAGATAGCCATAAAACTGATGGGTACCTCTTTGGGTATTGTAAAAGGAGAAATTATCAAACTGATTGGTCATACGATATGTTCTGTCAATGCCTTATCAAGCGACCCCCCCACCATACAAACACCGCTATGACAAGTTCATCAATTACCTCATATTATATCGATTGATTACAAACTTGTTAACAAGTTCATAATGCCTACCAGCGCCGGTTTTCTATCATAGATTATGTTTATAAAATGATATATTATGAAATTGTACAATGTGTGTGTGCGTATGTATGTGTGGAAGCGTAAGTATGTGTAAATGTGGGCATGTATATATGTGTATAAACACACGTTTTGTGTGCGTGTGTGAAGGGGTTAAAAAAAAGCAAACGATGTCGTATAAAGTCTAAAAACTCAGTTTAGAGGTTAAATGGAACAGTTAAAACAAATAATCATATACTTTAAAGCAATTGAACTAAAAGTGTGTCAACATCATGTCGCACGTTTGAAATCTGCCAGTCAAGCTCTCATGACAAGAAAACAATGGCTCAAACCAACGCTAAGTATGTTCGATAAATATCAATCTCATACTATTTGACATAAGCTGTCACAAAGGTGTGTGGGAAGCAGAAGGGGTCCACGAATTAAAATTGCTGACGTTTGTTACGTAGATGACATGTAGGCTACATATCGTTCGTATGTAATATGTAATGTACATATGTTTTGTCAAACAACATTTGACATTCTTGAAAATATTTCGAGTATCAGAAGCGTAGCTAGGAAATCTCGCGCCCCCCTATCTTCCCTTGTTCACTTCTTTGTTTTTTGCTCCTCTATATCCCGCCTGCACAGATCTTGTTCGCTACATTTAAAAACATTAGTCACATGACCAACCTTTAATTTACAACCTTCAGTTGTACGTGTACGGTCCGGAAGAAAATGATGTTGAAACACTTTTATATTGGTTAAGAATTAGAATAGAGTGGCTGTCACATATCACATTCGTACTCTTTCTTTCAAAAGTTTGATAATGTCATTATTTGTGTAATTTAAACAATAAAGTTTCAGATTGCATAATGTGACCACGCCTCATTTGACCACGCCCATCACGTTCGTAAATTAGCCCGTCCCCTTGAAATTAAAAAAAAAAAAAACACATTGTCGAATTCGGGCTACACCCTACGGTGCATCTTGAAAACCTGCGTGTGAATCTGTGTGTGTGTGGGGGGGGTGTGGTGGGGGGGGGTGAGTGACTACCGCTGTCAGTACAGATGATAAACGGTTACGGGTACAAGAGCCAGTCCACCTGTGCCAGATCGGAGGTCGGGACGCGTACATTGATACCAGGCAACGGTTAGCCAGTGCTGTATCTTGGCTCTTGTGACCCGCCAGACAGGGAACTACATTTAATTCCATCACTTAGAAAAAAGATCTCATAAAAATGATCGTTATAAAGTAAGAGAGTGATGTTCTAGTAAAAATTGATGGTACGACAATTAAGATGCAATACTATACATAGAAGGTGAATGCCGCATGCCACAGTAGAAGTTACATGCGAAGTTACAGAAATGAACAAGTAGCTGAATATATGTAAGAAGTATTTTTAAAAAAATTTGAACCACAAAACTAAATACAAAAACCTGAGATTGCTTTCCGATTTATCTTATCTTATCTTATCTGTTACAGACGCTCCTTCTATACAGAAGATTATTGCGTCTTATCTTAATCTATACATATTTGTGTATACTGTCAAATATCGAGTTCAGAGATTTAAAGAAAGATGTGGCTTTCGCAAAAAGAAGAGTTCGTTAAAAAACAAATTCCTTAGGAGGGTTCCTCTACAAAAATTAGGTGGAAATTTTTGTCTTTTCATTGACCTTGACACTGGGATTGAATCTAAACAACACTTCCGGTTTGTGTAAACTCCATAGGAGAAGGAAGTTTATCTGGTTGATTTATCGTACTTTGAGGTCAGTGTGCCAAAACGTAGGGTATAAAATTAGCACTCACTTCTCTTTCCGCCCCGTGAGCCAAGCTGATCCAACTAACTGCAGGATTTAGCGCCAAAATGATTCACTTTGGCAGCAGGCACCGCCTTTCAGTAGTGGATAGCTTTCCGGCGCCATGTTTCCCGAGCGGTGATCCTGTCACGTGACTGAAGGCCAGGAGCGGATCTTCGGAAACATTAAAGTAGGGAGGACAACTCGGATGACACATTTTGAGCGGAAGGAAGAGTACCACGACCTTTTATGTATAGTCAGACGATGCAGTTCAAAATCAGAAACAATGGTTTCTCCAAATATTATATTCAAACATTAGGATTTGTTATTTAATGGTTGAAATCTATTAATAGATCCTTCGGCTTTTTCCATAATGCTAATGTCATTAAGATTTTAATTAAATATCCGGGTGTTCTGTTTGGCCTTTCCTTAACTCTACGTTCATTTAAGTCAGCTTTGTGGGCGTGACCAAGACTAAATCTTTTGCACAACTTTATTGGACTGAACTTTGTGTAAACGTGTTGTTACTTTTACATTTATCCTGATCAAGAATTTTCTTTATAAAACTTTTTCTAAAAATAGTAACATTTACTAATGAATGTACTAACGCACAGATAACTAAATCTCTCATTGTTCGTTGAGTGAAAATCAAAGTCAACTTATTTTGTTGAGTGTATCTGAACGTCATGTAAATAGTTTAGAGAACATTAGGGTTGCAGGTAACCACAAATAGACAACGATTGCTGATCACATACACACGGGGAACGTAGTTATACACATACAACAGTAGGAAGGCTGGTGCTAGATAACAACCTTTTGAGACTATATGAAGTTATACCCCACTCTCCCACCGTTTGAACTTTGTTCATATACAACAAAATGCGTTTCTTGAACACAACAATAAACCCTTAACAATCGTTGCCATTATAAAAAAGCAAATTAAAAAACTAGGCGAAACGAATTCTGAGATATCGTTTAAAATAACGTTTATTGTTTTTATATAAACGTCTACACGAGTATTGTCCGATAATAAAGATTTGATTTATTGTTTTGATCTTACAGTTCGTTGTGGTGGCTTGTGTTCTATCGTTTAAAAGGTTTTCTTTTGCCAGTCTCTTGAACTTCTGACGGTTTGAACGCAAAAATAAAACCAATCTGACGTTGTGATGAGATGGTAGTGAGTTGTTGTATGTTGAATAGCTGACGTTGTGATGATATGATAGTGAGTTGTTGTATGTTGAATAGCTCACGTTGTGATGAGATGATAGTGAGTTGTTGTATGTTGAATAGCTCGAGGTGTGAGCATTGTAATTAGCTGTAGTATGTGATGTTGAACTACAAAGAAAATTGAGCGAAGCGAAATTGTGACAGATTAGAGCTTATGATCTTATGATTAAAACAGAAAGTGGGGAGCACTTTGTGTGGGGGCGGGGGTGGGCAATGTCGTCATAATACATATTTGATGTTGCAGGTAGATGTTAGATGTTACAGATGGTTGTTTGATGTTACAGATTGGTGTTTGATGTTACAGGTGGGTGTTTGATGTTACATGTGGGTGTTTGATGTTACAGGTGGGTGTTTGATGTTACAGGTGGGTGTTTGATGTTACAGGTGGGTGTTTGATGTTACAGTACTTACAGGTAGGTGTTTTGATCAGACTGATGGGCGGGTGAAGCTGTCTGATTTTTAAAAAATATCATCCACCAAACAGCTCAGTTCTTATCATGACAATAATAATCAATTGTATAACTTTTAATAAAAAAAAACAAAAACAATTGTTTTATTTTATCAAAGGTTTTTTTTTCTATTTTTTAAAACGTTTGTTGAAGCTTTCAAAAGTAACTATATCAGTATTTCGTACTCGATGGAGTCAAGATTTTTTTTTATGGAACTCAGCATAGTACTTTCTTCACATACATTTTTCTTTTGCTGCAGATAAATTAGATTGAAATGTTATAATCTGGATTCAAGTAATTGATAAACACTTAACCATTGTTAACTGTATGTCTGATTTACATTGAATGCATTGATAAGTATGTTGCTATTTTTATGTGTAGCACTGTGAACCCAGCGGCTTGCTGGGGAACGGCGTTATATACATTATGTAATTACTATTTAATTGTGTTATTGTTATGGGATAGCATGCTTGTGATGATGCATGTAAAAATGTAATAGTGTCTACAGTGGCTACACATACACATGTGGTGTCTATAGTAACACATTGAGGCCTACAGATAAATATAAAAATACAGAACGTGGTGATGCATGTAAATTAAGTGAAAGCGTCTGGTAGTAAGTGACGTCATGTACATTTGACGTCATGGGGTGAATTGGGGTGCGGGGGGGAGGGAGGGGGAGTTTTGCTTGAATTCTTGTTCTTAGTTTTACTCTATTAAAAAAAGTTTGTAAAATATTAAATACTCTTTCGTTTCTGATATTTTTTGAATGGTACTAAGAATTGCCATTTGTATCTGTTAGGTGGTAGTTATGGGAGAAATAAGGTGAATGGATGGAAGGGTTTGCCGCATGAAAATTATTTCTTCTCTGAAGCTATTGTATCAGAAAATTTTCAATTATATTTCATGTATTTCCCCGATACACTTACTCGCAGTAATGTAACGTTCTTCATTTTTTTTCCTAAATGTATTTCAAGTGCCGTCCTTGGGCCTGCAAGCAGAACTTTTTTATCAGTTAAGTGATTGAAATAAACACAGCAGGAAATCCAGATATCTAAAGGCTAAATAAGTAGTCAGCTAGATTCATTTGGCAGTCTAACTCGTAAACTACCTTACGGTGATCTAAATAAAAGATAATAAAGAACATGCTCAAGTGGTGTAGATACCGTTATAGTTAATTACGTGTAGCGTTAAACGTTATTTTTAGAGCGAAAATCTTTAGCATTTCTTAAGAAAATATTTCACACAAAAAAAACAAAAACAAAAAACAACTTAAGTGGCTTCGATTTTTCTCCCTTTTTTCAAGTTTGACTTAAGTTCTGACGCCAGTAAGCGATGAGGCGATGTCTTTGATGACATCCAGATTTTCAAGGGCGTGCACCTGACATGAGAGATGGGATCAAATAGAGATCATGGCCGCAAGATGACAAAACTCGTATAACTCATCCACCTCCACTCTTTCACACAAACTTCACCCCTAGAGCAGCTCAATGTTTGGTGGAACTCTCATGCCCCGAACTAACTGACATTCTCGTAAGCTTCAGACTCCACTCTTAAAGTTTTGGAAACCTTCGCCCTATGCTCTGCGGTGCAATACAACATTGTGTTTGTAAAGAACCCCAACTAGACAGCTCATTTGGAGCAATCTAAATAAATGCATTGCAACGGTGAAAGCTCCGCGTGAACTTTCGTATATGAGTGTATGAGTTTGTGAGTGTATGAGTTTGTGAGTGTATGAGTTTGTGAGTGTATGAGTTTGTTATGAGTTTTTGAGTGTATGAGTTTGTGAGTGTATGAGTTTGTTATGAGTTTTTGAGTGTATGAGTTTGTGAGTGTATGAGTTTGTGAGTGTATGAAATTGTGAGTGTATGCGTTTGTTATGAGTTTGTGAGTGTATGAGTTTGTGAGTGTA
The DNA here is from genome assembly GCA_002072015.1 of Radix auricularia. NCBI lineage: Eukaryota > Metazoa > Mollusca > Gastropoda > Lymnaeidae > Radix > Radix auricularia. Next base: position 25,380 of record MUZC01000152.1, read on the forward strand.
TGCGTTTGTGAGTGTATGACTTTGTGAGTGTATGCGTTTGTGAGTGTATGAGTTTGTGAGTGTATGCGTTTGTGAGTGTATGAGTTTGTGAGTGTATGAGTTTGTGTGTGTATGAGTTTGTTAGTTTATGAGTTTGTGAGTGTATGAGTTTGTTAGTGTATGAGTTTGTGGGTGTATGAGTTTGTTAGTGTATGACTTTGTGAGTGTATGAGTTTGTTAGTGTATGAGTTTGTGAGTGTATGCGTTTGTGAGTGTATGAGTTTGTGAGTGTATGAGTTTGTGTGTGTATGAGTTTGTTAGTTTATGAGTTTGTG
>MUZC01000152.1:40976-52012 GCA_002072015.1 Radix auricularia
AATTGCTTAGATTTTGCTAATTTCTACGAATAGTGTACATAAAGCAAAGACTAAAAAATGATGCTCAGTACCCGGACTGAAGTTCTACCGGAAACTACTTTGGATCTTCTCGATTTTATTGTTTCATATTGAGATGACGTATTTCCGAATCTGCGCATTTCACTTCAAATTCTTCTAAAAATTGCTGTTTCAACTAAAAGCTGTGAGCGGTCCTTCAGCAAAGTAAACTTTATTTTGTCTTAATTACGTGCTTCAATGGATCAAGATCGTCTGGATGATCTTGCACTCCTTAGCATCGAAAGAGAACACTTGAGAATATCAATTTTAACAGCGAGATTGACGACATTCAAATCAAGGAAGATCAATTTATTTTAGATTATGTCTATTCGAGTCATGTATAATTAGTAGAGTATTTTTTTTTCAAATAAATTGTTTATAATCGTATAGAGAATTATTAGTCTGTATTGTATTTCATTAAAATATCATTTGCTTCAAAAAATGAGCCTTATAAACCGTAAAATTTCAAATTTTTCTTGGGGGCTCAGTGAGCCCCCAGAATTTTTCGGTCCGTCAAGGGGCGCAGAATTTGTGTCTTGCCCCCGGGCGCACATGACCCTAGCTACGCCACTGGCCATACACGGAGGTAGACATTGACATTTACAGCCATACACGAGGTAGACATTGAAGTTTACAGCCATACATGAGGTAGACATTGAAGTTTACAGCCATACACGAGGTAGACATTGAAGTTTACAGCCATAGACGTAGGTAGATATTGAAGTTTACAGCCATACACGGATGTAGACATTGAAGTTTACAGCCATAGACGTAGGTAGACATTGAAGTTTACAGCCATAGACGTAGGCAGACATTGAAGTTTACAGCCATACACGAGGTAGACATTGAAGTTTACAGCCATAGACGTAGGTAGACATTGAAGTTTACAGCCATACACGAGGTAGACATTGAAGTTTACAGCCATACACGAGGTAGACATTGAAGTTTACAGCAATAGACGTAGGTAGACATTGAAGTTTACAGCCATACACGAGGTAGACATTGAAGTTTACAGCCATAGACGTAGGTAGACATTGAAGTTTACAGCTATACACGGAGGTAGACATTGACGTTTACAGCCATACACGAGGTAGACATTGACGTTTACAGCCATACACGAGGTAGACATTGAATTTGAAGTTTACAGCCATACACGAGGTAGACATTGAATTTTACAGCCATACACGAGGTAGACATTGAAGTAAGAGAGGTGAGTTTTGATATAATACATTATACATTCATAGAAGCAGACACAGATAAAGCTTTATAACTTTATAGAAACACAAGCAGAAAGGTGAGACTACAACAAATGATAGAAATCATATAAACAGAACCTATTTATAAGGTAGCTCCCAGACAGTAGCCACATCGTCATATCAAGTACTTTAACAATGTTTATGTCTTCCAAACCTCTCGTCTCGCGGTCTCTTACATTAAACGTTAAGTGGGTAGCTAGCTCTATGCTAGGACCCAGAACATGATAGATATTATCGCGGCTCTGTCAGATTTCCCAAGCGGCGTGAGATGACGAGTTTCATTAAAACCGGTGGATGCAATGAATTCATGTGGCGACACCTAGGTACGAGTTACAAGAGAAAGTGTCACGCTATTTGTGTTTGTGTTCAAATGTGTGGGTAAGATGGTGTGGGTAAGATGTTGTGGGTAAGATTGTGTGCGGTACGAGAGTTTGGCTGAGTAGTGTGGGTAAGATGGTGCGGGGAAGATGGTGTGGGTAAGATGGTGCGGGGAAGATGGTGTGGGTAAGATGGTGTGGGTAAGATGGTGTGGTTAGGGTTAATGATTAAATGTGGTGTGTGCGTCTGTGAAAGGGTGTCACGGAAGGGAGGCCTTGAAGGGGTGACACTTGACGAAAAAATCATTTTGTGACAGCGGAAGATAATTAATGATTCCTCTCTTTGGATATTTCAATTCTTTGAATATCTTTACAACATCGTTTGCTGGCCTTATTTATTATTACCAGTTAAGAAATGTAATTTTTATAAACAGAAATAATGTTAGCATTTTTACTTGAAATTAAAATAAAACTATTGGGCGGAATTACTAAAGTTTATATTTATAGAGCTAAGCAGGGTGGTCCATAAATGGCCGATTTTTATTCACCCCTTTCCCCCTCCTCACAATTGGTCACAAAAACTTAGACACCCCCTCCAATATTACGTCATAGTTTTTGAACCCCTTGCAAATTACTTTTTTGTCATTTAACTAAGTATTTAGTCAATATTTAATGTAAGACTGAACTCTTACATCGTAACACGTGTGAAGCTATTGAAAATAAATAGAAAGCAATCAAATATTTAAAGAAATCTTTTATTTAAAGTAGCTGGCGAGAAGGGGTGACCTCTACGTGGTTCGCCAGACGAGTAAGGTTGTGGAGCAGACCACAACCTGAAACCGACAAACCCCTGGCTTGGACAGCCGAAGACCGTTGTTAGGCGCTAGGTGCTAGTCATATATGATTACAGTCGCTGTACGGATCTTAGGCAAAGCATTTAGATGCAATGCCGATGATGAAAACCAAAGTACCCGTTGAGGGTCGGGTTATTCCGAAGCGACCGTTTCGTCCCCCTCAATTAACTAGCAACGCTGTTGAGCGGTGCCGGTTTAGGGCCAGGAGCGCCAGTACGGAATAGCAAAAGGTACCGCTAGGAAACGCTTTTGGTCGCCAGCTCTGAGGAAACCTTCCGGTGGGGTTTAAACCCTAGTTAGGTCAGTGATGATCCCCACGCTTTGCGGCGATCTAAACTATATAGACTCGTAAGCTTTGCCGTGGTGGCGCCAAAGTGATACTATGTTGATAGCGAGTCACAGTAGGGAAATTCCACACCTCCCTCGGGAGGCACACTTTAGTGGGAGGCGTTTTCGGCCCAGCGCCCTGGACGCCCAGGCGGCCGCTTGTAGCAGCGACCGCTCCGGGGGGGCTTCTCAGTCTTTACGTCCCTTAGGGGGCCAGAGGGCTGAGGGGGTTTTCCGGGAAGCCCCATGAAGAGCGCAGGCTCGGGACTGCTGATTTTCTTCCACATGTAGGATTTAAAGTAGCGCGTTTTGATATGACTGAGGTCACATTTTTTTAAACAATCCCCCTCCCCGTTGTCACACATCGTCACAAATGCTAGACCTCCCTCCCCCCAGGCGCGTGGCGTCTTTTATGCACGGCCCCTGAAACAGATATTACATCTGAGCAGGACTATTTAAATTTAAGCAGACATAAGGGCTAAACAGTATTATTTAAGCAGATAATCTGAGATATTATGCCTGAGCAGTATGATTTGAGCCCATATTAAAGCTAAGAACTATGTAAGTAGATATTTAGAGCTAAGCAGGACTTTGTAAGTAGATATTTAGAGCTAAGCAGGACTTTGTAAGTAGTAATTTAGAACTAAGCAGGACATTGTAATTAGATATTTGGAGCTAAGCAGGACATTGTAATAAGATATTTGGAGCTAAGCAGGACTTTTTAAGTAGATATTTAGAGCTAAGCAGGACTTTTTAAGTAGATATTTAGAACTAAGCAGGACTTTGTAAGTAAATATTTAGAGCTAAGCAGGACTTTGTAAATAGATATTTAGAACTAAGCAGGACTTTGTAAATAGATATTTATAGCTAAGCAGGACTTTGTAAATATATATTTAGAACTAAGCAGGGTTATTTTAGCTTACATTCAACAGAGAAGTAAACACGGGAGAAGCAGTGAGAGAAATTGTTGTTTTATCAAAGGCCACTTTCCCATACGAAGACACGGCAGGGAGTCGGCCAAGAGCAGACGTGAAGACGAGACCACCGGCAGCTGGTGGCAGGGCATCACACAGATAAGAGATGATACTTGGAACGATCATTGGGAGATGAAAACAGACAAAACTTGTGTGTGAATCAAGACAGCGTCCGTGTTGATGAAAACAGAGAAAACTCCCATTGGTCAAGTATTTGCGGCCAGGTTCTCGTGATCCTGAAGGGGATGACCCGAACAAAACACTGTAGGCCGTAAGACTGTCTAATGAAACCATCAACAAGAACAAATATAGGACAATTAGTTTTATCATTTCTACTAGAGTTGCTCTCCCTGAGTATGTCCGCGCATCCTAGACATCTTGTAAAGAAAAACATCTTGGTCGTCATTGGTAGATAGTCGCATGTTTTGCCCATGTTCGGCATCCTGTTAACTCTCACGATTCAAATTTTAAATTAGCAACACATATGAAATGAATAAAGATAATTTTATAGTTTTTTAAAAAGTGTTTCTAATAATGTTTCTATTAAAAAAATTATACCACTGACAACCATTGGCACTGTCAGATTAAATATCAGGTTGGCGTTCTTTTTGTGTGACTTTATTGTGTTAGGGACGAGAGGCTAATCTAGGTGGTCTGGTCAGAACATTTAAAAGAGACGTTACTCTATAAATGCTAAGTTCAAATGTCTAAAATTAGTAAGACACGTTAGGAATAATTGTATCAGCGTGTTTGTGTACAATCGGACCTCGCTAAGCCAAACTTACCCAAGTAGAAAACCTCCCTATATCTAAATAATTGTTAAATTTGTTAGGTCCATGTCAAATTCATTGATTAAACTGTGTCTATTTCTGTAAGCCATTTTTGTCCGGGTCCCTTTGAGTTGACTTAGCGAGGCCCGACTGCATTATATTTGGCGTGATGGTGGTGACGGCGTTCTTTAAAATTAAATGCACGGCTCTAATAAACTCTCAAATAATTAAAAAGTCGTGACAAAACTCCATCAACTCCCGTCAAATAAAAAACTATTTTAAAAAATATTTTATAATTCAGATGCTTATTTTATTTGCATTCCCTTAATGCCTTAAAGTGTTTTAAAACGTAGTCCCATAGTCTTCTGTATTTGATCAGAAATATCAGACGTCTTCATGGCGAAACAACAGTTAAATTTAATTTTAGTGGTTTTAACAGCAAGGACAACCTAGTTCATACTCAGTTTGGTTGTACTTGTACACATGATATTAAACTTAGTATAAGAGAATTGTTTTAACGTCTTTGTCCAGATTCCAAGAGAAAGGAAACCCGCATGAGTCACTAAATTTCCCTCCCAGTTCAAAACTTTGGTATACGTTTTGTTGACAGTATCTCATCTGAGTGGTGCTCTGAAAACAAGCAGAGATTCCAGTGGCTTCTTTCTCCCAGTGACATACCTGGTCTCATGCCTTGCTCATAACAAAGGTGGTCCTAAGTGCCAGATTGGATGGGAAATTCTCAGGTCTCCCCCTCACATAGGGGTCTGGGATCTGCACGTGTTTTTAATACTTTGACCTACTTTTTTTTTTTTTTTGGCCATGCTTGGAAAATAAGACAACCGTGAACTGAGGCCCCGAGGGAAGGGGGCGTGTGGGGTGGGGGATGCTTTCATGAGATAGGTTAAATTGAGAAGGATGCACGTTCAATAAAAACAACAAGAAATAGTTGAACGTCAACCAGATTATTAGATAAAGTTATGCTGAAATAGAATCGATATTTTCATAACGGTTTTTATATTAAACTAAAGTAACTAATAGATGACAAATTTATGTTTAATTTTTATGTACATGCCTTCGTGTGCACCGCCCGTATCGACTTAGAACTCAGACTCTACCATGTGATGAAATAATTTAATGTGATTTAATATTTTTATGCAATTGAATGATGAGGGGTTAAATTTGTTTCATAATTTTTATTTACGAAGACTCATTGTCAAAGCCCTACAACTTAAGTACAAGTTGTTTTTCTCATTACGATCAAAAGAAAATGATATATATTTTAAAAAAATAAAATAAATGACTTATTTCTTCCAGTCTTTGACAAAAAAACTCACGGGACCTGAAGTTCTAGAACAGTAAAACTTATGTGAAACTTGGCTCTCTAATGATAAGTTTCAAATGATTGCTTGACCTCTTGCTGCACATCTAACGTGACGAAGTGCTCACCACAAGTCGAAGTGCACCCCAGAAGTCGAAGTGCTCACCAGAAGTCGAAGTGCTCACCAGAAGTCGAAGTGCTCACCAGAAGTTGAGGTGCTCACCAGAAGTTGAGGTGCTCACCAGAAGTCGAATTGCTCACCAGAAGTCCAAGCGCTCCTCAAAAGACGAAGTGCTCACCACAAGTCGAAGTGCACCTCAGAAGTCGAAGTGCACCCCATAAGTCGAAGTGCTCACAAGAAGACGAAGTGCTCATCACAAGTCGAAGTGCATCCCATAAGACGAAGTGCTCACCAGAAGACGAAGCGCACCCCAGAAGTTGAAGTGCTCACCAGAAATCGAAGTGCTCACAAGAAGTCGAAGTGCTCACCAGAAGTCAAAGTGCTCACCAGAAATCGAAGTGCTCACAAGAAGACGAAGTGCTCACAAGAATTGGAAGTGCTCATCAGAAGTCGAAGTGCTCACAAGACGTCGAAGTGCTTACCAGAAGTCGAAGTGCACCCCAGAAGTCGAAGTGCTCACAAGAAGTCGAAGTGCTCACCACAAGTCGAAGTGTTCACCAGAAGTATAAGTGCTCACCAGAATCGTAAATTCTCATCAGAATTCAAAGTGCTCACCAGAATTGTAAGTTCTCACCAGAAGACGAAGTGCGCACCAAAAGTTGAAGTGCTCACCAGAAGTCGAAGTGCTCACCAGAAGACGAAGTGCTCATCAGAAGTTGAAGTGCTCATCAGAAGTTGAAGTGCTCACCAGAAGTCGAATTGCTCACTAGAAGTTGAAGTGCTCACCAGTATTCGAAGGGCTCACCAGAAGCCGAAGTGCTCATCAGAATTACAGCGCGTAACGACGGGTGTCAATAGTATCATAGTTTTGACGCATACCATAAAGTTGTACAAGAATATTCCAAGTTTAAATATACGACACGTTGCAGCTTCATAGAAGTAGAAATATTTGTAAAACAAGAGATAACTTGACGATTTTTTCCAAAGTTGGAGAATTTTTTCTAATGCTTTGAATCTTTTTGATCACTTCTCTCAATATTATGTGACAACCGTGCTAAGCCATTCATTTTTATACTTTATAATATAATTTATAAAATAAGTTTTTTCCCCTTCACTTCGGGTTACAATAATTTAGATTAGTTTGTCTGTTTCTACTGTGTCCACATAAAACACTAAAAATAAATAAATTAAAATTCAAGTATTTTAGAAGAATGATATAAAAATTAAACGAAACAAAAATTTACACTCGCACTGGGGATAATACGCACATTTTCCTACCCGTTGATGAATAACAAACATATTTTTTTCGCGGAGTGACAAATTGGTTAAAAAAAATTGGACATAGGTATAAGACGAAGACAATGAGTCAGTTATTCATCCTAAACTCAAGAATGATTAAAAATAAAAAAGATTTAAGATCGAGCAAATGATTCTTGACGATGCGCCAGAGTCAGACATGTGAATATCCTTTGGTGTTTGCTACCACGCTGTCAAGTAATGGTGCACCGAGTTCATGGCGTCCGGCATTGTTATGACATGTCCTTCTCTGGGACAAGCGTTGACTTTCCTACCACCATGACGTCATCCGCTGGGTGTCACTGAGTGCATTCAATCCACGAGAAGTGCGTCCACCCGGTTTAGCAGCTCCTGATCTGGTAGATGGGCCATCTCCTCAATCCCAGAAGTCCGACGTTTGTGTTTGTAACGGGCGCCCCTAACTTGACAAACTCGGCAGGGGTTCTACTCAATGCATGGTTTTAGTTCTTGGCGAGTCAGCATAAAGTAGGTTGGTTTTAACGTAAGAAATGGCCTCCACTCCGTAGCCCTGTACATCAAAGTGAGACCGAACAGATACGTTTTCTCACACCACTGGGAAACGTTATATTAAACAAAACAAAAAGTGATGGTAGACTTTTTAAAGCTTGTTGATTAGAAATTATACTGTAAACATCCAATGTGAACGTTATTGTTCTGTTTATTCAAGACATAGAGATAACCGAGCCGCCAAGAGAAGCCACATCAAGGTGGCCAGGTTAAGACAGTGTAGGTGGCCAGGTTAAGACAGTGTAGGTGGCCAGGTTAAGACAGTGTAGGTGGCCAGGTTAAGACAGTCTAGGTGGCCAGGTTAAGACAGTGTAGGTGACCAGGTTAAGACAGTGTAGGTGGCCAGGTTATGACAGTCTAGGTGGTCAGGTTAAGACAGTGTAGGTGGCCAGGTTAAGACAGTGTAGGTGGCCAGGTTAAGACAGTGTAGGTGGCCAGGTTAAGACAGTGTAGGTGGCCATGTTAAGACAGTGTAGGTGGCCAGGTTAAGACAGTCAAGGTGGCCATATTAAGACAGTGTAGGTGGCCAGGTTAAGACAGTGTAGGTGGCCAGATTAAGAGCTCAAGGTGGCCAGGTTAAGACAGTGTAGGTGACCAGATTAAGAGCTCAAGGTGGCAAGGTTAAGACAGTGTAGGTGGCCAGGTTAAGAGCTCAAGGTGGCCAGGTTAAGACAGTGTAGGTGGCCAGGTTAAGACAGTGTAGGTGGCCAGGTTAAGACAGTGTAGGTGGCCAGGTTAAGACAGTGTAGGTGGCAAGGTTAAGACAGTATGAGTGGCCAGGTTAAGACAGTATGAGTGGCCAGGTTAAGACAGTATGAGTGGCCAGGTTAAGACAGTATGAGTGACCAGGTTAAGACAGTATGAGTGGCCAGGTTAAGGCAGTATGAGTGGCCAGGTTAAGACAGTATGAGTGACCAGGTTAAGGCAGTATGATTGGCCAGATTAAGACAGTATGAGTGGCCAGATTAAGACAGTATGATTGACCAGATTAAGACAGTATGAGTGGCCAGATTAAGAGAGTATGAGTGGCCAGATTAAGGCAGTATGACTGGCCAGATTAAGACAGTATGAGTGGCCAGATTAAGACTGTACGAGTGGCCAGGTTAAGACAGTATAGATGGCCAGATTAAGAAGTCTATGTGGCTAGGTTAAGACAGCAAGACAGTCTGGATGGTTAGGTTAACACTAACACAATCTAGGTGGCAAGATTAACACAATCTAATCTAGATGACCATATTCCATGCCCATGTGGTTTTCTTTAGTAATATGCATCATTTATCATTTACATAACTGCTGTTTAATTTTCCTTTAGTTGATTAGAATAAAGAGGATTGTTTTGTTTAGGATAAGAGTCAATGATTCGACAAAGATGCTAAGATGAACAGATAGAGACCTGATATGTTTACAAGAAACAAAAAATGGCCTCGTATCACGTGACACGACTCACAGGGAGATCACTGCTTGCCATTCTCGTCAAGTTAAAAACTAGAATCTGTGGCCTGTGGCATTGCTGTCATGTCTACTACATGTGGTATCGAGACTAAAGCCTCGGCCTTATTTTCAAAATAATGACCCCCATCCGCTCCCCTCCGTCCAGATTATACCACTGAGTAGCAGAAGGAAGGCTGATGAAAAGTGTGTAATTATTATCTAGTCACTTATCCGACCTTGGTGTGCCAGCTCGTGAGTGTCTGGTGTGTACAGTGAAGCAGCTGTGTGCGAGCAATGTTAGAATGTGTATCTCTCATTGCGTTAGAAGCAGATATTCGCAGTCCTATTTTTTTTATCTGAGTATCTATTTGATAAGGTTTATATTGCAAAACAGACAAATCTCACCAGAGCCATAATAAAAAAAACAATATTTTTTTTTTTAAATATTAAAATTTTATTTAAAAAATAATAATAATTAAAAAAAAACGCACACATACGCACACAAACACATAGTCTATACTGAATTATGTAGAAATATTGCCATCCCCACGCTGATCAGAAAACTGTTATTTGGAACATCATTATCGTGAATGTGCAATGTTTAAAAGTCATGACTTTCCTCGGCCTAATTTTAAATCTTCAATGTTGTGGTTTGGTTGTTGGATGTTAAACCGACATAAATCGATACACATTGACGTGGTTGTTGGTTGTTAATCCAATATAAATCGATACACATTGAAATGGTTATCGTGAGCTATCCTTGAAGACTTCTATGTTCTTTAAGCGACACGACTCTGCTAACGAATAAGGTTTTGATTTGGGCATATATTTGGATAATATACAACATGCAATTATTTCCACAAGTTCTATCCATATCTGAACCGTTCAGTCAGACAATGTTTATGGTATCATGAATATGTAATTTGTTGTCTGTCGACTTCAAACGCTAATACTAAAGTACACACGAATTCAATGTTGTAACATTTTAATTGTTAACAATTCAATGCATGCCACTCTTAAACACTCAAGACATTGTTACACACAAAACAAAATGAACTATTACAATAACAAGGGTAAGAATTCCGATGAGATGAAGTTAATTCAATTTTAATGCGATAAAAAATATTTCACGAAAAAAAAATTCCATGCCGTGCGTAGAAGAGAAAGCCTCGACTCACCCAAATCGTATCAAATAAAAACAAAATGTTTCACCTGTCCTCACTAGTAACTAACTACTCCAACATATAAGTAATGAAAAGTGAACACGGGTTCTCCAAGAATTACAAAAGTTGTGATGCCTCTAACCGACTAGCAACAGAAGCCCGGTAATTTTACTCAGCGTGTGTGAAGAAAAGTCTTATTTACTATAAAATGCAAACTTTTCCTCTGCTTCGGTCGACTTCTTAAAATGAGGATGAAAACACTTCAACTCTCTCACTCAAGTTGTGTCCGGGAGACAAACTTAGAGAATGACCACTGCCTAGGAAGGATTGTCCGCTTTCATTTACTGGGGTTCCAATAACGCTTATTTCCGAAACCAATGTTTACACTTCGGTACACGCACAACGGTTTTTTTTTTTTATTGTTTTGTTTTAGGTAGGGGGAGCTTATTGTGCTCTGATTGTAGGCCTACTCTAGACGAGTTGATCATTTAACCCCCTGCAACTCAGCAGCGAGGTTAGCGCGCGCGTTGCCCCACGAGGAGGAAGCAGCACATTTTGTGTGATGCTTCATGAATTGCTTGGAGCAAGGAGGATAGGTTGTGAGGCGTGGGAATGCGGGGGGGG
>MUZC01000152.1:55503-83339 GCA_002072015.1 Radix auricularia
AACATCCACAAGGGAAAAAGCAAAGTCCTTAAAATAAATACATCAAGCAACACCCCAATAACACTGGGAGGATCAAATCTAGAGGAGGTGGATAGCTTTACATACCTCGGTAGCATCATAGACATGCAGGGAGGGACAGACGCTGATGTTAGAGTGAGAATTGGCAAATCAAGAACAGCATTTAAACAGCTAAAAAAAGTTTGGAGTTGCAACAACTTGACCCTCCAGACCAAGTTAAGGATATTCAACACCACAGTAAAGCCTGTCCTTCTATATGGAGCTGAAACATGGCGGATTACAGCAGCCGTTTCGAAAAAGCTTCAAGCATTTATAAACACATGTCTCAGAACAATTCTCCGAATCCGTTGGCCCAATATCATCACCAACGAAGACCTCTGGCAACGTACACAACAAGAGCCAGTGGAAGAACTAATACGTCAGCGCAGATGGAGATGGATTGGCCACACCCTCAGAAAGCCTACATCCAGCATTGTGAGACAAGCCCTCACTTGGAACCCCCAGGGCAAGAGAAAAAGAGGTCGACCCAAAATGACATGGAGAAGGGAACTGGAGACAGACTCCAAAAAGAGTGGGCACAGCTGGGGACAGCTAGAGAGATTGGCACAGGACCGGGATGCCTGGAGAGTCTTTGTTCGTGGCCTATGCCCCAGATGGGACGACAGGCAGTGATGATGATGATTTTTTTGAAAAAAAAAACAAAACAAAAAAGTTCGTATGCGGCTTGCGTGAGTCATTTCATGTTGTCTTTCAAGCAGCATTTGCAGCCTTTTAAACTTTTTATCGGGTATATTTAATTAAATTAAAAAAAAAATCCAACAATTTTAAAGGCATTGTGAAATAGTTGTGGTGTTATTAAAAAGATTCTTGAAAATCTACCGCCCCATAACCTTGCTTTAATCTCCTCAAAACCGATAGATTTTAATTTTTACTTTGCTATCGTTCGGCTATATAAAAAAATTATTATATATGGATCTGAAAATATGACGTAGTTAAAAAGGCGAAAAAATTATATGGCAAGATTGGTAGTCAAATAGCGAATGTAGTTTATCTCCAATACAGTTCTGGAATAAAAATGGCTGCCACCGTGAAACAACAGCTGAATCAGTTAATCAGTTTGTCTCATTCAAGTGGATCTCACAAAGATGTTACTGAAAAGTATAAACGCTAAAAAATTGAGCCTTATGTTTTTAGGGTGCTTGACAGTATAATTTAGTGTCGTTACTTCTAAGCCTATAAATAAAAAAAACTGTCTATAAATTATAAATATTTTATTTATTTACGTCAACAAATAAATGAATATGAAAATGAATAGAATAATAAATGAAAATGGTAATCCTGCAGTTTCTACACTTAAATTATTTCACAGCGAAATTTAATTTTCGTGTGATTTAATTAAAAAAAAAATAATTTATTTTTGAAACAATTTTCTGGCATCAGTGTTCTAACCACTATTAGTATTAACAATTTAAAATTAATTTAATCTTCCATTTGCCTATCACTTCATCAAGAGAACCTCATTAAATTTTTATTAAAAAAAATGTAACTATTTGTCGTTAAATGGACACCAATCAAGTTTTTTTTTTACCTCTAAAATTCATTAATTGCTTACCTAATAATCATGAAATTTTAATATGAATGAGATCTAGTGTCGTTTAGTATTAGTATTAGCATCATCATTTATTGACATTTAAATTTATTAAAATACAGTTTTAGTCTTTAGTCGTAGCTGTAAGTTGTAAGCACATTGCATATTTTTACAACTAATTAGCTAGTTAACTTCTGTTAGCTAGTTTTATTTTATTATTTAATTATTATTTTTCAAACAAATAAAAAGCCCAGTTTTTCTCTCAGTCCCATTTGGACTTTTAAAGTTGGTTTTTTTTCAGTATCTAATGCACTCTCAAACTTTTTTAATATCAAAGCTGTGAATTTGATGGTTCTATATAATAACCTGTGCCCCCTCCCCTTTTAAATAACAACAACAAATCCATTAGCCCAGCTAGTTCTGAACACAAAAAGAATATAAAAACTGCAGGAGTTTGTAAAACAAGAAAAAAAGGTATGAGATCATAGAGAAGTCACCTGGTCACATGACCACTGGTCGCTGGACATTTAGGCCTCCCTTCCCCCACCTTTCACTCGTCCCTTTTCAGAGAGATAGCCCTGGAGCAATGCGTCCAGTTGCCTTGTGTATAGCCACTGCTTTTGTTTAATGATTTGATTGAATAGTTTACAATGAAACAATGTTAGATACTTTTACAAGCTGCTAATGGTGGAAGAATGAAAAATGTTAAAGATAACTAGGGAATGACTTTTAGTTAATTGCACTAAAATTTACCCTTAGTCATATCAAAAAGACTATTTTGTTTAAAAGTTTATGTTCAAACAATTATATTATATTATTCATTTAGTTTTGATAGACCTTTGAATATATTAAATAAGTTGATAAGGCCCAAATTAAGGATGCAAATTTTAAAATTTCATTTGAAACCATAGAGAAATTTTGATAGAAATGCAAAGAGCATTTTATCTATATATATAATTCTCATCATGGTCCAACCATGCCCGACACCAAGCAAGTAGCAAGCTGTCTGACCCCAACGACCAATCAGATTGCAATAAAAGGTAGTGCAGTGTGGGGGGTCATCGAGACCCAACAATTTGTTGAATTGAGTTCAATTACTATGTTCTTTCAGAACAACAAAATAGCATGTATTTCGTAGTGTAGCGTTTATTAATATTCTCTGAACACGCGGAAGGTCGTAGCTTCAATCCCCAGCTAAGACGTTACATTTTTAATTTAAAAAGATGTTTGTGTTTGTGTCTGTTCATTTTCCACTTTCTTTTCGATCATGACTTCGCAACACCATAACAAGCACAAGACGAGTGGAAATTAGCTTGACGAATGACCTTTGTAAGGTTATGCCAATTAGTTTATGGTTGGCAAGTTAGGGTGGTGCAGGGTGGGGGTTGGCAAGTGGCTAACACAGTGCACATGTTTCCAGATCAACAATGCATCGCAGTTATCCCTGCATCCGAGGTTCATTCACATTGTTCTGATTTCATCTTGATGTTGTGTCTGTTCACCCCCCCCCCCTTTCTTTGCAATATCTATGAGCTAATCTGCGGCGGCGTATACTATGCCGCTGGCATCTAGTTTTATATAATTTAAATAATTATGTTTGATGGAGCTTACTTTTGGCTTAAAACTAACAAAGAAAGGGGACTTATCTCTTTCAAAAATGAAATCTTTGGAAATGGGCATTAGAAAATGTATTAAATTAATTAATTTGTTTATTCTTGAATACTCTTTACAGGTACAAAGCCATCCTTGAGGGAATTATTAAATCTTCAGGAACAGAACTTGTTCCATCTCTTCAAGCATTTATTGAGGCCTGTTAGTATTATTTTTAAAAAAATTCTGCTATTCTTTAGAGCCTTCAGCTGTTGCAAAAAATAAAAAAAATTTTTTGTTTCCATTGTTCAGTAAATTTTATTGTTATTGCATATGGTGTGGGGATTGAATGCTGAAAAATCTTGTCTCATATTACAAATCATATTGGCACCATGACAATGAAGAAAATTTTGTTTTTTAAAACAATTTTTAAAATTCTTAATAATTTCAGCTTTAAAATTATTTATAAATGCCTTCATTTGTGTAATAGATAAGATAATATTTATTGAATTATAAAACAGGGGCAATTTAAAAACTACTTTATTTTCACAATAATTTTTTACCTTTGTTACTTAAGAAAATTCCAATGATGTAAGTAAATTATAAGCTTCATTTTTCATTCTAAGTGGTGAGTGAAGGTGTCAGTCTTGTGATTTCACGGCAAATACTCACTGATTTCACCAGTCAGCTTTCACGTATGCCTGATGCAGTAGCAAAGGAAGTATCTCATTTTACTCTGGAAAAGATCCAAGCCAGAGTGATTTCATTTGAGGAGCAGGTATAATATTTTATTTCCTTATAACAATTATAACTGAGTGTATGACCACAATAATTTTTTAAACTTTCTATTAATACAATGTATATCAATAACTTGTTTTTCTCTCTCTATAACTTAAGAAGAACAGTTTATTTCACATTTTATTTTTTAAAACTTCAATTACAATAACAATATTTTTAGATTTTTAATAAAAACTAAGCTAAGTATACCTTTAGCTGATAATTATTGTAGACAAGTTTTTTTTGTATTATCTTTTGTAAATTTTTTATATCCGTTATTTTTTGTTTGTATTAGGTTGCAGCAATAAGACAGCATCTTGCAAGTATTTATGAAAGGGAAGAAAGTTGGCGAGATGCTGCTAATGTGTTAGTGGGAATACCTTTAGAAACAGGACAAAAGTAAGTTTTTAAGCCTAGAACTTTCACAGTTTCCATAAAATACAGTTTTTACACTCTACAAGTCAAATTCATTTTCCTGTTTTAAGTGAATTAGGAAAAGAAGTTGTAAAGAAACATGGGAGGTCATTCATATATTTTAGGATTGTTTAGTTCGGGAACTCTGCATACATAAGGTAGAATTTTTAGTAGTAGTACAGTAGCAACAGTGATCATTAGGCTGACTGGCCTTTACATAAAATCAAAAGTAATCCACTAATTTATTATGGGAATGTGGTATATTTATTCAATTTTGATCCAAAATTTTAACTTAACCAGGATGGGTGTCAGAGATAAGAATCACTGTATAGTGTATGCATGCGACCGTGGACATTCGAGGGGCAGTTGAGACCAGTAGTGTAGGTAGTACAGCCCGGTCAGTCGAGATAGGTAGCTAGAAACAGACTGTAGCGTCGCGCAAGAACAGTCGGGTGAGACCGAGGGGACTTTGACTTAGATGTATATAGTGTGTACGGAGATAGACAGTCGGGAAGACTGAGGCATGCGGTAGAGCAAGGCAAAATCCTATACTATGAGACTTGACAAGAGTGTTGGACAAAATGAAAAACAGCACATATACCTAAAGAACGCATCATTATTTATATTTTCTTTTGGCTCACTGTATGCACACATTGTGGGCTGTCATAAAAATATATGCGCAACAAGGAACGATACACTTTAAATTATACTAAAGGGATGGCCTCTTACAGCTCATAGTCACTTCTTACATTGTACTGAAATTACAGTTCATTAAAATAGGGTCTATTAATTATAATCCTATTATAACATGTATAACTTTGAACAAACTAGTTTATGTATTGTTATATTTCACAGGCAATACAGCCCTGATTATAAATTAGAAACATACCTCAAGATTGCAAGATTATTTTTAGAAGATGAGGATGCAAATCAAGCTGATGCATATATTAACCGTGCATCCTTGCTTCAGGCAGAGTCAAAGAATGAGGAGCTACAAATTGTGTACAAGGTTTTTAACAAAAATTTCCTCAGCATAATTTGAATTCTGAAAATGTCCATTTATTAGTTGTTTAATGATTTTGAATGTCTGAAATTTAATAATAATTCTTAGAAAATATTTTATAGTATTTTGAATAAAATACTTGACAATTAATATAAATTACACTGGGCTGCCAATATATGTTAATCTTTTTCCATTTTGCCAGGCCTGCTACGCTCGCGTCCTTGACTTTAGGCGGAAGTTCATTGAAGCAGCTCAGCGATATAATGAGCTTTCATTTAAGAGCGTTGTATCTGAAGATGAAAGAATGACAGCTCTGAAAAATGCACTTATTTGCACAGTTTTAGCATCAGCAGGTGTGGTTATATCATCATCTCATTTATACTGGAAATTTTTCTATTTCAATGTTAATCATCTTAGTGACAGAAAGAAAATAACACCATTTTTAGACCTTTATTTACATTAACTCTTAATGTGCCATAAGGTTTTTGGAAAACTTCTGCCTCAGTCTCGTAACAATTTACAGAATTGCGATCAACTGGTTATGAAATTTAAAAAATTGTGAAAATCCATTTATAATTAATATTGTCTAAGGTTGTTAAGTTCGCTCGTTTTTGAGGTCTGGCTAACAGTTCTAAAAAAGACCGGTTAACCAATCATCCTTATATGCCTTATGTTTTGAGAACTAACAAGAGAATGTTGTCATCTGGCGTCGTCTGATGGCATCAAAGCCCGCTTCCCCCGCTTGCGTTCAGCTTTTACCCCAATGCCCTCAATTTAACGCATTTTTAAAAAAAAATTCCAAAGAATTACTTAAACGTAGATGGTTAATAGTCTTTTTTTTTTTAAATTTTATTTTGAGGATTCGTAATTCACGTTCTGAATTAGAAGACCGGCTCAATTGTTCATTAAAGTTTGCAATGTATTTTTCATTAGTTTAAAAAACCAATGCCTCGCCTCGTCCGTTGTGACGTCATGTTTACCTCTCTTGTGTGTGATGCCGGTCAACTTGCGAATTAAAAATTAATAATAATAATAAAATTGAGTAAAAAGTGATGATAAAATGGAAGTTATTTAAAAACCATATTATTTTTCAATCGTCAACTTGCCAGAATAATTGAATTTTGCGGCGCATACGTCGCCCCCTCCCCGTTTTTTCTGTTCAAATAGGGTTTGAGCTACACTTGCCATACTCACCTTCCAACGCATAACAATAAAATTACATTAAAAAAAAAGAAAATATCAGTTTTGATATTAATGTGGTAATCTTACGTCAAATGCCTTTGACTAGCAGGAAAACTGTCACTAAAACACCTAACTTGAATTTAAGCGCCGATTAATTGCCCGGTATCTTTGCTACTTCTATCAAATATCTCTCCTAATATAGGTACATGTACTTCACTAAGCAGCATTTTTTTAATGCCTGAAACAGACTATAAACCGGTGATCAGACAATTCCGATATGTCACGGGGTCACATGCTTTTATAGCATTCTTTGTCTTTGTAAGAAACAGACTATAAATAATATAAACAGAAACAGCCTCGGCCTTGACCGTTGTTCACATCAAACACGCACTGTGTTAGCTCTCGTACGGTCACAGTGCCTTGACAACTTAGCAAATTAAAATTTTAAAAAATCATTCCTTAGCAGTAGCCGTAGTAAACTAATAGTGATGATGTGTATGTTATTTATATACCGGAATATGGAGAAAGCGAATTAAAGTCACCGTTAGTCGCGTATGCTGCCCTGCATCTGAACCGTAACGCAACAAAAACAAACTCCGGATAATAAGCTAATTACGGGCTTATTGAAGTTGCTTGCATTTAACCGGTCCTTATTAAAAGGGGCCGGTCCTGATCCGAGGACCGGCTAATCTGTTAACCTTTAACAACCTCATTATTGTCATACTGACTTCATCTTTTAGGATAAGGATGGTTATTTTATGTATCCAAAAGACTGTGTTGAGTTTAAAACTATTTTCATCTGTAGTTTAGTACTATTATTTTAATAATAAAGTATAATGAAATCACATCTTCAAAAAAAATCAGTAAAAACTACCAAAAACTTAGCAAATTGAGCGATAACACGGCTGCCATTGCCAGAAATCGAATACATCTCCTTTCATGCAGTGAAGATTTTTTATTTTGTTTCTAAAGAGAGTTTTATCGAGGCGCGCTTTATTGCGTTTTGGTAATAAAACGAGGCGCGCATTATCGCGCTTTCACACTAAGAGTTAATTCTGTTCATGAAACTGCTTGTATCCAAATTTAGTCAGGAAAGTAGGAAATGTGGAATTCATTAAGATTGATTACTGGTAAGAAAAATTGATCAGGAACTTTCAATAAAATTAATAATTACTCTGTTTTGATTAATTGACATTTATTTGAGATGTCATTGGAGCAAAAGCATTTAGACACACTCTAGGGTTGTAACATTTACCTTGAGCTTTAAAATTGTTTTAGATTTTAATTTATAGGTGCTTCACCTTTTTATGATTATAAATTTCTTCTTCTGATCATCAGATAATTTTTAGTAAACATTAAGAGTAAGACAGAGAATAATCATTTTATTACAGCTAGTCTTTTGAATTGAAATTATGTTATTGCTGTCTTAAAGGACTAAGCTACTGACTTTGTAAAGTGAAGTTTTTTAGTTCTTATTTATAAATGCATTTACTAATTTAAGAGCTTAGTGCTAAAAGTACTTCAGTTACAAATTTGAGAAAATAAAGTTATTTTTTGTCTTTTTGAAGATAGCATTTTACTTTTTTAAGCTGTTAAAAAATTGGACTTATTTGCATTGTATTTTTTTTCAACTTTATACTATAGATTGGTCTAAGTCTAAACCAGATATTAAATGATCACTCTTTAGTTTGAATTTGACAAAAAACTGAGACCCACTATATAGAAGGAAAGGAAGTAATGCTTTAAAAAAACTGCGGAAGATTGTGACCCTGCTTTTCCCCCTTTCTTTGCACTATCTATGAGCATTTCAGCAGCATATGCTACGCCGTGGGTCAGATGTAGTTTTATTTGAGTATTTGTTGAAAATGAAAAAATATTTTCTAAATCTCTTTCCCTTATAGGTCAGCAAAGATCTCGAATGCTGGCAACACTTTTTAAAGATGAAAGGTGTCAACAGTTACCTGCATACAATATTTTAGAGAAAATGTAATTATCTTTTATCTAAACTTCTAGCTTAGAATAATGTTACTTGTAACAATGTTTTATAGATGAATAACTTTTATCTATTTCTGGAGAGGAGATGATATGGAACCCTGCTATTTAAAAGTGTCACTTTCTTGTCTTTGAGGTACATCATTTTATACTCTTTAGTTTGTACCAGTACATTGTAAAAAGGTGTTTCAGACCATTTTTTGATAAAGATGTGTTAAGAATTTGCATTTAAAGTGGATTTTTAAAGATTTATTTATTAGCCTCCCTTGCCTCTGTATCTTATTAGTTATCATTTTTTGTTATTATAATAAATATTCATAGGTACCTAGACCGAATTATTAGAAGCTCTGATCTACTTGACTTTGCAGCATTGTTGCTGCCACATCAAAAAGCTATAATGCCAGATGGTAATTTGACATTAGTTCTTGTTATATTTAATATTTTTACCAGCACAGAGTTTAAAACTTCACAAGATCATAAATGTAAAACAATACTTCCCTGATTTATTTAGTTATTAGATAATTGTTTCCAACTAATGATTTTAAAAAACTTTTTCATGGTCAGTCTCAGTCATCAAAAACTTGCTGTTATTTTATTAATGGAATTTACACTTTTATTTTTTACGAATGGTCAAGATTTATTATGTAACTAATTTGACATTGGGCATACCAATCAAGTCTAAATCCAATAGCAATCTTTAAAAACAAATGATTTAAAACATTCCTCAAACTTTGTCTCACATATTTTTAATCTTGAGTATTTTAAAAAAAAGTTTTGATTAATTTTGACAACATTTATTTCAGGTTCTACAATATTAAACAGAGCAGTAACTGAACATAATTTATTATCAGCCAGTAAGCTTTACAATAATATTTCTTTTGAGGAGCTGGGATCTCTGCTAGAAATACCTCCAGCAAAAGTGAGTAAGATGTTTGGTTTTAACTATGGCTGGGAATTAGATTTAAAATCAACAGTGTCATAGAGATTGTTAAATAATAAGTGAAAAAGTTTCTCATACTTATAACTTTTATTTGCTGTATTTTGAATAACCACTAGAATCTGTAAACATACTTGTCATTTGTGGATAATATTTAATAATTGAACACTGAAAAAATTATATGAACTCTGTGAGAAAATTGTGAGCATTTCTTTGGCTCACATATTCCTGAAGCAATGTATTCTCAAAGATGATGAAGCAGTTATAAAATAATTCATATTTGAGTTGGTTATGATTTTCCAATGAAATTCTAAATTAAAATTTGTTATGGATAACAAAACAGAACATTTTCTTTGCTGTATTCAACTATGATTTTATATGTTTCTTTTGAAGCACTTTAAAAAAGAAATTTAAAAATTGCTGTTTAATTTCAGGCTGAAAAAATTGCCTCTCAGATGATCACAGAAGGTCGTATGAATGGTTATGTTGATCAGATTGATTCCACAGTACATTTTGAAGGTAGGTTTTAATATACTCAGCCATCAAATGTGTCATAATAAATTTTACTGCCCTGCCAGTATTTACAGTTTTTTTGATTGAAGTTTAATAGAATTACCCACTTCAGAGCACAACCCAAATCAACAAATAATGTAAGCTCTAACGTGATTTAATTAAATAACTTGGTACATACTTGATAGTATGAGTTTAGAAAATTCATAAAAATAAGAAAGAACTAGCCAGCACTGCAATCTGGACCCTGCAATCATGATGCATTATTTTACTTTTATCATAGCTGGAAAGGCCAGTGTTGCAATAGAGTCTTGCATTCATAAAATGTTCTATGGCACTGCCCAGCAGATTAGGCAGCTGCAGAGTTATAGATATTGGTTAGGGCTTTAAGAGTTGAAGAACCTAGTTGAACCAAATATGATAGTTAGTTACCATTGTGAAAACTAAAGCTTCAAAAAGGAAATGGAAATCATAAATTCTGAATCAGTATGACTTTTTTTGCTGAAAAAACAACACCCTTACTTGTTCAGTCTTTGTTAAACATATTTTATTTTACACATCTAGAATTTTTAAAAATTGTAAAGATTACCCAGGTTTATTTAAAATGCCCTCCTAATTCGTTCCAGCTCGTGAAACTTTGCCCATGTGGGATCGACAAATTCAAAGTCTCTGCTTTCAAGTCAACAACATTATTGAAAAAATTTCCACAGCTGAGCCTGAATGGTTTTCTAAAGCAATGGAAACATTTTCAGACTGAATTGACGCCTTTTCTTTTGTATTACTTAAATATTTTCTATTTGTTAAATTTATCTTTGAAAAATGCGTGGATTGTTCCTGCTATCGTACTGATATCCAAACAGATTTAATCATTATTATGAAATCCTAGAAATTTAGATGAGCAAGTTAGTATTGTACTTAAAAGGCAACAAGACCCAAAAATAATTACAATAACAAGCCATTTCCATATGTTGATATAATATGAAAGGCAGACAGTAGACAAATAGTTCTTGCCCTACAGTATATGTTTTTTCTAGTTAGGAAAACATCACAAAAGATCCAAATAAACCTTTTAGAATGGCATTATTTCTTGAAATCAAGTTATTAAGAATAAATTGAAACATGAGATGCTTTGGATCTTCATCACTGTTATTTTGATACAGAAAACAAACAAATAATATGTTTTACTTTATTTTATTTTTTGTTGTTGTGCAACATCAGTACATAATTAAATGTGAAAAAGTTTTAATTTGATTTTGTTTATTTATTTTAGTTTAAATAATTCTGAATTGTTAACATACATTTGTGTAAATTTTTCACAAGAATAATGGATATATTGAAAATTAAAACATTGGCTCTAAAACATTGACCATTTTTGTTTGTCCAACAGAACTTGATTTCATCATATTAATTGTGCAAAATATTTCTTATATTTGACAGTTTAGTTGATGTATAATTTGAAATATACGAGTATGAAAAGTGACTAACATTGTAAAATATAACCCATTAATTTCAACAACAAAAAATATAATGTAAATCAATACTGACAATACTACAAGAGTTAGATGAAATTTAAAAAAAAATAACCAAGAAATAAACAAATAAATAAATTACCCATAATATTATATTAAAATTTGAAATCAGTTTAAAATTGAAATATTGCAAATGAATATTGTTTTAATTATAGACAAAAAGACCAGTAGTAGTAGCTGGGGTTAACAAGAATGTTTCTAAATGACACACCTGTAGTAAGTGTGTTAATAATTTATGAAACTATGCCAAAAGAATGTTTTTATAAATTATTTAAACATAAATATTATAACTTGGTTACTTTGACAAAGTAAATATTTAAAACCCAGTAAGTAATGGTACCGGTAATATTAGTCAAATTACTGCTTAACTTTATAATATTACTGCTTAACTTTATAATATGGCCCCAATATGGCATATATCTCGAGGTTAAAAGAGAAAATCAACCGAGAAAGTGGCCATTGCCATTGGTTGGAATAGCCAAGGGAAACTACTGTGACTACCTACTACCTACAGTACTGACCTTGGTAAACCATAACATATTAATTGTTAATTTTGTTAGCATCTTAAAACAATGGGTGGCCACGACGATACTGAAACTGACTGTATTGATGAGTCTCAGAGTAAAATTAAACGTGGAAGTTCTTTTGGAGATTTTAAGTTTCAGAATATCGCAATTGGATTGTTTAGCGCAATCGACGGAACTGTCACTTCTTTCAGAGGTATGATTACAGAAATTACAGTTACTCAGTTACATTTTACTTTTACTATTTTACCGTAGGCTTAGGCTTAGGTACTTCGGAAACTTGGGTGAAAATTTCAAGTTAATTAAAAAAAAAAAAGCTTTTATTAAAAGTAATACAGCTGTTTTACCGTATGATTTACTGATACTGTCACTAGTGTCACTGAGTATGATTAGTTTTTATTAGTTAGTATATTAGTATAGTATAGTATGAAGTTACTATGAAGTATGATACTATACTATGACTATGACTATGACAGACTATGATGAATGATGACGATAATGATGTGACTTAATCTTAGTTACACTTGACTTGTCTTAGTAAAAGTAAATTTTAGTAACTTAGACTTAGTTCAAGTCTAAGCTGCAAGCTTAATCACTTAATCGTGGGGTTTCCAACTCTAAAGTGCATCACAAAAACTACTTAAGCATATTACTAATAAAAAAAAAAAACCAACGTGAAAGTAATTGAAAAAGAAATTGCAAAGTTAAAATAAATAAATAATAATAAAAATAAAGTGTCGTAATCGAAACCCGAACCTCGGACCACTGTTGAAACCAAAACAATATGAAACGCACTAACCATTGGACTAACCATTGGACCACAGAAGCTTATATTCTAAAAAATATTTAAGCATCTTATATCAAACTGGCAAGAAGTGACGTCAAACGCTATGAATCTTGGGAAAAATCTCCGAATAACGCCATATGTTATTTGGAGATTTTTACTAGGCGTTATTCGTAAAAATCTCCGAATTATCACTTCGTATTACAAATTCTATGCCTATATGCACGTGAAAACCGTGCGAATAATCACTCCGTTTTAAAAACTACTGTTAGTGGCTAGTGGTAGAATAAAAATTTTTGTTGTTCTGTTCTAATGAAGATAGTAATGTAAATTTAAATGTAAATTTAAATGAAAATGTATCAATGTAATGTATGTCATTCTCATTCATGCTTTTTAGTTTATGTATTTGAAATGTCTGTAGAGCTTGAAGTTGATCATGCAACTCTTCCTGAACCATATAAATATGATTATATATTAATATTATATAAAGACTTAAAATTATAGAGTTAGAGGCTAGATGGTTCGGGTCTTTTGCAAATATATTTAGTTTTATAAAGGAGGTCACATGGATGTGCAACAGCCAATAAAAATGCTGAAAAGAATTACTGGATTTCCTGGAAAATAAAAAAGAAAAAAATATCAGTATTTTGCTATTTTCTCGTCAACCAGAACGCCAATAACATCCGTCGGCATCGAGTTGAAATAAAAGCCAAACAATAGCTAATGGCCAATGATATTTAGAACAATGTTGAAGAAGGAATTTTTTAAATGAAGAGTCTGCTGCTACGACAAAGTAACGGCAGACAACTCAACGAGACTTTGCTAGTGCTACGACATGTCGTAACTCTAGCAACATCCCTTTGAGTTGTTGGCTGCTACGATTGGTCGCAAGATATATGCTGTATTTTAATTATGCTAATACTAATACTTTAATACTAAGCTATAGTTCTCATAATGAAATTTCATTATTACTATGTAAGCTATGTGGGACGTGGTGGTCGAGAGGTAGCGCTCTCGACTGTCATACTGATGGTCACGAGTTCGAATCCACACGAAAGTGAGGATTTGTTCTCGGGGCCTGAGGAGTCCCCGAGTCACCCAGCTCCGAATGGGTACCTAACTAGACAATAGTTAGGCGGCTGGGGTAATGCGTGGAACCCCTATAGCCGTGGCCTGTGACCACTGCATCACTTGCCAACAGATCATCTCTCATGGTCTGTGGACGCAATTATCTTCTGCATAGAAGGAGCGTCTGTATATCTAAGATAAGATAAGATAAGCTGATTAATGAATTTTAAAGGTAAAAAAAACAACTTAATTTACAATGACAAACAATTGTAATTTTTAAAAAAACATCTAAATCTGACGCTTTGTTAGACGAAGTGATAGTTGCATGCGCTTAATGGTAATACCGCTAGTGGGATCAAATCCCGCTCCCGTCCAATTTTTTAAAGGTTTAAAAAAAAAACAATGAATGCGCTGGTGATTGTAATTTTTGTACTTCTTATTCTGAAAAGTGGATAGGATACGTTGATTAAATCTTAGGGGTCTACTTGTTCTATTATCCGATATGCATGATATTGATATGTTTACTAGTTTACGTTTACAAGTTCCAGATCATGACCTACATATGACTCATACTCACGGCAAAATGAACTGTCCTTTTTAAAAATGTACAAAAAACATTAGGAACGCCTTCATCTTTGACTTATAGTTATTAATTGAAGCCAGTAGTTAAATAAATTTTGCACATGGCCAACTTTTATGAATGAAACAAAGAGAACAAAGCAATAGTAATAAAGTGAAAATAAGGTTGAAGGATGAATCATTTCCAATGACCACAAGTCTGCACATGCTAAATTTTATTATTCCACAGGAAACGAATTATTTTTGATTCCTGTGATGCTGTGCACATCTTTGCTATCTAGAGTCTAGAGCATTTTCATTTAGGGTATAATAAATTTTAATACTTGGCATCGGCATCCCTTTCAAAAGTATAGCAAAATCGGCCGATATAAATATAATTGGTAGACCAATATTAAATTTATTTAAATAAATTTAGATTTTAGATTTAATACACACAAAGTAATCTAGAATGATTTCCCTGGAAAAAAAAATCGGAAATTCTTTTTGGAAATTGCGTTTAAGTACTTGTAGGACTAGCAACATCCAGTCGAGTTTTCTGCTGTTACTTTGTCGTAGGAGCAGCCTCTTGGCTTTTTAAATTGAAATCCTTCTGTCAATGTTTTTTTTTATTTTTTTATAAGTAGTGATAGTTGTCGTTTGTTGATACTTAAGGCCTGACAACTACAGTTGTCTTTAGTGTCCATTATATTTAAAACTGTAACAGTGGACAAAGACAAACTATAAATTATATAATAGTTGTGTCTCCCCACCGGCACTGTTTAATTATGTTTATTAAAGGCAAGGGTTATTAGCACGGTTTTGGCAGGGAGAATAATGTCCAATGCTATCCTCAAGGTAAACCACCTTTTCACATAATACTAATACACAGTGAGTTACTATTTCTATTAAAATCTCATACCTACTCGTTAATTTCCACAGCCCTAATTGTCAGTGATACCATAAAAAGAGATGTATTGCAGATCATCTGGGGCAATGATAGTTCTAGATGTAAAACTTAAGAGAGTAGAATTTACATTTAATGTTTCACTCATTACAATAGAGACTGGCAGTGTATATAGAGCAAGGCAAACAGAATTCCATCCAGTACCATGCTAGAACTCAATAACATTTATGTCCCACATCAAGGCAATGCATACCTTTTTTTAGCTGTTATATTATGCATTAGGGTTGCGGAAATAAACTATTAATTTCTTGATTAATCGGTAAATTTTTTAATCTATTAAAATGTTAATAGATAAAATAGCGTTTAAAATCAAGTGGCTTGCTTCAATAACTAATCCCAATTTATTAATAAATATTAATAATTAATTAGTTTGCTTTTTTACGTACAAACTTCTCGATTAAAAAAAAAGATTTTTGAAGCGTTAACTTTAAATAAGCAGTTTTTATAAGGAAAATTATATTAAAAAATAAACATAGTTTTTACTTAATTAACAATAACAAAATTTAAATTCTTTGACATTATATTGAACTACTTATAATTAAATAAAAAAACGTCAATTGCCTGCTTATGTTACTTCCCTTGAAATTTTCAGTTTGATGATGTCATACATCTTATTTTTAGCTTTATTCAAAATTATCGATTAATTATTCGGTAATTTTTCAAAAGTTAACAATTAAATTTAAATTAATCGATAACAGCCCTATCATTTATAGTTTATTTTATGACAGAACTAACAAATTCTAGTTTCAAGTCAATTGATTATAGCTTAGGTAATTGACTTGACTTCGGTTATATTTATATATGAATGGAAACATAATTTACATAAAAATTACACTAAATTAAAATGTGAATATATTATCTATTTTATTTTCCTTTTCTTGCATTATTTATTTGCCAAGTTTTGGTGAAGGACCATCCATAAATTCTATTCACAAAGTGCTAATCTTACTTGGGGTTTTATTATAAAAATATTATTCACCTCTCTAGCAAGAACTTTCTACATGTGTTACCAAGCGTTGTTCTCTTTGTTTTCTTTATTGCCATCTCCCCAGTTTTTCTTCCTAATCTTACCAATAGGATAATACATTCTTAAACTTTAAATATAAAGCAATTATAAAAAGCAGCCATGCATTGATGGATTTTATCATATTTTCAAGCATTATGTTATTTTGAGTGCAAAGTGAATTAAACAGGCGAACGTATAACATGCGTGCCACAGTCCGCATGCAAAGCCTCATCAACCAGCAGGGGTCTAAAATATTAATTCCTTAATCAAACCTAAGCAAAAACCTCCATTTTTGAGTATTATTACAGTGTTGGCACTTTGCTATATATATAAGTGGGTTTTGGTGTGAATTTTGGGCATGTGGCCCCAAAATGGTTCACCATAAAATACCAAACTTTCAAAACTCTTAAAATTTGATGGTGATTTTATTTACCAATGAACCAGTAAAGCAATTGGGAATAAACTAATATTATTTGGTGAGCATTTTTCTTTTTTTGTTTTTTTCAGAGAAAGTTGTAGTTCCATTACAGAGTAAAAACAAGGAAAAGTTTTATCATAGACGATTCAATCGAGTTCCAACAGTGGATCAATGTGATTTCGAGGATCCAGTCTGTATTTATGAGGCTGATGAGCAGTTCTACAGAGACAAGTCAGTTTTAAAAAAAAAAATTAAGTGCTTTATAAATTTGAGAAATACAAGATTTTTTTAAAAATAGCAATGATATTGTTAATTCTTAAAAAAACAAAAAAAACAGGTACCAACAACTTTGTTTTGATTTGTGTATAAGAAATTAGACTTATTTTGTTATTTCAAGTTAGTGCAAGAAGATTCTTACTTGTATGTAAAGTTAGCCCACCACTGCATCAATGTTCCCTTTAAGCCGGGTATTTGTGCAGAAATCTGATGGATGCCATGCAGCTGTTAGAAATGCTGTGCAACTGTGCACACAAGTTTTTTTTTTTTTTTTTCTACTTTACCCATGTATTAATGAACTGTAACGAACCTTAGAGGGAACATTGCACTGCACTACATGATACAATTATTTACTCATGACATTATTCCAGTATGGTCATTTCATGTTCATACATCTTTAGATTGTACCTGGATTGTGTGGCGGGGACGGAATTATTGTTGTGTGCTTTTACACAATGGCAAAATTCCTGAAAATGATAAAGAAAAGAGAGTGGTTTGAGTTATCAGTTTTTTAAAAAGTGATTTTGTTTTAATTACATTACTTTACAGGAAGGTGGACAGTAACATAGTGAAAATTCTTAGACAGAGAAAAATTGAATGCATGGCATGGGAGGGTCCTGACCACCAATACAAATGCAAGAAAATTGAAGAAGAATATGAAAACGCTGCTACAAACTGGTTTATTAAGTGTACGTTTTTACATTTATTATTTATCTCTATTTGTTCAGTGTTAGAAATATTAATTGTTACAGTAGTTACACACTATAGTCTTAATTCTTCTTACTCATTTATCTACCCCTGAGATTTATTTCATTACAGAATAGATTAACTTTTATTATTAATTCTATATGGGTCTTAAAATTAAACTGTGCAAGTGAAGCAGTTAGTACAATAAGATTTCAATGTTAATCTATAAGAATTACATTTTCTATTACTACGATTGATCAGCATATCTTTTGCATATTAACACAATTACAAAATATTCATCACATTAGTTGCTGTAAATCATTATTAAAAAAAAAATTGACTTAAAATACTCAATATAGGGGCTTTCATCATATCAAACTTTTACACAGGTTTAGCTTTATGATGAGCTTTATATAAAAGTTAATTTAATTTTCTGATTAATTTTATATTTCATTTAAATTTTTGAAAATGTTGAACCAAATTATATTTTCTTGTTTATTCAGCTCACCAACCCATGGAATTGGAAGCTTAATTAAATCACTCTCTGGTTAGCTTGAGAGCTCAAATCATTACATAATCATTATTTATTGCAATAGTTGTTAATGTAAAAAAGTTGATTTAAAATGATTTAATTTTAATTAAAAGTAGTTTGATTTAATTTAAAATTAAATTGCTTAGCATTTTAATGGAATAGCGCTGCATCCATTCACCAACAATCTCAAATGTTTTGCTATTATTGTCTTCAGCATGGGTCTAATGAGTAACATGTTTGCTTTCTAATCTGAAAATTGTTGGTTAAAATTCAAGCAAAAGAACAATTCATATAGAGTTTTTGATAAATTTATTGTAATAGTCAAATGGTTCAGAATTTTTTTCAAAATTGATTGAAAATAATAAAATAATGTATCTCAAAAGTAGAATTGCTATATTTTTTATCACACACACAAAAAAACTCAATGTTCTTTGCGAATCATGTAAGGATAGTGACAGTTATTAAAGCCATTTTTTAGAACTCGTAATAATTTTATTTCGGGGGCAATATTTCAGCTTAGTTAAAACCACATGAATACAGTGGAGAGTTCAAATTTCATTATTAGTGTTTAATCTACTGCAAGTCTTTAGAAACAAAAGACTAAACAAACACCAAAAGCATGATGCATAAAGGGTTGGCTTTAAAAAATGTTGTTTTCTCTTAGAGAGATAATTGATAAGTGTTCCTTTTATCTCAAGCGAAATAGACATTCTTTTCATGTCAATGTTTTATTTTGAAATTAAATAACTCTTTAAAATGATTATGAAACTGAGGACAGATGTTTATTTATAAATAGTTAACACACATTGATTCTTTTCCTGTTCATCACTCCATGAGTATACTGATATATGGACAGCTTTTTTAATGATAAAGTTGAAAATAGATAAATTCTTACCATTAAATTGTTGCATTGTTATTGGACTAGGGTATTTGACATAATCAATACAATTTTAAAATGTTATTGCAGATGGAGATTTAAAAGCTACTAAAGGATCCATCGAGGCTTACATGAAGCAGAAGCACAGACTTATCTGGGAGAGAAGAAACCCTGACAAAAAACTGCACTAAAGTGAATGGCTGCCTGTGTGTACACATGTTTATTAGTTTGTTTAAAAAATTTAGTGGGCTTTATTTTTCTTACAGTTTCATAGTTTTGAATGAACCAGAGTATCTGAATTGTTAAGTAAGATGTATAGATAGTTGTGTTAAAATTGAAATGATTAAATTTGGAAATTTTTGAATGTATCCTGTATTAGTATTGGTATTTTTGAATATGTAAAAAAAATAAATATTATTATATAGCTAAAAAAAATATTAGTACAAATTAAATATTTTATTTTGTTAACATATGCTATCAAAACAGATTGTTAAAATTAAATATTCTAGAATTTTGCATTGAAATTTAACTGGAAGGAATATAGTGAACACTGAATAAATTGTTTTGAAAGTGAATTTCTTTCTGCTTTTTTTTTTTACTGGTTAAATTACTTTGAATAATGCCAATGTAATTGTAATTACTTTTATTTAATTGTTATTTTATTTTATATACCCTTGAAAAATACATTAATAAGAATGCAAACCAGCTGTATAAATATTTTAGCGAAAAAACTTTTCTATCCTCAGTGTTTTTTTTACTTCCTTCATCATTCTTGTATACTGCTGCAAGTTTTCTCACATCATCTATACATCTCGGCCTAGTCTGTCGCTAGGTTTCTGCTGTAAATGGCTCTCATTGCTTTATAATCTGGCTCCCTTCAAGGTGACTCAACCAGTGCTTTATACCCCATTTACTTTGAAAATATTTGCCAATATTCAAGAAAATAAAATAATGAAGTAAACAGGGCCGGCTCAAGTACAAGGCATGATCATCACACAGGTTATTTTTCTGAACTCTTCACATAATTTCTAGAGTGCGATAATTTCTTATTTTCACCCAAACTTAAAATGTCTAGCACCTGATTTGAAAATGTTCTATAAATAAAGTTTTCTTATAAGTAGTAGTAGGAAAACTATAATAAAGTTGAGAAAATTGCAAGCCTTTGAATCTGATCTAGTGTGATTATCCCAAGTTAGTCAAACAAAAACCTAGAATTTGAGAAATGAGAAGGTTGGAAGTGTTAAGATGAGAGGACCCAGAGGTGTGCATCATCCAAGGTAAGGGGATAACAAAACTGTCTGAGGTAACTTCAGACTTGGTGTTTGAAATGAGAATTTTGAAACTTTCATGTTTAATTCTTGATTTTATCTAATTACATAAAGCAACAATTTCATCTTTGACTCAAGTGGATTCCAAGTAATGAGTACATGTACTTTGTAATGTATTTACTTACTATTTACATTTACTTATTTACATTTCTGCAACTGCAAGGTGGTTAAACAAAGAGTTGGCGTTTTATATACTTAAATTATTACTCTGTGTAACAAAATTGGAACTGGACTTTGTGATTAAGCTGATATTGAAATGACTGACAGAGTTAACGAACATCTTGCATCTTATTAAAAGATTTCTATTTTTCAGGCTATTTTCAGTTTGAGTAGTTTGTATCAGGCATTAAAATAAAATATTTGTTTTCTAATTCAAATATTGTCGTATTTATTAATTATTGAGGTTCTATTTCCTCAACACAAATGCTAACTTTATTATATTGAAATAGAAAACAACCTATGTATAAAATTTATTTTAAAAAAAAATCCACACTTAATTTCATTCTACATGGTAAATGTATTAACACTAAACACCATCAGCCATCAGTTATTGGTAAAAATAAAAGTAATCCAAGTTAAGAAAAAGACGAAAGATTTTCAATACTATTAAATCTTTTTGAAAGAGAGTTTAAAAACCTGAATATGTCAAAGTTCGTAAGGAATTAGACTTTGCTTTTCTTTGAGCAAATAGCAATCTGAGACTCGCTGAGCCAATACTTGTACTTGTAGTACTAGCAAAGACTCTCCCTATCTACTACAAGCTATCATGCCACCAAAGATTCGACCAATTCCTTTGCCTACTGGATATGTAGCACAAGGATTTGAACCAGTTCTTTCTTTATACACGTATGTATTTTTTCTGGGAAAATACTAAACTAAATATTAAATATAAATATGAAATTATTGGACATTGGAATGGTCTTAAACTATGATTATGAATATTTAAATATTATGATTCACTATGATTCAATGAATGAATTGAATGGAAAGATCAAACTATCAATCAAACAACGGCTTAGACCTAGGCCAAGGCTTTATACATTACAATGTTACCAAGACAAACTTTTACATTTACAGATGTTTAGCCTCAGTTTAGGGTAAAGACTGAAAAGTAAGAGGGGTAATAAGCCGTGGGCGTGGGACGTGGTGGTCGAGAGGTAGCGCTCTCGACTGTCATACCGATGGTCACGGGTTCGAATCCACACGAAGGTGAGGATTTGTTCTCGCGGCCTGAGGAGTCACCGAGTCACCCAGCTCCGAATGGGTACCTAACTAGACAATAGTTAGGCGGCTGGGGTAATGCGTGGAACCCCTATAGCCGTGGCCTGTGACCACTGCATCACTTGCCAACAGATCATCTCTCATGATCTGTGGACGCAATTATCTTCTGCATAGAAGGAGCGTCTGTATATCTAAGATAAGATAAGCCCCAGGTTTTCAATGAATTTTCAACAAGTTTTCTTTTTTCCTTTGAAATCAATAAATTTAAATATATTTAATTTAAATTATTTAAAATTTAATTCAAACCACTCATTAATTTTATTAATGCTTTTAAATTATAATTATAGTTTTATTGTATATTCATAGGAAACCCATATTAAATTTCTATAGTGGCACAATAAGGGAACATTTTTTATAAAAGCAAAGAGAGCGATGTGCTGGATAAATGGTATTTTTGGCTGCTTTATAATATTTTCTTCTATTTTAATTTTTAAAAAAGACAACAAAACCTAACCCAGACCCTAAAATTAAAACTACAACCTTAATTATGTTAATGGATTAAAAAAAATTGCACTATATATTTTCACAGTGGCTGTTGACAGCTCTTATTGGTCCACTCCATGTCTTAAAATTAAATATATGCCTCTTCTTAGATTTCTATTAATTTAACATGGTACCCAAGGCTTTGGTTCACCCTTTTTTGTCAGTGACAAACTTGGTTTCATCATATATAAATTTCAGACTGGGATGACCACATAATTTCTGCATCCTGTTAAGTACTCTTGTATAGTTCAAACCATTTCTCAATGACCCAAAGTGACCCGTCAAAACGGCCCGGTCAAAATGGCCCCGGACAAAACGGCCCCGACATAACTTTTAATTAAGGAGATTTTTTATGTGCAATTTCTGAGCATTGGGGGCATTTTTTAACAATTTTTATATTTTCTAACCTATTTGTATGTTTATATACTACAAACTAAGATCGGAAATTTTCAAGAAACCATGATGTACGTACAATAAGCACTTATAGCCGGCCGGTTGTGTTAGGACAAATAAAGACGGTTGAGACTGCGTAACATTGTATGCCAATACGTGCCCCAGGGCATGGGGAAAACAATGGGTTTAAAGTCTCACGAGCCCCGTCAGATTTCACTCGCTCCGTCTTATCTCTTCCTTTGTCCTAGGCGCTATGGTATGGGCCTGTCCATGGACGGAGATCAAACAAGGTGGTGTGGTACTTTTATGGTCAAGACTGGCCCTCGTCACATCAACAAAAACAAATTTAAAAAGGAGCAGCATCTCTAAATCTAAAACACTTAACGATAGATGAACGAAGAGTGGAGTTGTAATACTACAACTAACAATGCCATTAAATTTTAACTTGGAAATACAATAAACTAATAACCTTATTCAACCATCACAGACATTTAAAATCATTTTGCCAATTTAAAATAAACGCATTTTAAAAAGTGCCCTTTCTTCTCTTCTGGATATTGTGTATGAAATGGCTTGATCAAAATTGGAAAAAAAAATTTAACAACTTTAAAATCCTAATAAAAATGGGGCCGTTTTGACCGGGGCCGTTGTGTCCGGGGCCGTTTTGTCGGTGAACCCCCAAAGTGGCATAAAGTAAAGGCCCTCAGCTTTAGCCCTTTGCACAGTGCTCTTTTTCTCTCGGGACCACTCTTGGATGGTGCCTTAGAAAGCCTCAATTTAAACCAGTCAAGAATAGGTTGACAATCCATGAAATTGTGACTAATGGATCTATTATCTAAAGTGCAAAGACACATATTTTAAATTGTTTCCATAAGTCATTCAATTCTCTTTTCATGTTAAAGCATTTTTAAATATTGTTTTTTGTAGTTAAAAACAAATTTAAAATAATTTTAAACAAGCTAATTAATGAGCAACTGGACCAACCTTATGAAATATTTTATGGGATCATTCTTATTACTTTTGTTAGAGTTGTTTGCTTGGCATCTTTATTGACTGCACATTTGTTTATTTTGGGATTTAATGTTCTTTGACACTAAAAATCTTATTGGGTACTTCAATTGTTTATCAGTGAGAAGATTCCTGTGAGAAAACAGAAAACAGCTGCTCACATATATATGTGCTCCAAAACACATTCAAGCTACATGTAGACAGAGCTGGGGCATATCTTCAAGAAGGAAACTTTTCAAATTACTCAGTGCGCTATTTTGCTTTTTAAGTTCCATTACAGCAGCTCTTTTAGTTCCATCTGCAAATGTTTAAGTCTCATTAACCTAAAGAAGAATGATGTTTGTTAATATAAAGTTTGATTTCATCAAAGAATTCTGAAGACCTGGTAATTTTATCAATTTTACAGTGAACAGTTCACTAAAGGCATTGAAAGAGGTAGCAGCTTTGCAGCATATTATAAAGGACAACCAGTGGTAAACCTTTGGGGAGGCCTTGCAGACGAACAAGTTTATCGTCCTTGGAAAGAGGACACCGTCAGTTTCTTTTTTTCAACAACAAAGTTTATTGCAAGTGTGACTATAGCTCATTTAGTTGAAAGGTTGTTTGCATTATTTTTAGATTTCAAGTTTATCAAATGACAAGAATCATAGTTTCAAAAAATAATTGAATAGTTAGAGGACTTTGTGAGATGTAAATATTGCTGTATGATACTTTCTCAAATTTAGAAAAAAAATTAATTCATTGGACTAAGGTTGTTAACGGTTAACCGGTTATTCGGTTAACCGGTCCTCAGACCAGGACCGGTCATCTTTATTCGGGACCGTAGGACCGTGTAACCCAAAAGAAAACAACAACAACAAACTAACAAAAACTAGCGTTAACGCAGTGAAAAAAACTAGTGAAAAAAACAACACAAGCGGTAACGCGCCTCGCCTCTCCCTCTCGCTTTGTCGCGGTGAGTTAAAGCGATACCAAGATCCAGCCGATTAATCGCCCGATATCTTTGCTACGTCTTTCAAATACCTCTCGTAATATAGGAACATGTACTTCACTAAGCGGCCGGTCATCTTTATTCATGACCGTAGGACCGCCTAACCCAAAAGAAAACAACAACAAACCTAGCGATAACGTAGTGAAAAAAAACAACAACACAAGCGGTAACGCCTCTCGCTTTGTCGCGGTGACTGTACTAGACTAACACAGTGCGCGTTAGATGTCAACAACGGTCAAGGCCGAGGCTGTTTCTATTTATATTAATTATAGTCTGTTTCTTATAAAGACAAAGAAAGCTATAAGAGCATATGACCCCGTGACCTATCCGCATTTTCTGATCACCGGTTTATAGTCTGTTTCAGTTCAGGCATTCAAAAACTTATCGGCGCACGCCGCTTAGTGAAGTACATGTACCTATATTACGAGAGGTATTTGAAAGACGTAGCAAAGATACCGGGCGATTAATCGGCCCACAAATTCGAGTTCGGTCTTTTAGTGACAGTTTTCCTGCTAGTCAAAGGCATTTGATTACCACATTAATACTAGTAATAGTACGCCGAGTGTAGCTCAAACCCTTTTTGAACAGAAAAAAACGGGGAGGGGGAACATGTGCGTCGCAAAATTCAATTATTCTGGCGAGTTGACGATCGAAAAATAATGTTTTTTAAAATAAATTCCATTCTATCGTAGCTTTATAATTTTATTATTATTATTAATTTTAATATGCGAGTTGATCGGCATCACACACAAGAGAGGTAAACATGACGTCACAAAGGACGGGGCGAGGCGTTGGTTTTTTGAAACTAATGAAAAAACCTTGCTAACTTTAACGAACTATTGAACCTGTCCTCTTATTTAGACCGGTGAACTACGAGTACCCAAAATAAAATATTAAAAAGACAATTAACCATCACTGTTTAGTTAATTTTTTGGATTAAAAAAAAATGCTTTGAATTGAGGGGCATGCGGAAAGAGCTGAACGCAAGCGGGGGGAAGCGGGCTTTGATGCCATCAGACGATGCCAGGCGACAACATTCTCTTGTTAGTTCTCAAATGGGTCTCAAAACATTAGGGATATAAGGACGAGCGGTTAACCGGTCTTTTTTTTAACGGTTAGTCGGTCCTCAAAAACGAGCGGTCTTAACAACCTTACATTGGACTCTTTGGTGGGAATAACTATAACATATTTAAAATTTTTAAAACTAATCATGTCAGTCCTTTTAAACTTAATGTTCTATTTTTGAAGCTTATTTATTTGCTGTTGGTGCTTTCTGAAACAGGGGTGTTTTATGCTATGAGGACAAAATTGCAAAGTTTTGGCCAAAATTTTCTCAAAATGGCAAGGAGAATATAACTTTGGAAATGTTAATGTCTTACAAGGTAAAATTTCATTTGTTTTTACTTTATTTTAACTGTCTTTATAATTTGATACTTATATGTTTCAAATAATTTTTAAAAAAAATATATTGTTTTCACTTTATTTTAACTGTCTTTATAATTTGTTACTGAGATGATCAAATAATTTTTTTAAAAATGTATATACAGTATATGGAAAGAATCATCAAATACTCATGGTAAATTTTATTTTTAGGCAGGTTTAGCAGCACTTAGTGAAAATTTTGAACTCAAATGGATGAGAGAAGATCCCAGAAAACTTACTGATTTACTTGCTAAACAAACCCCATTAACTCAACCAGGTAGAAAATTAATTAATTTGATGGTTATGTTACAGTGGGCCTCTTTATAAAACAAATAGTGCAAAAATTTGTTTGTCATAATTATTTTAAAAATTAACACTTATTATTTATTTCATGTAAAAAATATAATGATTCTGACTAATACAGAAAATTATCCTGTCCTTCATTACATATAGATGAAATAGGAAATGAATAGTTTTTGGGAAAATACTCCACACTGAGCAAGTTTCCAAACTACTTTATCCCTTTGGTCCAGTAGTGAACATAATTTTTTTTGTCCATTGAGGGGCAAGTATGCCCATGTTTATAATAATGAAATTGGTCTTGGAAACATAAGCTCTATTTTTCAGGGGAAGCTCTAGCCTACAGTCCTATGATTGTTGGCCTTTACCTCAGTGAAATAGTTATGAGAGTTGACAAAAAGGGACGAAGTCTGGCAGAGTATTTCGATGAAGAAATTGGCAGACCCTTTGGTAAGAATAAGCAGTTGGACCTCTCTAAGTCAAACTCAAAGGAACCCGGAAAAAAAAATCGACTTACGGAGTTTTTGAGTTAAGAATAATGGCATAATAGGCTGTGATTAATCATGGCCAATGTTGATATTGAGGGGGATGGGGTACAGACAATCGACGAGAAGGCTTGACAGGAAGGAGAGGTGGTGTCTAGTGTTTCATATGAATCATGAAAGAAGCCAACTTGGCTTTGACATACCGACATCACTGAGAAAGCCGCTCCCCCCTACACTTTACTTCCTCCACAGTGGAATTGGTGGAGATAGATTTTTCTTTGTAAAAAGAGGTGCAGCATGTAGCAAATAGACACAGATTGTTACCCTTCTTCCAGGAAATCCTATATATTGTCTTGGTCATTTTAGTCTCAAAATAGACATTTAAGTGGCTCTACGGAACATGTCTTCTGAAATTTCGCCCCAGAACCCATATGCCTTGGAGAATTCGACTAAGGGATATTGGAAGCCACAAAATGTCAGAGTTAAGGAGATCTAAAATTTATTAGTCTTATGGAATTTGGCCTGGGTCTAACAATTAATTTGATTTAGAGAGGTTTTCGACTTAGGGAAGTTTGACTTAGGGAGGTCCAATTGTATTTGATTTCCTAAATCATTTCAGATGACCTTTATCATGCATTTAAAAAGTAAATGAGTATATTATGTAATTCTCTATGAATTCATTGCCACAGAAATATCTCTGTGTTAAAATGCGTAATTTTTCAAAGTAATTTATCCGAGTTAGTTTGGATTTTTAACATTTTGTATGTGCTACTTGATATCTATTTCATAAAGTGAATGACATTATCTACTGTATATACTTGTTCTATAGCCCATTCGTTCATAAGCTGACCCCTCTCTCTTTTGGAAGAGAAAAGTATATAAAATGTGTAACCCGCTCGTAAGCTGACACC
>MUZC01000152.1:83348-113880 GCA_002072015.1 Radix auricularia
CCCCCCCCCCCCCCCCCCAAAAAAAAAAAAAAAAAAACGAACAGCAAACACAATTTTTAAAAAAATAAGACAATGTAAACAAAATGATGCACATTTTTAAAAAAAATACAAACTAAATCGGTCATTATGATTGTTTACTTTTGTGTAAGGTGAAGAACAAAGACTATATATATAGGTACTAGCCACTCTTTATATAATATAATACATTTCTTTGTATATTCTACTAATTTGTATTATTTATCTTTGTGCTCTTTGTTAGGCAAGAGTTACCAGTATTATTTGTTGTTTCTTTGGTAAACAGTGGCAGACAAAAGCGCATACATTAAAATTCATTTTTGAAAACAAAATTTTAAAAACAATTTATCAAAACTAAGGCTGTTATTGATTAATTTAAATTTAATAGTTAACTTTTGAAAAATTACAGAATAATTAATCGATAATTTTGATTAAGCTAAAAATAAGATGTATGACGTCATTAAACTGAAAATGTCAAGGAAAGTAACAAAAACAGGCAATGATCATTTTTTAAATTTAAATATAAGTAGTTCAATATAATGTCAATGAATTCAAATTTTGTTATTGTTTATTAGGTAAAAACAATGTTTAATTTTTTTATATCATTTTCCTTATAAAAAGAGCTTATTTTAAAGTTTACACTTTAAAAAACCTTTTTTAAAAAAATGGAGTAGTTTGTGTGTAAAAAAAACCCAACTATTATTAATTATAATTATTAATAATTAATTATTTATTAATAAATGGAAACAAAATTGTGTAAAACATTTTCTTTCATTTTAATTTTTTTAATCAATTAAAATAATCTTAGTCGATAAATTTTTTACCGATTAATCGAGAAATTAATCGTTAATTTCCGCAGCCCTAATTAAAACCTTTACAAAAAATAAATAAAATGAATAAATAAGGTAAGTAGAGATGTTAAATAATATTTTATAGCTTTTGGTAGAGCAGTCAAATCTATTAGAATGTTGAAAAAGACTTTGATGATCTACAATAAGAATACCAATATTCAATTTATATGCAGAAATCACCTATGACCCGCTTGTAATCCCACCCCCAACATTTTCTCCTAGATTTTGTCCAAAAAAGTCGGCTTTAGAACGAGTATATATGGTAATTTATGAAAAGGTGATGCCCAACAAAGCATAATTTTTTTTTTTAAATTGGAAATTACAGGGCCATCCTCTATTATTTGCTTTCAGTCAGATGTCTGACTTATTTTCCAGAATATATAAATACAGTCGAACCCACTTACCTCGAGCTCGGTTAGCTCGACCACCCTATTATGTCGACGTTTTTTATTGGAACCGCCAAATTCTCTCTTTATCTTAGCATTTTCTTGTCGTTTAATTCGATTTTTTTAAGTCGCCGAAACCTCATAACACGAGCACAAAAAGGGTCAAATTTGCCACTTAACATTGGTTATCTCGATCCCCATGACCAATCGCCAGCTTTTGAAAATGTTAGCTATGATTTTTTTATAACCAAGGGAAGGGACCAAGTTTCTGCCTCACCAGGGTCTGCTGGTGACGTCACAGCCCACTTGCGTTTTGCTCTCAGCGCTGTGTTGCTTCTGGTACTATGGCAATCGCCGGCTTTTGAAATTCTTAGTTATTTTATAGCCATCAAGGCCACGAAAAAGTATCAGCCTTGGGATGTGTGCTGGTGACGTCACAGCCCACTTGCCTTGAGACCTGTGTTACTAACTTAAATCGCCAGCTTTTGAAAATGTTACTTATCGTTGCCACTCACCATCTCACTTCCGTATTTTCGCGCACGTCTTATAAAAAGTTTTACGATTGGTTACGTTTATGCTGGCTAACCAATAAAATTGATCGTTCAATAACAGTTCACGCACTCTTGTGATGGGACGATACCAAAATCTTAGGCTGCTTACTGTAAACAAGGCTCCCCAGATTTTAAAATATATAATATAACAGACTACAGACAGTTTACCCACCCCCACTCTCAATCTCCCACACCATTGTTGTTGGTTAGTCCTATTAGCATCAAGTTACCGAAGGAATTCTAAGTCCATTGTAAGCTGAGGGGATCGTATGGAATAATAAAATGTTCCGTGTGCAGACTTGTTGTCATTGGCAACCATTCATCCTTCAACCTCATTTTGACTACATGTATTACATGTACTGTACTACTGCTTTGTTCTCATTGTTTCATTCATAAGAAG
Source organism: Radix auricularia (assembly GCA_002072015.1). NCBI lineage: Eukaryota > Metazoa > Mollusca > Gastropoda > Lymnaeidae > Radix > Radix auricularia. Next base: position 85,552 of record MUZC01000152.1, read on the forward strand.
TGGCCGTGTGCAAAAGCCATTTAACTATTGGTTAGAATTAATTAAAATATGTCAAAGTTGAAGGTTCAAAAGTTCAAATGGAGTACCTAATTTATTTGTGTACATTTATATAGAGAAGAGTTCGCTTTGTCATGAGTCATATATAGGTCACGATAGACCATGCTGAGTCCATTGTAAGCTGAGGGTACAGACCCAAAGAAGATGGTTAGGAAGAGAATGGTTCGGGGACAATGAGGGGATGTGTAGGTTACTTATTTGTGTAGCTTGTAAGGAAAATCAAGCAAGTGGCTTCGAAGGCACAGTATCGCTCAATCTGGGAATCACCGCAAAACGGCGTTATATTTAAACTTAAACGGTCTTTAAAAATGAACGGTCTTAACAACCTTAAGAAAGAGTGAAGAAATAGGGTCCCGATATTCCGATACGATTCTGATTAATCGTCCCATCACTAATTAACGCACAACACGTACATAAAGAAATTTCAAGCGCATGTTAATATTTTGCCGCCATATTGGTTTTCGCTTTAACTCGATCATCGGTTATGTCGATGCCATTTTTCATACCCCAACGCCGTCGACTTAAGCGGTTTCGACTGTACATAAAAAGAATTTTGTTTTTTTTAACTAGTTTATTATTGTTGATTTTTTTCCAAATTTTTCTTAAAGGCATTGATTTTCACATTGGTTTACCTAAACATCTTCAGTACAGAGCAACTAGACTTCAACCAAAAACACTGCCAAAAGAAGATCTTATGACAATGATGGAGAACTTCAAAGGAGATATCTCTATGTATCGTTTAGCATTCTCTCAGCCAAAGGACTTTATTTCTGTAGGTTTTATCCCTCAAAGATACGTTGAAACATAGTAATAGAATATGAGTTTTAAAAGAGAAAAATATTTAATTAACATCCACTTATTTTAGTCAATTTTTTTACTTTATATTAAGAAACTAAAGGACATATTAATATATTTGGGAACATATTGCTATCACAATTAATAATTGTATTGAAAAAAGAAACAACACAGAAATTTCAGTAGGTAAGTGTAAGAACTCTAAAACCTATTTAAACATTTATTTTAAATGCACAAATCATAATTCTTGAGAAAATATAATAATATTCATCAATCTTTAATAAATATTATAACATTATAATAAATGTGGTGCATAATCTAAAGATCACTACTGCCATTTTCCAAAAAAAAAATTAACAGAAATATTCCATCCAATTTCAGATCCATAAATTAAATGACCCTGATTATATGGATCTACCTAATCCATCAAGTCATGGTACTGGATCTGCTCTGGCGGTCGCCAAACTGGCAGGTATACTTGCTAATGGTGGAAAACATGAGGGCAAAGCATTGCTTTTACCAGAGTCCATAGATCGATTGCAAGAACCATTGTCCCATGGGACAGATCTTACTATAGGAGGATCACATATCAATGGCAGAGGAACATGGTTGATTCCAGTTGTGGAAGGAAAGAAGGTACAGATATAAGGGCTGAAAGTAAATAATTTTTGCAACATCCAATGGAATTAAATTATTCTTACTCAATGAGCAAGCAGGGTATCTTATTATAATAAAGAGTGAAATTTTTCAGAATGTCTGACAAGAGCTGATTAAGAAATATGCATTACTGTAGTGAGCTAAATTTATTTAAATGTTTAAAAAAAAAAAAGACATGTGTGTAAATTCATTAAAATGTATTTTCAAACTAAACTTGTTATTTCATACTCGACTTAATTATCTTATCATTATAAAACCCAGGTAACTAACATATTTTAACACCAGCTGATTTAGAAATATTGTATCATCTACATGAATTACTACTTTAAGCTAATTACTGTCTGTTAAATTTTTTTATCTGTATCTAGTTTTCTGATCTAAGATGTCCCCATTGTTAACGAACTCCTTTAAAAATGTAACTTTCAGCTGTGGTATATGTTTGGTCATGCTGGCTTTGGGGATCAGTGTGGTGCTTCTGACCCTCACTACAAAGTGGGCTGGGCCTATACCACCAACTACATTGACCAGACTGTTGCCTTCAACAATGCCAACAAGTGGCGGCCCCTGATCAAGGTGCTGTTTCAGTGCATTCACAAAATAGAAGGAGTGGATGTAGAGAGAAGGTTGTTAGATTCCTATACAGAAGTTGAGCAGGAGAGAAAGTCATCTACACAGACAAGCAAATTGTGATATGTCTATGAAGTGGACAACATACTTGCAGGTTTATTTTCATTGTAATATATTCTAGACCAAACTTACCTTATAGATTAGTAGATGGATAACATGTAAACAGGGTATGAGTGAGCCTGACAAGACTTCACAAATCAGCAAATGTTTCAGCAAAGAGCCTTTTTGCAGTCCTACCCACATTTTGTAACATTGTTGACACTGTCAAGTTATGGTGATCCCTGTTGGTATTGTCACTTAATTTGAGTTTTTATGATTTATGAGTGTTACTTTGATTTATATGATTGAAGGTAATGACAAAATCGTAATAAACAAGTGTTTGGGTAAACTTTACCCAAAAGATATGAGAGTTAGTTGAGGCGAGTTTTCAGAGCGTGAACTTGTGTTTTCAAAATTACTGGCAGTTCAAGTAGTTGGTTTTAAGAGTTGAGTGGCTCCAGTTGAGATAAGTAAAATGGTGATAACTCTTATGTGACCGAAGACGTCGTGAACTAAAGAGTTGGTTGTTTTATTATTTATTGGAACACAACTTATCACTGATGAAATGATTGTATGACATTTAGCTTTGTTAATAATCTTCAAACACTTCAAATTTTGACATTGTGTGTACGTTCAGTGTGTGTGTGTGTGTGTTTTGGGGTGGAGAAGGGTGAGGGAAGCAGTTCAATCTGAGCAAATACCTTCTTACCCATCAGGATCTACAAGGAAAAGAAATGATGTGGAAAAAAAAACAACCAATGTATTAAATTTGTTAAAAATTGGAGTGAGATGTTTGGAGTTCCTACCTCCAAGATAATTTTTAAATAAAATGAATTGAGTTGTTAAGATTAGATAATTGCTTACACTTATCTACCCCTTTTAAATAATGTTTAATTTATATTTTTCATTGCCTTATATGTCTTGTCAAAAATATTTATTACTTGAAATATTCTACTGATTTACCATGAAATGTGAATTGTGATTGCATTGAAATATTAAATTTATAAGTACTGTATGTGAATGAAAGATTTGAATTGAAAAGTTTCATCTTTTTAAACATGTTGCACTGTATTTACTACATTATTCAGCTGGTGATAAAATAACCCGAGGTCTAAGCTTAAAAAAATTAACTACATAAAGATTACCAAGGAGTAATTAAGCAAACGGATATTAGTTTATTTATTTTACTCAAGTATAAGTATAAAGGACTAATATAAATTTTTAATGATTTGAATTACAACACAAACAGCTTCAAACAGTTGGCAATTTTTAGGTTCTAACATTTATTATTCCTTTATCAAATTAACAAAGTACATTTAAAAGCATGACATTTAAAAAATAATAATTGAAAATATGTTACACTCTTCAATCATATTAATACACATTAATAACGTTTTTATATTTAAACATTTTATTGCAGCTTATTAAAAACTGTTTGAAATAAAATGTGTAAGTCATCAATAAACCTTGTAAAATTCAAATTGTTTAATGGAAAGTTATGACAGATGGAGTTATAATGAAGTGTCTATACTAGTTCATTGGATATTGCAGTAAATGTACAGATTGCTAAAAAAGGGAAATTTTTAATTTAAATTAAATTTTTTTGTTTGTTTTGAAAATCTCATAACCTCTTTTTTTGAGGTTGATGTTTCCATTCCATTAGAACATTATCGGGCTTTGTAGACACTGGCGGCGCCCATCCCTCTCCAGGTCAGCAGGGGACTTACTTAGCGTTAGTCATTTCTCAACATTATTATAGTGGCTTTTACATGGGCTCGTTCCCATGTCCCTCAGCTTGTGAGGTGAGCGCACTATTGAGTTGGCTACCCAGCCGCCATTAATTTAAATATAACATAATATTTTAATCACTTCTTGATATAGCAAAATATAAAGAGAAGATTTCTAAATTAATGAGAAGTAATTCAATAAGATTTCTGGGACTGAGATTTTTACCACCAATTTATTATTTTTGTGAAGAATTAACACTCAAATTTTGGAATTGTATACTACTACATGAAGTCATTTATAGTTATAAAATGCAGCAAATGTCAAATATTTTTTGTCCTTGATAAAAACTTTTAATCAGGGGTGTCCACATTTGGCAAAGAGGGTTATATTCAATTAAGTATAAATATGTGCGGGCCGGATTAAGATAGTAAACAAAAATGACACATTTTTTAGACTTTAATGTCTTTGTATTTTGTTGGGGGTGGGGGGACTAAAGTGCTTTTGTGACTTTATAAATGTCTTATTTCATTATTTGATATTATGAAAACTAGATACATAATGGTCAAGTTATGGAATGGAGATGTGTTTATGTAGCTTACAATAAATCAAATGAGTTTAAATTTAACAATAGCCAAAAATTCTGGGCCAAAAAATGCGCTGAAAACAAAATGTTTTTAAAATATAAGTTAAGTACACTGATGCCACATAGATTTCCTTTTCCATGTTGGCTACAAAAAATATATTTATATTTGTGACACTCGATGATAGAATTTTGTACACATTACAGCACATGACTTTATTGGCTTTTTATAATCAAAATCCATAAAACATGGTCAGTATTTGTCATCATTGTATTTTATCCTCAAAACATCTTATAATTTCTGCTTTTCTTATAAATATAATTTTCCAATTACTGAAAACACCTATGAGTCAGTTATTAATATTTGCTTTGTAGATGAGGCAGTGGGTCAGTTAAAATTTAACTGATAATGAATGGGAATATTTTTTTTATTTCAACAAAAAGCAACACAAACTGACCCATTTGTTAAAACTATTAAGAAAATGCAGACTTTGAGAGTAAAATAAAGTTCAAGTGAACTTATCAGGCATTAATCTAGCAGAAATCATTTGAGTATCAGGTAACAAAAAATTTGAAAATAAAGATTTACCGAAGCACATTTCCAATAAAATGGCTCAAGTCGCTGGTAATCTGTTATAAACATTGCCAAGAGCCATAGTAAACAATATCTATACCTGCAACCAATTGAATTAATCATATATATATATAAAATACCTTTACCAAAAAATGGAAAGCCGATAATAGAGGATAGAGAATTGTTCTGAGAAAAAGAAATGCTCTTTTAATTCTACAACAGTAGAAATCAAATTTTTAACAACTTAACTGAAAAATAATATCAAAATGATACAATACACAAAAAAAGGTTTTAAACAATGACATGGAAATGTCTCATATAAAAGTGTAAATAGTTTTTTGGTAATTAATAAAATAACAACATGCTTAATGTTAAATTAGAGTAGTAAACATGTATATATTATTTAGCAAGGTCATCTGGTCAGAATCAATGTCTACTATACAGATGACAAAATTGTATACCCAGAGGTATGCACGCTGTTAGGGATCAAATGCTAAAAGGGAATCCTACAACTTTGGCACAAACTTCCACCAGGCCTCACAACTCTTGTATGTATAGTATAGCCTTGTAAAATCAAGGTAGAAAAAGAACAGAAGAATCTGGAATGGTAACACAAAACACTTTTCAAATTCATAAATAAGTTTATGTTATTTATCCTTGTAGTTTTTTTATATATATATTTTAAAGAACTTGAATAAAGATGAAGAATTAATATATATAAACACCCAGTGGTGTGGTTCTGTATGTTTGTAATGTAACGCTGAGGAGCGATGTACGACAGTCTACAGCAGTTAGTTTAGTTGAAACGCTGAGGAGCGATGTACGACAGTCTACAGCAGTTAGTTTAGTTGAAAAATCGTGTGTTGATGAGCGCTGTAAAAATATTTAATATGATGACGTCATTGTTTGGTGTGCATCGGTACGCAAAATACAACCCCTATTATTATTATTAAATAAATACTTTGTGTACATTTCATAAAGTTTAATAATTCGTATTTATCAAAAAAGGACAAGTTAGTTGGTCTTTAAAAAAAAGGTTGGCGCCGTAGGCGCCCAAAAAAAGGGGGCGCCTGGCACAATCTAGTTTTAATATATTTACTTTCAATTATACTGAAATTAATTTTGTGTATGTGTTAAGCACTAATTTCATTTATCAAATAAAAGTCCAGTTATATTTCTACATCTACTCATAAAAAAAAAACAACAACAAAAAAAAGTACAAGTATTTGATTTCATCTACAAGAAGTTATCATTTTATTTGAAAGTCATGTGTGGATTTCAATAAATTATGATAATTTAACATATTACATACTTAGCATGTTAAAGTAAAGCCCATATCAAGAGTGGCAGTAAATGCAATAAAAAAAATGGATATTACAAAGAAGATCACAAATTACAGACATGAGCAATCCAATGTCAAGGAACAAAAGTTACAATAAAGTGTTAACTTTAGCCATCTATCTTTACAGCAAAAGTAATGCTGATAAGGAAGGATCTCTTACACATATGAAAAGAATAGATGAGCAATTATCCTATTTTTAAGAAATGTTTTTCTAAGGATTTATACAAATAAGACATCTGTCAAGCATAATATATACGTCAGCATATCCAATTTTAATAACCAATTTACATTCTAAAGAATAAACCATTTTAAAGTGAAGCCCATGTAACTCCCATGAAGAAACCTTAAAATGTGAATACCCCTGAAAATTAGGATGGTTTCTTTGATCATGAGGTGAACTCTTAATTATTTCAATGACACTGGAGATATTTCCATGGCTGGGGAGAATGAGTTTACACTACATGTCTCAGCATTGGCAGATAATTGATAATACCTTGCCAAATATACTGACATCATCATCTAATAATTTTAACATTAAACAAAGTCAATTTTACCATGTAATATGTAATAGGTGGGAGAGATATGGCATGAAAATGCTTAGATTTGGATTTATAGTACTGTTAGTCACTATAGCCCTGAGCTTGTTACAATATCCATGTACATTTAAGTACAACAATTGTGGATTTTTATAGCTGTCTAATATTACAAGCTATGATTAATAAAAAAAAATTACATTAATAAAATTAATTAAATGAGAAAGACTATGGGTATTTCTTTGTATGTGTATTTATAGGGCAAATGCGTGAAAAAATGTTAAATTGGTATAGTAGTTTTAAATTTAGATTCTTACACTGACATAGAAGTGATAAGTAAGCAGGGATAATTTTAATTTTATCATCAATATTTCAAGGAATAGGTTTTAAAAAAAATTATATTAATTTTTGTCTTAAGTACTCCAATGTCAGTGACTATGAATATGAAGAAATTGTTAAATGTTTTTGTTGACAGCAGACACATTCTCTGAGATCGTGTAGTATCCATGCGTTATCTGTATTCTTCACCTTAAATCCCTGGTTGTGAATTTAAAAAATTCTAGCTGGTTAAAGAGTGCATAAAAATTATTTTCAAACTGAATGACTTCAAAATCAGCCAAATTGAGTTATTTTTGGTGTAGAAAATTGTAATAAACATGAAACCATTGACTCAAAACTGTTCAATAATTAACCCTATGATTCTCTAAACAGTGAGTAAGTGAAAAAAAGAGATCTTTGAAAATAACAAACACATCTTTTATTTTGAAGAAATTTATAAAAAAGTTTAAAGGGGCTAACTCCAAAATATTATAATTTTTGGCATTAGGTATTTTTTACAGTGACGATGGTATTATTATTAAATAATCTTCAAAGTGCTTTATCTGAGAATGCATATTTCTACAAGACAACTTAAATAGAAATTTCTCTTATTTCCATAATTTTTAGTAAAGTTTTGTTTTTTCAAACCTGATTAGTGGGTTATTTGTAGCTTTGAATAAACCTTACATATGTAAAGGTTACAGTTGTGCTTGCTGGGATCCACATTATAACTGCAGTCATGTGATATTATTTGCTCAAAGTAATTAGACTCCCAGACTGCCCTTAGGTTCTTATGTTTCATACGTGGTGCCAAGTGGGAGTATACACCCCAACCCCATCCAAGATTGTTGCTAGTTTTAAATGAATAGCATTTTTACCCCACTTTTAGTTTAATCATAATCAAAACACAACTATTTCTGGTATGATGACATCACCTCCTCAAAGTTTGCACAAACTTCTGGCTGTTAGCAAGGAGCCCAGCTCATTGAGTCTGTGCCTGTTGGCTACCATGTAGCAGTGAGTCTCCCACATCATGTTGATCAGGGCCTTGGTGTCGTGGCAGTCCAGGCTGATGTCCTCAGAGAGTTGGGGAGAAAAGCGGTAGTAAGGTACGTTGGTCATGCTACACCAGGCCCTGGCTCTGTCCACCACACGGCCCTCTGACACTGTGGCCTGTTGCAAGATGGGAGAGTTTCTATCAGCTTATGTGTGTGTGTGTGTGTGGCGGGGGGGGAGCCCCCAAAATAACCTTTGACTTTAGAGGTAAATAGAAGGGCAGAAACATATCTACAATGTCATTTTTTAAATGAAGTTCCAAAATGTAACATTGATCATTTTAAAATTAAACTCACCCAAACAATATTCATATTTGTAGTATAAGAAGCAAAATGATAGACAGAGCTCAAGATTACTTTAAAAAAGAAAAAAAAGGAAGAAATGCAGTTTTTAAATCCCTTATACTTATAATAACTTCACAGTGTCTCTCTGTCTGTCTGTCGTGGTCCCGCAGAAAAAAACTAAAGTAAAAAATGACCCACTTCCCGTGATACTATCTTGCTGAAATTTTGCACATAGACTTTTGTCACCTAACATTGCATTCTACTAAAATTTCATATCAATCAAATAGGTACAGTAATTAAATTAATGAATTTTTAGATTATCTCTATGTAGCCTGTCAATGTTTGTGCTAGACTGTTGCTTGGTGCGTATTATAAAGAACATACTTTTTATATTATTTTCGCGATCTTTAAATATTTATGCTAGTGCGTATTATATTGAACATAATCAATACTTTTAGTTATGTCTCATGTATAAGGGATTTATTCTCAAAATCATTGTTTTTACGGGTTGTTTATTTCAAAAGTTTTACTTTTAATGGGCTGGTTCAATTTATATTACAAAAAAGCTAAATCTCTTAAAAGTTTAGGGCCCTTTACAATTTTGCATTTTCACTTTGCACCAACTTCTCTGTATAATTGGTTTGTTAATATGTATATCTTTAAGTACTATATTGCAAATTTCATGCTTCATCAGGAGATGCACCTTTACATTTAAATGAGATCATACATGGCATGCTACTGGCTAACACTTGTGATCAGATCATGTGTTCTGTAACCTGGATGATGATTGGCTCATGGACCACAACATTTCTCCTTGTCAGATGCTTCACAGATTTTAGGCTATCCTGGGCCGTCCTGGAACTTAAGATCCACAATAAACAAGGGACAAATGTGTATTTAAAACTTTTCTGGAATCACACATGGTGCAAAAATTGAGATTTCTCATTCTTTGTAATTAAATATATAAGATATTAATTATTTCAGCCTGCCTGAGAGATGTAATGTAATAAAGATGATAAAACTGAGAAACAAGAAACTTCAGCACCGATATTTGACTTTGGCCTGGACAGCAGATCAAAGTTATTTTCCTCACCTGATCTATGACAAGCCTGCTCAAAGCTGTGGCCCCCACCACTGCCTTGTAGGCATCAATTGGACCTGTTGGGAAAAAAACATCTGTACTGTGCACATCGATGCAAGGAGCTCGACCACACCCTAGTGATATGACACAACCAATAGGACGGGTTTCACTGCTACGATTCTGAAACAAACATTTCAATAACTTAACAATTCAATAACTTATGATAACTGACGTAACTATCTCGCTCTTGAGATAAAAGCCTCGCAAACCCAGAAAGAGCAAAATAAAAAATTCACAGATCAAGAAAATAAAAATATTTAGCGTCACGAATTCTGGGATAATCTGGAAAAATGGCGCCCCTGGTATTGCTTATAATATTTTTCAGGATTGAAAGAAACTTTTAATTACCTGTGCAGCACTAACATTGGAAAAGTTAGATGTGAACATCTCAAAATTGACATTTTGACTTTAATCAGACAATTGGAAATGAAGACATAGAAAGATAAAGGGCAATTAAAATTAAGAAAGATACAGAGCAATTAAAATTAAGAAACATACAGAACAATTAAATTTGAGAAACAATTAATTACTGACCAGCATTTTGAGCCCCATATTGTACTCATGAATCTCAGTCAGGACATCCATTGTTGGGTTGTTGGCAATGAGACCCCCATCAAGGAAGGGGCCATGACCCCTGAAGTAAGTTGGAGCTGCCCCGCTACATCTTGCGGCCTCCCAAATCTTTTGTTCTGAAAATAGCAAATGGAATTATTGGACTATGACCTGATGCACCTGTGACAGTTTGAAAGGAGAACAACTCGTTCATTGAATGTGATTCACTTTCTCAAACTTGCAGTAATTTTTTAAAAAGTCCGACTGCCTTTGCCACAAACCTTTCCTAACAGGGACTCAAATATCCGGAAATTCGATCACATGCTCCAGCTATAACATTTGCATCAAGGTTTTTAGCATTTATTTTTTGCACATAAGTTCACTCAATTATAATAATTTAAATAAAATCTTTGTGGTACTCAAAATTAAGGTTGTTAAAGGTTAAACGGTCCATAGAGCAAGACCGATCTGTTTTAATTTGGACCAGGTTAACCATAACATTAATTAAACAGCATTAGCTTATTACCTGGAGCCAATACGCGAGCAGCAGAGACCTTAAAGTGTTTTCTTAATATGCTGGTATATTAATCTATATATATATAATTCTCCTCATGGTTCAACCATGCCGGACACCAAGCAAGCTGTCTAGCCCCACCAACCAATCAGCTGGCAAGAAAAGGTAGTGCAGAGGGTGGGAGGTCATCGAGACCAACGCGTTCAATTAAGGTCAATTACTTTGTTCTTGCAGAGCAACAGGATAGCATGTATTTCATAGTGTAGTGGTTATTACATTCGCCTAACACGCGGAAGGTCATAGGTTCAAGCAAATTTGAATAACTATTTATATTACAAAAGGAAAGATAGGCCTACCAGACAGTTTATCGTTCCTCAAATTTATTTTATGTGCGTTGGGAAAGGAGCACAGCTCATGAGAACTGAACACAAGGGGCGGAGACAACACATGCGCTTTGATGTCACCATTAGAGGTCGTGAGGCGAATATTTCATACATTCTCTAGTTGGTTCTCAAAAAATTAATGAAAAATACAGACCACACAGTAACAATCTTTTTGTAACTGTTTACCAGCTCACAAAAATTGACTTGACCTTAGGTAATATGCCCTTTTAATGGTTAACTGACAAAACATTCGCTTCCAAAATGGCCCTGGACTAATAGATGTTGATGGAATAAAAAATACACACAAATAGTACTGTCGCACCCGGTTATGTCGACGGCCTAGGGGTTTCACAAAAAGCTTCGAGACTATAGGGTTGGCGAGATAACAGAGGTCAAGATGAGTGGGTTCGAGTGTATATTAGTATTTTTACCCACTGATTCAGAGTTAGCTTTAGTTCACAAGAAACAATTTCATAACTGTTACGCCATATGATACAATTCTTTGCTGTGAAGAAATAATATAATGACATTACAAGAAATAATTTTACCATTTGCCCACTTTCTTAAAAGGTGAAAAAGTTGAAAGTAAATTTTTTGTTTAAAAATTGTAAACAATTTGATTTTTGAAATTTTGACAGGGCTGTTTTGTCCAGGGCCCTTATGTCAAGGCCGTTTTGTTGGGGCTGTTTTGTCACTGGTCGTTTTGACGGTTCACCCCATTTAATACATAAAAATTGAAAATTGAATATTAATTATTACGGTTTATTTCTTTGTAAGGACGAATTTGTAAAATTTTATTTAAAAATTTTTGTTTTGAAGGCATTGGAGCAGAGAGCTGAATACTTGTGTCGGTACATCACAGGCACTTTGATGTAAGATTCAGACAATGCAATGCAAAAATTCGATGCATTCTCTTGTTAGTTCACAAAACAGTAAAAATACAGACCTACTTTTAACGTATTGTCTTAACAACCTAAGTCAAGAGTTGTAAACAGAAATTAGAGACAAGAATCAACTGACCACAAGGTTTCCTGCCTTCTTCTGGAGCTTTACAAGGTGAGGACTTGGGATGGTTCAGTGTTGGCTCAAAGTTACGAAAGAAATACAAGTCAGCCGGGTGCCTGTCAGCTAACACAGCTGTCACAACAACCCTGAGACAATACAATGGAATTTTTAAAAATTCAATACTTACATTAAAACTACAATCAAGTGGAAAACAAATTACATTTAATATTAAAACTAGAGTTAGTTTGTTATGGTTTTAAAGGTATAGCACTAGAATTAGTTTGTTACGGAATTAAAGGTATAGCACTGTTATTTGTATTGATGATAGTGTCATAGTGAGGATAGATGTAAAAATTAAGAATAGTGAAGAAATATTTTGGGCTTCGGAAATTAAAGATTATTTTCTCAATTACTCGATAAAAATTTTAGCTATTAAAATTATTTTAATAGATAAAATAGCGATAAAATTAAAGTACATATTTTGAAACTTTTTTTTGATTTATTATTAAATAATTAATTATTAATAATTAATAATAGTTATTCTTATGAACAAACTTCTCCATTAAAAATAAAGATTTTTAAAGTGTAAACTTTAAAATGAGTAGTTTTTATAAGGAAAATTATTTTATAAAAATAAACATTGTTTTTATTTAACAATAACGAAATTTAAATTCATTGACATTAAATTGAAATACTTATCTTTTAAATAAAAATACTAAATATTTTAATTAAAAACTTAAGTTATGGGCATTTTATGAAATTTTCAGCGTAATGACGTCATAAATCTTATTTTCAGCTTTTATCAAAATTATCAATTGATTATTAGGTAATTTTTCAAAAGTTAACGATTAAATTTACATGAATCGATAACAGCCCTAGAAAAATTATAATTTTATAACAGATGGGGCCGCGGTGGTCGAGTGGCAAGCGCGCTCGACTGGCGACCCGATGGTCACGGGTTCGAATCCATGGGAAGCCAGGGACTCGTTCCCGGGGCCTAGGGCATCCCCGAGCTCCACCCGCTCCAAATGGGTGAAAAGCGGCGGGGTAATGCGTGGAACCCTTAGCCGTGGCATGTGAACGCTGCATCACTTGCCAAAAACAACTGCTGCCTTGCAGATGGTCTTGGCTGACCAAAGGCTATGGAAGCAAATCCAGAAAATACAGCAGGCTGAAGTCGGAGACCACGGGCCAATTGGCGCAAAACTCGTGGCACGCAAAACTCAATATTCAATATTGAGAACGAAGAAGAAGAATAACTACAGATGGCAAAATGATGTGAACTATTATGATAATGGAAGACTGGCCGATGAGAGTGTTCATGTGGATCATGTGGTACAGAGGGTTGGAGGTGAAGGAGCAAAGGTTGAAGTTTTGTGTTGAGAGGATAACAAATAAGTGAGGCATCAAAAGTTGAACAATTAAAGTTTGAGCAGAAATACTGCAGACTTGAGAGTCTCGATTAAAATCATAGAAATTAATTCAGATATTTTAGTATATCATGAAAAGCGCCGACTAAATGAATGGTAACAGTGAGCGGTAACCCTGTTTGTGACAGCACTGACTGGACCAACATTTCAAAGAGTTGTCTACCCACTTACTTGGGATGCTTGATGTCTGCCATGACAGCATCTTCACCAAACTCTCTCTTGAGCATTTCTTCAAATGGCCCACAGTCATAGGGACGGTTGCCTTTAAAGACCTCATCTTTCAAGCGGACATACAACCCTTTCATGTACTGCAGTGAGAAACCTGAGAGGAAAACCCATGGTCTAAATGCCAATCACAAATGTAGTTAGATTTAATCTAAGAGGTTACATTAACTCATAAGTTAAAAAATTTTGGCGTTTGAAGTTCGTTAAATTAAATGTTATTAGGATTCATAACTTTTCTTAATATAAGTTCTGGTCAAAATTTAATTTTAAAAGAAAAAAAATTAACATTAATTTTCCTACACTTACAATGATTTACAAATAGCCATAAGTAGCTATACTAAATGCTAACTACCTCTAGCAATGCCCAATGCCAAGATGCCCCCAGTGCTAGTTCCTCCAATCCAATCAAAACAATCTCTAATGGGCATCCCTACGGCTGCCTCAATTTCCATAAGAATCTGGATCAGAACAAGTCCTCTAATACCACCTCCATCTAAACACAGAACCTGATTTATAGATTAAGATATCTAAACACAGCATTTGGCATATGATTTATAGAGTAGGATATCTAAACACAGCACCTGGCATATGATTTATAGAGTAGGATATCTAAACACAGCATTTGGCATATGATTTATAGAGTAGGATATCTAAACACAGCACCTGGAAGATGATGATTTATAGAGTAGAATATCTAAACACAGCACCTGGCATATGATTTATAGAGTAAGATATCTCTAAACACAGCATTTGGCATATGATTTATAGAGTAGGATATCTAAACACAGCACCTGGCATATGATTTACAGAGTAGGATATCTAAACACAGCACTTGGAAGATGATGATTTATATGAAAGGACTTCTTGGCCAGATTTTAAATGTTTGATAATCATGTTATTTATGAACGGGCCCTTACACAAAATGCTTACATTTACTTGAATTTCTAGTTTAGATCATAATTTATGGCTCTCACAGAATTACTTTTTCAAAATACTTGGTGTTTATGGCTCTCTCAGAGAAAAAGTTTCCCGACCCCTGCCCTAGAGTCAGCAACGAAAGAATGTCAATTTAAGAGAAACTGATAGCCAAACTTGTGTCACCCACTCTGTCTCCCAGAGAAACTGGGGCATCAGTCATGTCCAGCACAGCGCCCTGCTGCTGAGGAGATCTTGGACTGTGGACCACTGTCGCCATTAGTTGTTCATCAAAGAGAGCTGAAATATGATGTGGTTTTCTTTAGAAAAAGTTATGGGAAATAATTTTACTTGAAGGCACATGTCATATTATGCCTTATAAGTCAATATACAAGATGTGATGTTGTGTATTTCATTGGTCCTTCTGATTCTATTCCTATTCAATCTCTTAACAATTTCTTGATGATCTAATGTGGGACAGAACTGCAGGTTTCTTTAGTAAACTGCTTACTTTTCAACAAATAAACATTAGAAACAGTCATTGTGGACAATTTTTATTATTTAAGCATTATGTTTTGGTTAATTGTATTAACTTTGTGAGTCTCAACCGCCATAAAGAGATTTCTTACCAACATTGTCCAGTTTCATCAAAGCTGACATTGTTTGGTCTGGCTGACCATTGTAATTGCCCTCTGTGACACAACCAGCCAGGCAACCTTTGCAAGACCTGTCACACCGATTGGCTCCTGACACATGTAACAGGTACAGGATTGTGTCTCTGTAGAACGATTGGATCAAGTGTTAGACACTAAATAGCTTAATTTTTTTAAAAAGAAAACCTTTATAAACATTGTTATTATCAATAGAAAGCAATGCAGGTTAGCCCATAATCTGAAAAAAAAATTTCTATGCGCCAGTTTGGTTTATTCTCCTGCTCAAGATTTTATAATTGTGGCCAATAGTATTAATGACCTTCACATTGTTGATCTGACACCAAAGTCTGAGTTAAAGAATTGAATAGGATTCAATTAGCTAAAATGAACTTGTAGGTTTTTCAACAAAGTTCTAACATTTGCTAGACTGTAGGGGGGCGGATGTCTTGTCTTATCAATAAAGTCTCTCTTTCTATGCAGAAGATTATGGCGTCCACAGACCATGTCGGTCTGTTGGAAATCGACGCAGCTTTCACAAGCACAGCTAAAAGGGTTCTACGCATTACCCAGCTCCCTTTGTTTCCCTAACTAGAGTTAGGTACCCATTCAAAGCTGGGTGGACTCCAAGAATGTCCTTGGCTCTGGGAAGAAATCCTTCCCTTCACAGGGATTCAAATCCATAACCATTGGTACCCCAGTCGAGAGCGCATGCCACTCGACCACCGTGCCCTGACAGTGCCGTGTTGAGAATAGGTTTGAAAATGGAGAGTTGAAGATTGACTTGAACAGATTTGCTGATGTATTTGTTAATATTTTTGCTCTGAGTAGTCTCTTACATTTAGAAACAAGTTTTTAAAAATTGCAATATTCTTTAGGATTTAAAAAAAATCTGAAGTAGATTAAAATATATATTTCTTAGTTGTTACTGAAGAATTAGTTAACAGATATATAAACTTTAAAAAGAAGTATAAAGCTATTTAAGGTTATTTTCATTCCAATTCTGTATAAACCCTGATAGCTTTGTGATATTGTATTTATGAGTAAAGATTTGGAGGGGGGGGGACGCAGCTAGCAGAGGCAGCTATAAAAGGCAGCCAGCAGAGGCAGTTTGCTTTAAGCGCCATTCAAAAAGCATGCAACATTTCTTACCATTGTGATAAAACTGTTGTAGTTTATAATTTTTTAAGACATTAAAATTGAATTTTATTTTTACTATTAAAAAAAAAATTCAACAAATTCTTGATTGTAAAAAATACATTTCCAGTTCCAGTTAATTTTAAGACTTGATTACCTCACTACAATCATATTTTAAATGTAATTAATGAGAAAAGGAAAACACACAGAAAAAAAAGGTTTTATGCAATATGTTTTAGGATGAGCAGATTTTATACAAAAAATTAATAAGTTATTCAATAATTATTAGCAACATAAAAGAAATCTCAGTTAAAAAAAAAGAATTATCTGTTAATAATGATTTAAAACAAACATTTTAAAATTTGAATATTTGAGAATTATAAACTATAAAAAAAAAATTCACATTTGAAACAAATGACTCTTATTAATGTTAATATAAATTAAACTAATTGAAAATAAAACAATTATTTTTCAATTGAAAATAAATGACTAGGCAAAATGGGCAATTGATAATATACTTTTATAAACAATTCCAATAGTTATGTACAGGTATATCAAGGATCAATGATTATGAAATAATATGAGATTCAGCCCAAGAAATAAATGCTGTAAAAATGCTGTTACCAACCTAGTATTATTAGATCTCTGATAAAAGGAGCTGCTGAAATTAAAATTAACATTGCTAGAAAGGTATGGAGACTGCATTTATTGTTGGCTTTAAACTGATCACAATTTAAAGACAAGGTAACATTTACTTTAAAAGTAGTTTAGATCAATATTGAAGAAAATTTTAACTAAGAGGGGATTAGACTTATCTAGCTTTACAAACATTGGGTTTAGATCATTTGTCAATCATGCTAGAGTTTTAATGCCACTAAATGAAAGAATAAGTTAACTAATAAGGACTTTTTTTTTTTTAAAATGAAAACCTTTTAAAATGTTTATAAATTATTTACTAAAATTTAATTGATGTGATTCAAGGACTCAAACTAATTATAAGTTTATAAAAACATTCCAAAATAACCTATTTATAATATCCACGACCCCAAAATTTAAAATGTTAAGAACACAATAATGCCTAAAATAGCATCTAAAGCCTACGCTTAGTGTATAAAAAAATACAACACATGCTATTTTTTTTTAATATATTGACAACATCTATGTTAGTTGATTGTAAATCTACTTTTAGGGGTATTAAAATACAAAAATAATATCCACAACATTTATGTAAGCTGCTATACATTTATAACCTGGCAACTATGATGTTGTTTAACCTATTTATATCTTACTTATTTTTCCCCTTTGACAGTGAGGCCAAATGCCGTGGACTCAGCCCATCTCTAGTTCTTTGGTTGACATCAGCACCAAAAACAACAAATTGCCTCACAAGTTCAAGATCATCATTCTGAGAGAATTCAAAAGCTTGTAAGATTGTTACTAATTAATTTGAAGAGTTGAAAGATAGAACCCAAAAAATCCACATAAATCTATTTCTCTACAAAAAAATCAAATTTAAATTACTTTTACATGTAATACATAAAAAATGATGAGATATAAGTTAACAAATAATGAACTCAAAGTTACTTGTAAAAATACTTTGAATAAAATATTAAAATTTATGTTGGTGAAATCTGGATTGAAAATATTTTAACATCTTCAAGTAATTATAATATTTTTTAAAACATAAATTTAAAGAGAATTTAAAAAGCAAATTATTATTTTTCTGAAAAAACCTATTGCTTGTACCTTGATGGCCTTGTGTAGCACAGACTCTCCCATTCCATCCAGGATATTGCAGTTGGCACCGTGACACAGTAATGCTAACAAACATTCTGGCTTCTTCTTGGCTAACATAACAACATGCAAGGGGGCATTGCCTTCATTATTCAGAATGTCTAGATTACAACCCAGCAAAGCAAGCTTTTGGATGCACTAAAAAAAAATACAAAAAACACTAAACAAATAATCATAGAGAAATGCTTTCAAGGACAAAATATAAAAATCATGTAATTCCATTTTTGGGACTATTTTAGGTCTATTTTAATGAAACAATCCATTTATTTTTTAACAACAAAAGGGTATCAACATTCATAAGTAACATATGGCTTTTACTATTGGAAAATAAATATAAAATCCTAAATACTTTTCTTTTTTTGAAACACAATTTTATTGTTTAAATGAAAAGAAATTTAGCAATTTAAATAATCTCCAATTAGTAAAAATGACAAAAATAATGATAGTATTTTTGTAAACACAATGTATCTTTGATCTAATATTAATTACATATGTTCCTAAAATTACCTCAACATTTTCTGCCCAGTGCATTGGAGTCCCTCCATACTTGAAATCTTTTGCATTTGCTTGTTCTGGATAAGCTTGAATAATGGCCTCCACAGATCTATTTAACAACGACAAAATTCATCATGAGATATAACTATATGCATTGACTCTCATCACTGAATGATTGATTTAAAGCCACAAAAAATAACTCTTTAAGCACATATGTGCCATAATATATTATAAATATAATAAACACTTTTTAATAAACCCAGAAAATTTTCTTTATACATAATGAAAAAAAAGCTTAAAAATAACAATAATATATTTAAAGCATACTCTTTGTTATATATTATATATACTTTACAAAAAATTTAATTTATTGCATAATACATACATATATATTGATTAATAAATATGTAGTGGAAAAAAGATGTGAGGAAATTAAAAAAATAATAGAGTTAAAGGGTGTGAAGAACACATGAAGTTATATAAGTGCTTTACTTAATAGCATATTTGTTACAGAAATATAGCAGATGGATATTCTTTCACTTGTTTATCAGAGCATTCACATCTACTTGCCTTTATGCTGTCATCCATACAAAAAATTACAGCATCTGTCCCTGATTTTAATAATTTTCAGATAAATAAACCAAATCAGGAGACTTTTTCAAATAAAATGGGTTATAACATTTTTTAATATGATATGTTTACTGTTACTTGCAATCTAAACTAAACACATATTCTATGGGCCTGAGATTACTCTCTTAAGGCCTTGGCTATTACTTGGGCAATCTGCTCCATCTGTTGGGCAGTGCCATACAACATTGTCTTAACGTAGGACTCCCCTGCCCCCCTAACCTCCTCGGCTATGTCAAGCACGGGACATGACGTCAACAAGTGCATGATCATCTCAGAGGCTCGGCTGCAATGGCGGCAGTTGGAGTCCCTGTTGTGATCTAGCCTGTTAAAGTACGATTTGGTTGGGCAATGCTCGGTGCTTCACCATCTCGATATTTATTTGAATGAGTATTGGTCTATGGTCGCTACCAACCTCTGGCAACACTTTCCACTCCGTTTTTGCCTCCAGTTCCGCAGAGACTAGGGTCAAATCGGGTCGTGATAGAGCACTGTTGCCTGTATGTAATAGTGTGGGCACACTATTTTTGTCCTGTAGTATAATAAAGTTGGTAGTGAGCTCCAACTCCTCTAAGTAACGCCCAGATGCGTTTTTGTCGGGGTATCCCAATGCCTCTGTATGAGCATTGAAATCCCCTGCAATAATGTGATTTTTAAACGTCGTTGTGCTGTGTGTTAGGAGGCACAACGTGTTTCTTGGCGTATTATATATATTTGATATGGTAAAAGTTTTACCAGCTTTAGTAATGCGGAGTGTCAGGGTATCTGTACCTGCAAGTACTTTGCTCTCTACAATCTCAGCTGTGAGGTTGTTCTTCACCAATGTGACCAGACCTCTGCAGTTCTTGCATGTACAGCGATATACTGAAAAACCCGTTACGTGCAATGGGTTCTTTTTCAGTAGAGTTTCTTGCAAAAGAGCAACGTCCACCATCTGGTCGTGGAGCAACTTGGTTATTTCTACAATCTTACCCCTGACACCACAGCAGTTTAATTGCAGAATAGTGAGGTTTTTGGGGAGCTGAACCTTGGCAGCCAGCCTCTGAGGGCTTACAGTAGCACATAAGCCTGGTGTCGACCTGATCCCCGTCACCGACACACAGGGGAGGGGAGGGTTCGAAGTCCTCCCGCTTAGACAGTTATCAAGTAATCCAGCCATAATAATGAATGAACTGGGCGCTTTTTATTACCTTTTCCCAGTGTGTGCGTGTTTCCACACACCCACTTGCAATCTAAATGATGAATAATTTAATTTCCAGTAGATCCAGCCAAAAAAATTATACAACATTACAATTGTAAGTAAAGTAATGAAAAAGTACAACTCCTTCACTGTCAAAACTCACTTCATATCACATGATTTCACAGCGGCATGGATAGGAAGACAGTCAGCTGTGACAATGCGTGGGTCTGCCCCTGAACCAATCAGAATCTCTGTAGCTTCTGACAGCCTCTGCCGACATGCAATCAGTAGAGCTGATTCACCTTTACCATTCAACCAGTTTATGACACCGTTTTTGTCGTAGTCAACCAGCAGCTGAAAAAAGACAAAGTAAGAATCACATGATTGTAGTTATCCTTGTACTAGGTGGACTTGAGCGCCTACAGCGCCCACTTTTTTCAAAAACCCAAGTAACTTACATGAATGTTATTGCATGCGTTGGAATCGGTGTGCCCAAAAACCAAAAATTGGTATGTTAATGAGTTCAATAAAAAGAATAAATATTTAAATTTTAGTTAATTAGAAAGACATATTTGTCACAAAATTTCTCGATATACAATATTCCAAAATTAAAAAATAAGCTAAAACAATGACGTCATATAATATTTATCGGCGAGAAACACCACACATTCTGTTAATCTTGAAACCAAAATGATACCTTTTTTTAAAAAACTGGTATGGACTTTTGTACGATTACGGAATGAGACAGAATGAGTGACCTGGGTCTTTATATTATTTATGTCAATGCAAGCATGAAGTATTTGATAGGAAGATTTCAGCCAATATATATATTTAAGTAGAATGTGGGTAAGCTATGACTATCACTTGTATTTTAACTTTTGAAGTTTTCAAAATTTAAAGGGTTTACATTAAGCATGGAGAGAAGTAGTATTGTTAAGTAAGGCAATCTCTTATAATAATGTTCTAATTTTCTTCAGGATAAAAAAAGGGATTGGAGATAACTGCAAATGGTAAATAACTACAACTTATGGATTCATCAAAACAATCATTTAAGTGCGCACAAGATATTCCATAAAAAAAACACTGTTAGAAATAATAACATCACTGTTTATGCATTTAAAAAAAAAAAAACCTTACAGAAACAACAGGTGGGCAGTTCAAGACAGCGTAGTGAAAAGCCGTATCACCATTTTTGTCTATTCTTCTGAGGTTGACTCCAAGTCGTAGCAGCTCTTCCACTGACAGCGCCTGCTTGCCAGTTAAAGCCGTCATCAGTGGAGTCATCTGATGTGTGGCACAGGGTTGGTCAATACATCTGTCAACAATCAATGGTAGATCAATGGCAGACCTCAGTTCACTCTCAGTGAAAAGAGTTTAAGCAATGTTTTTTTTTTAAATTAAGAAATGTTAATAAAAAAAATCACCAAAGAGAAATAGTGGGTTTTTAGTTACAGGCAACCTCAAAAATAAAAATTGCTTATGCTTTTTAAAACATATAATTTTTATTGTTTCAGAAAATTTTATCATAAAACAATATTTCTTGTAACTCACTCAATAATACCAGGATGTTTGAGACAGCTATGATAGCCCAGGTAAGCAGCTACGTGAGCCGCGGTCCAGAACGGATGCTCTTTAACACAGTCTAGAATTTTC
This sequence comes from Radix auricularia, assembly GCA_002072015.1. Taxonomy (NCBI): domain Eukaryota; kingdom Metazoa; phylum Mollusca; class Gastropoda; family Lymnaeidae; genus Radix; species Radix auricularia. Next base: position 107,843 of record MUZC01000152.1, read on the forward strand.
TGTAAGTAGTCCTCCTGGAAGGGAAGTGTGCAACTGTTTACTATAGGCACCATCATTGATACTAATGACTTGTATAATGTTTCTGCTTCTATTTCCACGGTGTGGCGAAATATGCTAGAAAGAAAAAAAGAAAAAAAGGATATTTTGATGCAAATGTGTAAGTTAAGTTTATGTAATAAACAATGGCTTAATGAACAATTTAAAGTACAGAGTGATTAAAAAAGAATACCACAACTTTGAAAATCTGAATATAATCAAGGAAACATGATGGAACCTAAAGTAAATCAATGTGAAGAGAACTTAACAAAGTGTTTTTGTCAGCAGATAACAAGTTCATAAATGGTTAATATGGCCCCTCCAGACACTAGAGTAACATCAAACCATTCACAATCCCTTTAACATCTCAGGCCTAACATTTTGTATAGCTACAGTTATTCCTTCCTACAGTTCCTCAACGATAGCTGGTACAGGTGGTCAAATCGCAATATCTTTAACATGTCCCCATAGAAAAAATCACATGAGTTGTGATGAGGGCTTCATGTAGCTTAGTGATGCGGTGCTCTGTCACAAGCAGCTTGGCAGACGTTCCATTGCTTTCAGTACTTTTTGTTCTAATATGAATGGGCAGACAAGTGCCATTGGGGTGGTGACCAATGCTGCTGGAATAGGAATGGGCAGACAAGTGCCATTGGGGTGGTGACCCATGCTGCTGGAATATGAATGGGCAGACAAGTGCCATTGGGTTGGTGACCAATGCTGCTGGAATAGGAATGGGCAGACAAGTGCCAGTGGGGTGGTGACCCATCCTGCTGGAATATGAATGGGCAGACAAGTGCCATTGGGGTGGTGACCCATCCTGCTGGAATAGGAATGGGCAGACAAGTGCCATTGGGGTGGTGACCCATGCTGCTGGAACATGAATTGACTTGCTTCTTTTCGAACCAATTTCAGACAATAAGGTTTCATTACTAACCTTTTCCTTAGGACTCTCCAAACAGTTGGTTGTGGGGTAAACAACTCTCTATTAGCTTGATGAGTTGATTTTTCTTAGACTGCTAGCAAATGCTGCCTGAATGTGATCAGCATTTTCTTCAATTGTACGTGACCTTCTGGAACTTTTCCCTTTCCAAAAACACCAGCTCTCTATGAATTGTTTATACAATGTTTGATACAGTACCTATCAGGAGGTTGAACAAAAAACTTGGTTTGAAATGCACACTGAAAATCGGTTGTCGATTCATTTCTGCCATACCCTATCACACAAAAACTTTTTGTTCAGCAGTTGCCACCTTTGCATTAATAACAGAAATGAAGATATATAGGACATCTGCACTCCTGGCAACCAAATGAAACTTTAGAGCTTCCTTAAATCAACGACAGAAAAAGCTTAGCTCCCCTTTTCTTCTTTGAGGAGTTCTCGATTTTCATAGTGTGGCATTCTTTTTTAATCTTACTGTACTTGTCATACATGGCTAATAGCTATAAGTTATTTACAACATAACAGTTAACAATTTTTCCAAGTATGAACCAGTAAGACCTAAGAATGATTTTTTTAAAATTCAGCTTTAATTGATTCATCTTACCTATACATCCTTGCTGGCAAATCAGGTTTATTTACAACACATTCCAGTGTTGAAATAGTTGCTTGCCTGCGATACAAAGTGAGACAGCCATCTTGTTTTACGACTAAACACCTAGAATTTAAAGAATATTGACTTCAAATATTTGTAACATTGTCCTTTCCCGAGTTGAAATTTTCTATTTTTAAAATAAAAATAATTGAGTTTAATCACAGATTTTCCAGTCATTTCTAATTTAAAAATGCATCATGAGAACAAAGCAAAATCTTTCTTTCAAAAATAATTTTTTAAGCATTGTCATAGTTGAGACTTGCTTTTATGGCTGCATGCAAAATTAGAAAGCTGTAAATAAATTTTTATGACAGTAACTTATTAAAATAGAACTTTATTTATTAAATTGTATTATTAGCAATTTTCTCTCTTTAGTTCATGTGCAAAAATAAAAAAAAACCAAAAAAACAATGCGCACATTTGCACAGCATTCATTTTTTAATGCAAGATTTACAACCCACAAATGCACATATTGCATTATCCTTATCAAAATTTTCTGCACTGTAATACTAATAAAGTAAGCATTGATTGTCAGTTGATCTATTTTTAAAAAAAAAGTTTCCATGAGACTTTTTAAAAATACAAAATTCATTGCTAGCAACATATCTTAAGACCATTCCATTAAACTTACCCGTTTTGAGACAATTTATCTGATGTTGTAGACTGCACAATAAAAGGGCTGATTTTGGCTTGTGCAACATTCACAATATCATTTATGCCTGTTCTAAGATTTTTCAAAAATCCTGCCATGTTATTTGTTTTGTTCTTCCACTAAAATCACATAAAAATTTACAAACTCTGTCAAATTCCTAGGGCTAAAATAACATTGTCTTATTTGCTTTTTTGTTGTTAACGCATAGGTTGACTGTGGTTTCTGAAAAGAAAATGATGCAAACATAAAGATAGGCTTGTGTGTCTGTTATGAATACAGAGGCATTAAGTTATTTGACCTAAAAAATTAGCTTAGGGTATTCAAAATATCAGCAAGAAGCAAATTTAACTTTTGTTATTAGCAACTGTTTTCTATAATTAAACTAAAGTCTCCCCAGTTATTCCAAGGTTAAATAAATGATACATCTATCTAATCATTCAAAGAATGACCCTTCATTAACTTCAAACTTAAAAGAAGGTACCGCTTGGGTCGGACAATAGATGCTTACTGACTACCCCCCTCTCATAAACAGTCCCGTAATTTCATAAATAAAAACAAATTATGGCAGGTAGACCAGCCGCTCCAAAAAATATTACTCCCAATGTTTTACCTGCAGCACAACTAGCAGGAATTTAACTCAAACTATCAAAGGACTATGGATGCAAGCCAAATGTAAACTCCAGTATCAGAGTGGTTTAAGTCAAACTCTATTTGCAAGCTACATGTCGGCAATGTTGCCTTTCAGTGGCGCAACAGTCACAAGCAGAATGTTTTCGGCAGCTATTTGGAAATGCTGTGTGACAATTACAATATTTAGTATTTAATGAATGGTTATCAGATAATATGTTTCACTTGTCTATTTTTTATCAATAAGTAACATACTTTCATGGACTATCTGGTTACTTCCCCTTGCCTTATTACTTATTAGCGTAAAATAATTTGGGACGGGGATTTGGAAGATTGCCTGAAACTACTTAGGGGCCGTCCATAAATGACGTCACGCACCTGGGGGGGGAGGGGGGTCACCCTTTTGTGACGATGCGTGACGTGGGGGAGGGAGGGGGGTTGAAGAAATGTGACGTCACATCGAAAGGGTAACTTTAAATAAAACTTCCACTGAAATATTTGGTCACATAAAATTTATTTAATGACTTTTTTTTTTATTCAATGCTCCTCAAAGTGCCGGTCGATAGGCTATCAGACGCCGGTTGGCGTAAGTTAACAAGACACGCAAATTAAATATAATTATAATTCTTAAGTTTGAGAATTCACAAGAGAACATACGAAATTGTAACCCTGCGTCGTTTGATGTTGACATCAAAGCTTTTGTGATGTAACCGCAGTTTTTCATTTGGTTCACTCGCGGCAGGAGTCTGCGAACTTTTTTTTTGTCGGTTATACCCCCCCCCCCCCCGAAACTGCTACTGGTGAGTTTTACAAACAGGACAAGTGTCTAAAAAGATCTGAATAGGATTATATGTTGGTATTTTAAGTCAAAACGACACCGAATATCCATTTTTAAAGTTTTAAGTTTGCTATAGTTTTTCGGTTGGTTTTTGGCCTCTGGCCATTCTAAATATAATAATTAATGTGTCCATTTAAAATTAGTCAAAAGTATCACTAACTTTATTGAATGCATCAAATTCTCGACATCACAATTCGAGAGGAGCACAAAACAACTTTCTTCTGAACTCAGTTTTTAAGACATTAATTTTAAATTTGACAGAAAGGATACTTGATACAGTCAAGTCATGTTGATTAAGATTATTGTCACTTGTGTCAATATAAATGAAAGTAGGTTGGATTTAGGTGTCTTCGTATAGTGTGTAAATAAGAAATCTACATAGATAACAAATTTTACAAATGCATTTTCTGGAAGGAACCGGTTCAAAAGTGGGCATATGTTACCAAGCGTACACGTATACATGACGTATTTGAATATATCTAGTGGAGTGTAGTGGATGTTATATGTCCCAAATAAGTCTGCATTACCCCCAAAAATTCCCTTTTGACCACAGATGTTATTTTAAAAAAGTATTATTATTTTAAAAAATTTTTTTTTTTAAACAAAGAAGTTACAAGTAATGATTTATAGTCAATGCTTAATTTGTATGCATTAAAATAAAATATAATCTAAGGATGTTAAAATATTTTTTTAAAAAATTTATTTATTTTTTTTCGAAGGCCCGTTAAAAAAATTAAACGGTTTGAAAAAAAAAAAAGACCGTTTCAATAGGATACCTAAATATTAAAATTATAAAAGTTTATATTAACATTTCTGTTAACCCAAAAGTAGGGGATTCTAGCAAATTTTCTATGCCCACAATGATTGAGCATTACCCCCAAGAGTTCCCTTTTTACCCCAAATGAGATAATTTATTGATGACAAGTACAGAGAAAATCATGTCAAAACGGGAAAAGAATGCAATGATACCTGGTGAAATGGAAAAGTTCTTGCCGGTTGTCTGATACGAAAAAGTTTGAGAATCACTGGCTTACAATTTATCTAATATATTTTACATCTTATCTTATCTTATATGTTACAGACGCTCCTTCTGTACAGAAGATTATTGCGTCCTACGTATTTCTATGGTTTGTGTTTAGTCCTGTATTCTTACTAGAGTTTTAAATGATGATAAAGTGTTGGCTTTCCTGGTTTCTTCAGGCAACCCATTCCACGCCCGAATACCGGACGGAAAGAAAGAAAACTTGTATGTGTTTGTTCTTGCATATGGAATAAGAAAGGTGTTTTTATCTTTATGTCTATTTGAGGATTGTATTAAGTGATCTTTATGTTGTATTTCTAAATTAGAATTAATTGCCTTATGTATAATTACTAATTTACTCTTGGTTCTTCTATCCTCCAGTGTTTCAAGGTTTAATGATTTAACTAATGGTGTTACTCTTGTCAGTTTTGAATATTCTCCAGTAATGAATCTGGCAGCTCTTTTTTGGATTTGTTCTAACTTATCAATATTTTCTTTGGTGGATGGGTCCCATACAGAAGATGCATATTCTAGTATAGGTCTCACCAGGGTGAGGTAGCATTTTAGTTTTATATCTTTGTTACATTTGTAAAAGTTTCTTTTTATAAAGCCTAAGGTTTTGTTTGATTTTTTAATAACTTCATTGACATGGGGGTTCCAAGATAGTTTCTCATTTATTATGACTCCTAAATATTTTGCATCTTTAGTTTGGGTTAGTTCTTTTCCATGAATGAAGTATTTTGAAATTATTTGTTTCTTTTTCTTTGTTACTCTTAGCAGTTGACATTTTTCTGGGTGAAAGGACATACTCCAGTTAGTTTCCCATTTTATTAATTCATCTAAGTCTTTTTGTAAAATTTTGCTATCTTGTTCTGACTTGATTGTTCTATAGATTATACAATCATCAGCAAATAACCTAACTTTAGTTCCTGTTGAGATATTGTTGGGTAAGTCATTTATATAAATTAAAAATAGTAAGGGACCTAGGACAGTTCCTTGTGGAACTCCTGAGTTAACCTTTATTGGTGTAGATTTAGATCCATTAATTATTACAGTTTGCTCCCTACCCAATAGGAAATCTTGGATCCAGTGATGTAAGGGACCTGAGATTCCAAAGTATTTAAGTTTTTTAAGTAAACTAAGGTGGTGAACTTTGTCAAATGCTTTTGAGAAGTCTAGTAATATTGTATCTATTTGATCATTATTATCTAAGCCTTTTGATAGATCATCTATTAGACCTATCAATTGTGTTTCACATGATCTGTTCTT
>MUZC01000152.1:115164-128199 GCA_002072015.1 Radix auricularia
AAAAAAATTTTAAATTATTTTTTTAGGGGGGGGGGGTCAAAGTTTTGTGACGTACTTTTTGAGGGGGGGGTCGACGATTTTGTGACGACGCGTGACGTAGGGGGGAGGGGTAAAAAATTGGCCAAAATCGCGTGACGTCATTTATGATTTATGGACGGCCCCTTACTACAATTTAAAATTCTAGTTTCATACTATTAACAGGCCCATTCCCATACTTAAAGTGCCTAAGACTAAGCTGCCATCATTTAAAAAAATAACTAACCGTGTGAGCCGTGTCTTTGCAGGAAGCAGCGCTAAGGCTACAGTAGGCTACAAGAACATTGACTTTTCAATAAGTTTATAACACAGGACATCAAAAGTAGGAATTGTTGACAAAGGGCCTCTACTCTTATAATATAGAAAGTGAACTTTGCTATAGGATTTTATATTTTAGGGTATCGCCTCTTACCGAGATCAGAAATCTTCACATCACTTCAAGATGTGTACGTTTAATTTTGATGCAGCTCAGATGACTATCTTATTATCTTAATTCATTAAAAATTATAGTTTCTCGTAAAAATACAAAAGTAAAAAAATTCTAACTTTTAAATATAACACAAGAATAATCTTATCGTATCTTATCTTATCTGTTACAGACGCTCCTTCTATACAGAAGATTATTGAGTCCTACGCTTATCTATGGTTTGTGTTTAGTCCTGCATTCTTATTAGAATTTTAAATGTTGATAAAGTGTTGGTTTCTGGTCTCTCCAGGCAACCCATTCCCTGCCCGAATTCCGGACGGAAGAATGAAAACTTGTATGTGTTTGTTCTTGCATACGGAATAAGAAAGTTGTAAAGTTTTTTATTTTTTTATTTTTTATTATTTTTTTTTTTAAATTGTTTTATCCCTTTGTCTATCTGAGGGCCGAGGTTTGTATTAAATTATCTTTGTGTTGTATTTCTAAATTAGAATTAATTGCTTTATGTATAATTACAACTTTTCTCTTGGTTCTTCTATCCTCTAGTGTTTCAAGCAGTGCTTTTTTTTCTGGCGGAACGCACCGGAACGGCGTTCCGGCACCTTTTTCCACATACTTTTTTTTTATTTTTTTGCTTGGAATGTTTGGTCTTTACTGCTTTTTCAGGTTTCGTTGAATCTAATATCGCTGATAGTGTAAAATGAATTCATAGACTCGAATTGTCAGTAGCTGATACTGTAAAGTAGATTTCAGGAATCAATTGATTTAAATCATTTCTGGATAAGCTTTACGTCCTGTATCATGCTTCGCCAAAAAACAGCAGAGAGTTGCATTCTTGTGCTGAAATACTGGAAGTTGAGCTGTTGAAAATTGGACGAGTTTTAAGCACGCGATGGGTACCATCTAGTTTTCGTTCGGTGTTTGCAGTGTGGAATAATTATGCAGCGCTAGTGAAGCATTTTGAAGAAGCGACACATGATCCAACAAGAAGCGCGATAAGTGCACTTATGAAGGCCTGAAGAAGAAAATTACATCTACAGAATTTATAATGGATCTAGGATTAATGTGCGATGCTCTTCAGGAATTATCTGAGTTGAGCTTGGATCTACAGAAGCGCAACATAGATATATATACAAGGCGAATAAAAAAATAAAAGCGCTTGTACAAGTCTTTGAGGAAAGAAGTTAAAATGCAGGCACATATTATAAAACTGCAACAGCTGCTGCCGAGAATCTCACTTTTCATAAAGTTATATTACACACAAAAAAAAACTCACCTAATGATCCTCCTATTGATCCTAACGCCTTTTACAAAAAACTAGAGAACTCAATTGAGAACAGATTGCTTACTAACGAAGATGCTGAATTAGCTCAGTGGGCTCGCATATTACATCAAAAACAGTGGTCAGAAAACGTTACCAACCAGATAACATTTGGAGAAATGGAAATTGGAAAATTGTCAAACAGACTACAACTAAATGGAAGAGAAATATTATTCGTGGATTCCGTGAATACCTTATGGAAAAGACATCTCCAGAAACACTTCTTCCGTTGATTCGTGCTATACATACTATTTCTATTTCTTCTAGTGAGTGCGAGAGAGGATTTTCGCAGATGAATTTTATATTCACCCCAACCAAGGCTTCTTTGATGACAATTACAGTTTCGTCACTGTTATTCATCAGATTGGTGGGTCCACCTCTCAAATTTTTCGATTCTTCAAAGTACGTTGATTCGTGGTTACTTCGAGGAAGACATTCAGTTGTAGACAGTCAAAGCAGGAAAAGAAATCGAGATGCTTTGTCAGATGAAAACATACGAAAACTCTGGAACTTGCTGTAAAACCTCAAAGGTTGTCTTTTTTAGTAGATTAGCCTACATAGTTAAGAAAACTTAACAGTTTAAACCTTGCAATTTTGTTTATTTGATATAATCTAAAATTTTATATTTACTACTATCATTTCAGTGTTATTTCTTTATGACAAAACGGACTTAAATATGCGTTCCGGGACCTTTTTCTTCAGAAAAAAGCACTGGTTTCAAGGTTTAATGATTTAACTAAAGTTGTTGTTCTCGCCAGCAATAAATATTCTCCAGTATGGAATCTTGCAGTTTTTTTTTTTTTAAATTTGTTCTAGTTTATCAATGTTTTCTTTCGTGGATGGGTCCCATACAGAATATGCATATTCTAGTATAGGTCTCATCAAAGTGAGAAAGCATTTTAGTTTTCTATTCTTTATTACATTTGTAAAATTTTCTTTTTATAAAGCCTAAGGTTTTTATTTGATTATTTAAAAATAACTTCATTGACATGGGGATTCCATGATAGTTCTCATTTATTATGACTCCTAAGTATTTTGCATCTTTAGTTTGGGTTAGTTCTTTTCCATGAATGAAATATGTTGAATTTATTTGTTTCTTTTTCTCTGTAACACTTAACAGTTGAAACTTCTCTAGTTGGAAAGACATACTCCAGTTAGTTTCCCATTTTATTAATTCATCTAAGTCTTTTTGTAAAGTATTGCTATCTTGTTCTGATTTCATTGTTCTATAGATTATACAATCATCAGCAAATAATCTAACTTTTGCTCCTGTTGAGATGTTGTTGTGTTAATCATTTATATAAATTAAAAGGAGTAACGGGACCTAGCACAGTTCCGTGTGGATCTCCTGAGTTAACCTTTATTGGTGCAGATTTAGATCTATTTTGCAGTTTGCTCCCTACCCAAAAGGAAGTCTTGGATCCAGTAATGTAAGAGACCTGAGATTCCAAAGTAGTTACGTTTTTCCAATAATCTTTAGTGAATTTAATAACCCAATAAAACACTCAGATAGACAGAGGAATAAAAACAATTTTCTTTTCCGCATACAAGAACATTAACAGTTCAAATTCTCTTTCTTCGTCTTGAATTCGAGCCTAAACAAACCAGGAAAACCAAAACACTGTCAACATTTAAAGCATTTATAAAAATGCAAGCCTGGATATCAACCATTGATAAGCGTAAGATGCAATAATCGTCGGTATCGAAGGCGCGTCCATCACAGATAAGATAATATAAGGTCATAGATGTAGAAATAGGAAGTTAATTCGGAATCTATATTAGTCTACAAAACTCCAAATAGTTTTTCTTTTAAATTAAAATTTATGTCTAAGTTATTTATTCAGTTTTAAACCCTTTCTTATAACAAGATTTAAACCTTTATTTTGATTTTCCGGGCAATTTTGTTGTTAGATATTAATGATTATTTTGTCTAGACGGGGATCTTTTTAATGAAAATAACTTTTTGAAAAAAAAAAGTGTTTAAAGACATATTGAGCCCACACAATAAGTCACAGAATTAAAGGTAAATTATTTGAAATCATTCATATTATAAAGATAATAATGTAGGTCATCATCTTAACCGGAAAGATTTCCTAATGGATCGAAGGATCTTGACTGACCCAGAAACGTGATGGACATGTTCTTGTTTATCAATATCTGGTTTCATAATAACCAATATCTTTTCACCTTTGTAATCATATAAATTAGGCTTTACTGCAACGAGAACACATCATCTTGGCAATCCTTAGTTCAAAACCCTTCACTGAATGAATATAACGAAGATTTTTAAGTAATCATGGCCAGTCATCCAAGTTAGTACTAGAGTGGTTGATACAGAAAAAAAACAACTGAGTCAATACTGTTGAAATTTTTTCCAAGAATGAGCCAAAATATTCTCATTGGCGGTAAATTTTTAAAAAAATCCATTAAAAAAATCCTATATGGGCATGGAAGGTCATGGCAGTAAACCCTTGCGAACCAACGGCGATCGGGGCTGCTAACACGATTATAAATAATACTATTATTACCAATTACCAAATATGAGTGTTATAAACGCTATTCGATTCCTAATTATTAAAAAGGATTAAGAAATATTATTACAATATTATCTTAACTTAACTAAAATAGCTCTATTTAGTGCCATATCAAATCAAATACTAACATTTAAGAAACTAGACTAGTTCAGAATATTATCGAAACAACGTTCAGATGTGAACTGGGTTGCCTGCGGAAACCAGGAAAACAACACTCTATCAACATGTATAACTCTAATAAAAAATACAAGACTAGACATAAACATTGAACATTAATGGGACCGTCTATAATGACGTCACGCACCGAAAAAAGCGGAGGGGTGGGGAGGGGCTACACATTTGTGACGATGTGTGAAGATGGGAAGGGGGAGTTTAAATATTGTGACGTCACGTCAAAACGCGAAACTTTAAATAAAAGTTCCGATAAATACTTGATTTCTTACATTTTTTAAATGGCATTATAATGATTTCACGCGTGTTACGGTTTTAGAATTGAGGCCTACACTAAATAATACTTAAATGACAAAAAAGTGATTTCAAACATGCTCATTTTCAAATAGAAAGATAAAAGGTTTTTATTTGGGAAAGGGGGGGGTCTAACTTTTTTTTTTGAAACGACCTGTGACGAGTTGGGGGGAGGGTGAAAAATCGGCAAATATCGCGTGAAGTCATTTATGGACGGTCCCTAAACGTAAGACGCAATGATCTCAGATTACGGATAGAATAAGATAGCAAAAATTGCCATTGACAGCTGCAATGATAAGCCAATTTCTGCTTTTGTGTTTTATTTGGTAAGCTCATTTAACGACCAATGAAATTAAACGCTTGAGGTTAGAGCTTCCCACCATAAGAGATAACATGAGTATAGATAAGGTAATAAAATAATGTTTCAAAGGGTGACAACTCTCGTGCAATAGGTTTTTAAATTCTTTTTATCTTATCTTAGATATACAGACGCTCCTTCTATGCAGAAGATAATTGCGTCCACAGACCATGAGAGATGGCCACGGCTATAGGGGTTCCACGCATTACCCCAGCCGCCTAACTATTGTCTAGTTAGGTACCCATTCGGAGCTGGGTGACTCGGGGACTCCTCAGGCCTCGGGAACAAATCCTCACCTTCGTGTGGATTCGAACTCGTGACCATGGGTATGACAGTCGAAAGCGCTACCTCTCGACCACCACGTCCCACCTTTTTCCCCCAATGGCTTATTGGTAGGAGTGTAAATGCATTTTCTTACTTTTAGTAACAAGCCTCCCCCCCCCAACCGTTTTCAGCTAGCCAAGAAAAGAATTTCCATGACAAGCGCCTGTATTAACAAACCACACTCATCAATGGGTACTCTGGTAGGCTTATTGACAATAGTCATGAAATAAATTTGGCACGCATACATTTGTTGAGATCATCACTGGATCGAAAGGTCTCAACATAGGGTTGAGAACCGTCGTTTTAGGGCAATTCATGAACTCTCATAATTTTTTGTCGTAGTTGTTGTTGGGTTAGTGGGACGATATGTTTATTATAACTTGCTATAACCGAATGTTGACCTGTGGCAACAAATTTAAACATAATAAATAAAAATAAAAGCACGAATTTGTTTTAGAGTTGGTACTACCCCCTCCCAAACCCCATCCCACATCACAGGGAGGGGTCTTCACGACGTTTATTTATACTTTTGATCTGTTATTTCTATGTCTGTGTGTTGGGGAAATGTATCGCACGATTGCTTTAGCGTGCGTCTTTTTTCGGTAACGTCATTAGAGAAGCAGCTGAACGTGTAATAACGCCTTTTGGAACAAAAACTAAAATACGATGACTACATATACACGCCCTTGGCTGAGATCGCACTTTTGTATGCACACACAGAGATATGTGTAAGGCGTTTTTGGTTTGAACTATGAACCTTAACCTGCCTTGTCCACATTTGAAGGGTTTGTAAAATAAACATTTCATAGCTTTTAAACATAGCTTTAAAAATGGCTTTAAGTTCATGGGAAAAATTTTGCACAGTATGCTTTTCAAAAATAAAATAATAAAAACAATATAATAAAAACACTTTTGTGTATACTCCTCCCCTCCACAGTCTCTTCACTTTCAGAACAACAAACAGCACATACAATCTCTCCTCCCTTTTTTCACCCACCAACCACCAATGTTATTCATAGGTACACCAAACAGCAAGTCAGGAGTGAAGATGCGTAAGGAGAAAAATGTCCTTCTAGATACTATTTCGAAGGAAGGGAAACCAGGCGAATGCCCCGACAGCTATCGACCGATATCCTTAAAATCGAGTCTTGGGAAGATAGCTAAGAAAATGGTTAACGCCAGGCTCTATTGGTTTCTCGAAAAAAGTAAGTGCATTGCTGTGACCCAGGGCTGCTTTCGTAAAGGACGCCAGCCGATGGATCAGGTAGTAAGATTTGTTCAGACTATCAAGAATGAGCTACAGTTGCGAAACCACACATTGGCAGTGTTTTTCAATCTAAAACTGGCTTACGACAAGGTCTGGCGTACGTGACTTATGTATAAGCGCCAGCAATTGTCTGTTACAGCGAAAATGCATAATTGGATAAAATCGTTCATATCTTATCTTAGATATACAGACGCTCCTTCTATGCAGAAGATAATTGCGTCCACAGACCATGAGAGATGATCTGTTGGCAAGTGATGCAGCGGTCACAGGCCACGGCTATAGGGGTTCCACGCATTACCCCAGCCGCCTAACTATTGTCTAGTTAGGTACCCATTCGGAGCTGGGTGACTCGGGGACTCCTCAGGCCGCGAGAACAAATCCTCACCTTCGTGTGGATTCGAACCCGTGACCATCGGTATGACAGTCGAGAGCGCTACCTTTCGACCACCACGTTCATGGAGATTAGAACAATCAGAACCCGCATGGCGGAATCTCAATCATGTGAAACTCGTCTGCCTTGAGTTGTACGTTGTTCCTAGCATACGTTAGCGACATTCAAACGTATATCAAGAGTAGTTGCGCGATGTTCGCAGACGACTTGGTTGTCTGGACGTCCGGGAAGGACGTATGGAACTTGAAGATCAGACTACAGTACGACCCTGATAACATCGAAGCATATGCCAAAAAGTGGAGATTCGTATTGAACACGCAAAAAACCGTCCGTTCCATTTTCACGAATGGTAGGAATGCACTCAAACACTATGTTGTGCTTAACACCTGCGGGAAAAGGTTGAAGTGGGACAAGGAGCCAATGTATTTAGGCGTGCGGTTGGACCAGAAACTCCAGCTGCACAATCATATACGTGAACTGCGCACAAAAACCACTGCTCAATTGTCCCTGGTGAAAAAGTTGGCATGCACTACTTGGGGCGCTGACGCAAACGCAAGAACGCTGAGAGCTCTATGCCTCGGCAAAGGGAGATGAACCATTGATTACAACCTCCCCGTCCAGGCCTTTGCGAGCAGAACGGTGCTCGAGGACCTGGACAGAGTCCTAAACCAAGCTCTAAGACTGGTTTGTGGGGCGTTACGTACCACACCCAACGCCGCGGTAGAAATCTTGGCAAATGTAGAACCGATCAAAGTACTGCGAGAGAAAGCAATACTAACTACGGTGGAAAGATACCGTAGAATGGATCGCAATGAACCCTGCTTTCAGATGCAAGACAAGTGGGTAAAACGCTCGTGACTGAAACGACTCTCCTTTATGGATGTGGTCAAGGAGCTCGAGGTTTCAGTTACATTACCCAAAAGCGGGGAGAAAATATCTATGGTTCCGGCGAGGGGACATCACGAATGCTACTCTCCGCCCGATCTACGTTTGGCACTGGCAAATGCCGCGGTGGGGAAAAATAGTCCAGTTGAGCTTCAGCACGAAGAAGCGCTAAGGACTATCGAAGCCTACGGTACCAGCGTAGTGAGAGTCTATGCAGACGGCTCATGCTTCACAGATGGACGAAGTGGGTACGGTGCATTGAATACCCTGCAGGTGGGCCAGCAGTAACTGAACTGTCTGGCACGTGTGGAAGACTAGCTTCGAGCGGGGATGTCGAACTAGAAGCAATCCACAAGGGTGTGAAAGAGGTGCGCCTACGCCTATGTAGAAGGAAGAATTTTCCAACAGTCGTAGTCTTCTCCGATTCAAGATCCTTCCTGGAATCCTTGGGTCAGAGCTCAGCTGTCGATGCTGTATTGGAGATAACAACATCAGATCTCGCGGGGGCATGGTTGTCCCACAGTACATTACAGGCCACGCAAAGATACCACATCAAGAACAGGCACACTTGCTGGCGCAGCAGGGCGCTGCCCAGCCCCAAATCGATCGCCCAATGACCCATTTGGGGGTAAAATTGTGGCTCAAAGACCATTTATGGAAAAATGGCTAGCGGGCTGGGAGAATAATGACACGGCAAGGACGCTTTACGATAGAATGCCGCGAAAGCGCAAGCGAGATCCTTGGTGGAAGCTGCCTCGTAGCTGCCAGTCCCTCATCACGTAGTTGCGGACTGGACACTGTCCAACAGTTACTTTCAAAGGCTAGATAAAAACTTGGAACCCAGCTGCAGTTTATCTGGTATGTTCGAGGAGACTGGCACATCCGCTGACAGAATGCTCTGCGGCAATTGTGGACGTGGACGGGTCAGGCAGCACATGCACTGTGGATGGATATCTCCATGGCGACGCCCTTATGTTTAGGCTCGCCGTTGGTATTGTAGACCGGGTTATAAGAGTCTGAGTGACTCAACCTTTAATGAGTATGTCACATATTTAGCTACTATTTCGTGTGTGTCAAACATTGACTTAAGTTATTTTAAATGACTGCCACTGGGTTTCTCAACATTCTAAATGTGCTCATTCCACATGGTAAATATTTAAAAGAAAAGGGAATGAAATACTATTTCTTATATTAATTATAATAATAATAAGAGAGAGAGAGAGAGAGAAAGAGAGAGAGAGAGACATAGAGAGATAGATAAAGAGGCAGAGATATAAATAAAGAGGCAGAGAGACAGATAAAGAGGCAGACAGACAGACAGGCTGATATCTAGATATATAGATTAGGTAGATTAGATAGATAGATAAATAGATAGATAGGTAGATTAGATAGATAGATAGATAGATAGATAGATAGATAGATAGATAGATAGATTAGGTAGATAGATAGATAGATAGAGCGATAGAGAGATAGATAGAGAGAGTGAGAGAGAGAGAGAGAGAGAGAGAGAGAGAGAGAAATGTAACAGACTAAAAATAGGTTTATCAAAAATTGAACTAAAAATACAGTTTTAAATTATTTTCCCTGTTGATGTAAGGATAACGTAACCGTCAAGATAAAAATTTCCCTTTCACAAAATTGACCCCACGAAGCTAAAAATTACAACCTTATTTCCCTTAGAAATAATCATAACGCCGTTGTTAATTATAACCTTTGTTAAGCTTCTTAACACCTCTGTTTAAATAATAGCACAAATTGAATGTTTCTGGAATTTAAAAAAAAAAGAAAAAAGATTTCATCAAATGACAAGAAACTTAAATCCTTGCCAAGGGAAAAGTGATTGCCACTTTTGGAGTTCTATGGCATTAAAATATATCGATTTTTTAATTCTTGATAATCGAGTACACTTGCTGCTACAATTCAAAATCTTCACTGGAATTTCAAGTGCTGAAATGTTAGAAATGTTAATCGCTAAGTTAACTTTAAATTGTGATATAATTTGGAACATTTCTGAAATTAACAAAATCGAAGATTAAAAAAATTTAATAAAAAATTAATACTCCAAATTTCAACAAGTGAAGCATCCATTAGTTTATTTTCCCCGTCTATATACCAGACTCTACTCGTCCTTAGCTGAATATAGCGGTCTTGAAAATAATGACGTCAACTACCACCGTCAACAAAATGCTGTTATTTGAAATTCAAGCCTCGGTAATCTATGAATTAAGTATAAATCTGTTCACAAATCGACTACTCACATAGCACGAATTTAACGTTTCAATAAGATGTTTGATTTTTGCCTCGAATCGAAGATTAGATTGTTCCCACCTGAGGCTTATGTAAATACGGCCACCATTGAAGAAATAGATAAATACTGTTTTCATATTTAACGTGTCATATTAGGCTCTATTCTTTTATTATGGAGACGCAAGTCATTGATTTAATATTATTTTGCACAATTTCTATATTCTCACGATTGTTTGTTCTAGAATTTCTTAAACATAACAAAACAAATTCTCTTGTCGAGATCAGATCGAAGGCTTTACGTTAAGGCTTTTTTTTTGTAGAGACGACAAATGTAAACAATACATGTGTTCCTGTAATGTTATTCTTCTTTTGTCTCCATCCATCTTTAATTCCACGCATCTTTGGTTTCACCCATCTTTGGTTTCATCCATCTTTGGTTTCACCCATCTTTGGTTTCACCCATCTTTGGTTTCACCCATCTTTGGTTTCACTCATCTTTGGTTTCACCCACCTTTGGCTCCATCCATCTTTGGCCCCATACATCTTGGTTTTCACCTATCTTTGGCCCTATCCATCTTTGGCTCCAAGCATCTTTGGTGCATTGTCAATGTTTCTTGCTCGAAGTGGGCAGACATGTTTGTATTATTACTTCAGTTTCCAAACTTACGTTGTTGGGTACAAATAATACTCATCGCAAATTTTGGTTTATTTTTAACAGCAAGCTTGAATCAGACTCTAACGGTCTACACCCGCTCACTGTGATAATATTTTAGACAGAGCAGGTAGGGTACTTTCCCAAGTAACTGTTCTTTGCCCTTGCTACATGCCATTCACTCTTAGTAACCACCTTCTGCTCTTAGTCAGTGTTTCCTGCCCTTATTCACTGCCGTCTGCCCTTAGTCATTGCCTTCTCTCTCTCTCTCTCTCGCTTACTGCCGTATGCCCTTACTGCCTCCCACCTTAACATCGCCCCATTCATTCAAAATGCCCAAGTTCACACGTCCATTCCACCCTTCGTCTCACTCGTTCCACTAAGTCTCCGACCCCACCACCGGTTCCCACTCACCCACCCCACCACCGGTACACACTCACCCACCCTACCACTCCACCCCTCTTAGCTCTCCCCGCGAGTGACCATGGCCGAGCTGGACCATCTTATAAAAGCTCAGTGTTTTACTTGGTCAAGTTTATAGTTTCAACAGTTGCAATAGCCGCAGTGTTTTGTGTTTATATTTCTATAACACATGTCGTTGACAGTTGGACTAAGGTTAGTTGAAAAATGTGTTCATTTTGTGACTCCATGTATAACAATTGGATTAATGTTTCTACGCGGGATTTTCTTTTAAAGCCAAATAGACTATATTTAGTTTTTATCGCTTTATTCAATTTCATATTAAATTTGGTGAAATTTTGAAAATAATAATTACACCCTAGATAAATGATGCGATAACCAAATTTGGACAGATTGCATTATCTGTTAGTGAAACGTGCCATACATCTGTCCAGTGATGTAACAGAGGTAGTGCCAATTGTGCCCGGCCAATATTTTCCCACTAATTCCATAGAAAACCACTCAGCCGTCAGTAATTTCTGCCATTTCACAAGAGAAGAAAAACAAAACTGACAACCCTTATTAACATTTGCCCCCCCCCCTCCCCCAACGAGTATGTCACATAGGATCAAAACGAAACTTTTGACTTTCATAGTGGAAATTTTCTTATGCAAAATAAAATTAATTTACTTTTTAAAAAAACACCTGTGATTGCATTTAAAGGCATTTTTATTTAAAAAACAACCCACACTTCGTACAAATTGTTATCTTGGTACGTAGCTAATGTTCCTGTAAATAATTTCAATTAAGTAAAAAAAAAAAAATTCAAATACTGGTAAAATTATTCTTTTAAAAACTACCCCCCACTCCGCGCTCCTCCCCAAAAAATAAAAATAAAATAATAAATAAATAAAAATAAATCAATCAAAATAAATAAATAATAAAAAATAAAAGCTACATGGTTTCAATCACATGAAGTATCGCATCGAGTCACTTGAATGGTTTAATGGTCAAACTGCGTCCCAGAAATATTAGATTGGTTAGCTAAGCGCATTCGGCATTAATCTGCATAAGTCGAGCAAAACAAAATGATTAGGGCAGATAGGCAAAAATGGGGCAATAAAATTGCGTGGGGCATAGAAGCATAGGTATGTCAAAGCATAGTCTACAAAGGGCCACATAAATGACATCACGCCCCTTAAAAGGTGAGGTGGGAGGGGGCACACATCTTTGTGACGATGTGTGACGAGGGGGAGGGTGGTGCTTGAGAAATAAGACGTCACATCAAAAATTGTCACTTGAAATAAATTTGATTTCTTACAACTTATTTCATGATGTTTTACAAGGCTTCATGCGTGTTACGATATTATAGTGCAACTTTACACTAAATAATACTTAAATTACACAAAAATTGATTTGGAACACGTTGTTTTTCAAATAGAAAATACAGCTTTTATGTGGAAGGGGGGGGGCGCCGCATAGCTTTGGGACGTCATATTTGAGGGTGGTCTAAGTTTTTGTGACGACGTGTGACAAGGGGGAGTGAAAAATCGGCCGAATTAGCGGGACGTCATTTACGGACGGTCCAAAAGATCATTAGATTACGCCATAAACATTAGATTATATCTTATAGAAGAGATTATATTACATTTAATTCTATAGATCAGATCTAACGGGGTAGACCATACCTTTATTATAGAGTAGTGTATATTTGTCAAATTCCCCCCCCCCC
>MUZC01000152.1:139937-155037 GCA_002072015.1 Radix auricularia
TATACAATGACTGGTACACAATGTCCAGACAGTATCTAGATACAACTACTGGTACACAATGTCCAGACAATATCTAGATACAATGACTGGTACACAATGTCAAGAACAATATCTAGATACAATGACTGGTACACAATGTCCAGACAGTATCTAGATACAATGACTGGTACACAATGTCCAGACAGTATCTAGATACAATGACTGGTACACAATGTCCAGAAAGTGTCTAGAGACAATGACTGGTACACAATGTCCAGACAATATCTAGATACAATGACTGGTACACAATGTTTAGACAGTATCTAGATACAATGACTGGTACACAATGTCCAGACAATATCTAGATACAATGACTGGTACAAAATGTCCAGACAGTATCTAGATACAATGACTGGTACACAATGTCCAGACAGTATCTAGATACAATAACTGGTACACAATGTCCAGACAATATCTAGATACAATGACTGGTACACAATGTCCAGACAGTATCTAGATACAATGACTGGTACACAATGTCCAGAAAGTATCTCGAGACAATGACTGGTACACAACGTCCAGACAGTGTCTAGAGACAATGACTGGTACACAATGTCCAGAGACAATGACTGGTACACAATGTCCAGAGACAATGACTGGTACACAATGTCCATAGAACTTGATGCGCCAATGGCCTATCTAGATCTCTAGTTTACAAAACATTACAATAACCCAAAGGCCTACAGTACTTACTTCCTGCGAGTTGTTATCAATATTCAGTTTGAAGCTATTTTTGCTTATCACACTGGGAAGCTTTAAAGTTATAAGTAATTCGGTGTACAGAATGTGCTCTCTAAATTTTTATCGCACAAATAAGATCTAGTCTATAGCAAACAAATCTACTTTGTCCTTTGAGCTAACACATGTTAGGGAATATACTATTATAAATAGTAAGTAGACAAATATATCTCCAAACACGTGACGATTTGTTCAACCAAAAACATCGACTAATATCTCTTTTATGATTAGAACCTTTACAAGATAGTTTAGTTAAAACCAATATATTTTATAAATTTCCCAAATATCTTAAAAACTTGAGCTTTTGCGATAGATCAAAGTAGAGCGTTCAAGTCGACCCATAAACTAATATTGATTCTAAAATGTATTAGTTGGTCTCGTATAAAAATGTTCAGCTTGAATTCTAATGACCCCAGTTCGTTGTGTAGATTTTCATTAAAATATTTCTTTTGAAATCGATAACTTGTTGATCAAGGTATTCAATGACGTTAGCGTTGGCGTAGACAATGAAGTTGCCAGCAATCAAATTTTCGCTTTTCACTGGGAGACAATGTAAGTTTCCTGGTGGAAATATTCATTAGAACATGATTAATAAATATTTGCAAATGGAATTAATTTATTGATTTATAAAACAGAGCGTATTAAACTTTACCTGAAAAACTAAAAGAGAGAAAAGGTTGAATGGAGAAAAATAAACTACAGATACATTCATCACTCATTCCCTCCAATATCCTTTTCAAAATCTGTAAGATCGCTACGTAGATTAGACCTAATTATTTGAGTTACACAATAGGTGAATCTGTAACCATTCAAATCTTACAAACAATTCGTGTTGACAATGAATTAGATAAACAAAACTCGCTTCTCCTCCGACGTATCTAGTAAATCAGCCACTTACAGAGACCTAGAAAACAAACCTCAGCACCGATAACTCCAAACTAACAAGCTGCTTTATGTCTTCCCTTAACTGACTGAGTGACTGCACCTGTTAGCATGGGGCAGCTTACGTGAGTCGGTTGTAACAAATAGCTTCCGTCACGTTTAGGTAGATGTAGAGGTTAAAGTTTAGAGGAAGTTTACGATAACTCTACATAAATGTTTTAATTTGTATTATACTTTTTTTTTTAAAAATTGGTTACACCATTCAATGTAATTAGTAGAGCTTTTTAGCGCTGTCGAGAAGGGGTGACCTCTACGTGATTCGACAGACGAGTAGGGTCGTGGAGCAGACCACGACCTGAAACCGACAAATCCCTGGCTTGGACAGCCGAAGACCGTTGTTAGGTGTTGGGTGCTAGTCATATATGATTACAGTCGCTGTACGGATCTTAGGCAGAGCATTTAGATGCAATGCCTATGATGAAAACCAAAGTACCCGTTGAGGGTCGGGTTACTCCGAAGTGACCGTTTCGTCCCCCTCAATTAACTAGCAATGTGTGTGTGTGTGTGTGGCTGCTGAGCGGTGCCGGTTTAGGGCCAGGAGCGCCAGTACGGAATAGCAAAAGGTACCGCTAGGAAGCGCTATTGGACGCCAGCTCTGAGGAAACCTTCCGGTGGGGGTTAAACCCAAGGTAGGTCAGTGATGATCCCCCGCTTTGCGGCGATCCTAACCATTGAGACTCGTATGCTTTGCCGGGGTGGCGCTAAAGTGATACTTTGTTGATAGCGAGTCATAGTAGGGAATTCCACCCCTCCCTCGGGAGGCACACTTTAGTGGGAGGCGTTTTCGACCTAGTGTCCTGGACGCCTAGGTGGCCGCTTGTAGCAGCGACCGTTCCGGGGGGGGGGGCTTCTCAGTCTTTACGTCCCCTAGGGGGCCAGAGGGCTGAGGGGGTTTTCCGGGAAGCCCCATGAAGAGCGCAGGCTCGGGACTGCTGATTTTCTTCCACATGTAGGATTTTCAGCGCTGCGGGTCGCAAGTACAGGTAATTTGTACTATACGAATAATTTAAATGTAAATTTTAGTCTAACTTGTAAAAGTGCAGATGTTATTTTCAAACAAATTTAAGGTGTTCGTCTATGACATAGGTCGGGAAAGTTTGTGTCTGAGAGAACCATAAACACTGCATATTTTGAAAAGTAATTCTGTGAAAACTTTTTTTTTAATGTGGTAAGAAGTTGTTTTTATCTTTTTAAAATACATTTTTTATGTCATTAATTGTTAATTTTTATTTTTTGGGCGCGTGGCGTAAAATACGCTTTGTTGTTGTTGTAGGACGAGGAAGGCGCTCAGTCTCAGTACATACGCCAATTTGGTTGTTTACGCCAGTGCTTCTCAAACTTCTTAGTATGGCGGACTGGCAGGAATTTTTTCCATCATTCCAGGGACCGGTGAACTATTGTACCTCTACTGACTGGTATTGAAATGTAATTTATTTGATTTGTTTCATTGCTTGCGTTTATTGCCGAATATTAACATATTCTACAGGGTAAGTAATAATGGTTGCAAAGTGAGGATTATAATTATATTTTTCTTTCTTTTCTTGACAACTTCTGCGGACAGCTGATGGATGGCCCACATACCAGCACTGTTTTACTCTCTCTCTCTCTCTCTCTCTCTCTCTCTCTCTCGTGTTTTACGTTTTTAAAAACGTTTTTTTTTCATGTGGTAAGGAATCGTTTTGTCTTTTAAATACTTTTTATGTCAACCTTTTCAATTTTATACCACTGTGAGTACCGTACTATACACACACGCACACACATATATTAATGTTACGACTTACACACGAATTCGGGTTATGAAGATTCTTAAGAACGGATCAACGTCATAAACCGAGGACCCCATGTACATGTTTTTGTTGTTAAAGCTCAGCTTTATAAAAGAATACATTTAATTGATATTATATTTTCCCCAGTCTATGTCATCAACCTATTTCTAGGGGTTCAGAGGCTATTGGTGGTTATATCGCCAATCAAATCTCGACAAAGTATCTTCTTACGAACCGGATATGGCGTTTTCATCGGGGTTCCCATGTTTACATTTGCTTTCCACGTCTACCTGATCCCCATGTACAACGTCCAGGAGCTGAGAGCTGGGGTCTTCGTGCAAGGTTAGGTAACTCTTGTCTTTGTGAAAGGTTAGGCAACTCTTGTCTGCATGCAAGGTTAAGTAACTCTTGTCTTTGTGAAAGGTTAGGTAACTCTTGTCTTTGTGAAAGGTTAGGTAACTCTTGTCTTCATGCAAGGTTTAATTATTCTTGTCTTAGTGAAAGGTTAGGTAACTCTTGTTTTTGTGAAAGGTTAGGTAACTCTTGTCTTTGTGAAAGGTTAGGTAACTCTTGTCTTTGTGAAAGGTTAGGTAACTCTTGTCTTCATGCAAGGTTAAATTATTCTTGTCTTTGTGAAAGTTTAGTAACTCTTGTCTTCATGCAAGGTTAGTAAACTAGTGTCTTATTGCAAGGCTAGATTACTGTTGTCTTTATTTAAGGTTAGGACACTCTTATCTTTATACAACGACTACAAGTAAACAAAGAGAATTGAGTGTTTATGTTTTGTTTTTCTCCCTCAGTTAAGAGTGACGTTTACACAGAGAATGAAGTTATCTTTGAAAATTTGGGTAACTTCTCCAAGGTGACCTTCTCCTACCTTCCGCTTGCCCTGAGCCTGGTTGCCAATGTGACGCTACTGTGTCACCTCAAGCGTCACAGCAAGGTCTCAAAGGTAAGAAACACACGTCACTGCACCGTGTCCCAATACTTCATAGCCCCCCCCCTTGTACGAACGCTCTACTGACTGTCAGCTTTCTGCCACGACTTCTCAATCTTATCCCACGTAACTTCTGATTATTCACCATCTCATAAACCACTCTCTTCGACGGACACAAGTATACTTTCAGTTCCTAAGACATGCACTAAAAACATGGGGTGAATAATCTTTCTCTGTTTGTTGCTCCGAAACAATGAAATTCTCTCCCATGACACGCCCGTAGCAGTCTTTCTCTTCAGGTCATCAAAACATCACTCAAGACTAATCTTTGTAAACAATACTTTCCCGACTGGCATTTCTTTGACCGAAACACGTACCTGTTTGTTTCTTTATATCTGCAACATTTAAAAAAAGTATATATATATATTTTATTAAATTATTTTATTTTGCCATTATTGTACAGTCTCCTCTAGTTTTTCAATTGAAGCTTGATAAGCCCAGGCCCATTATAAAATGGAGACTTGAAAAGGGTAAACCTTGCTAGATTTGGAAATTTTTATGTTGTTAATTATGTTACTGTTAAACTTAATCTGAGAATAAAAAACCCCGTAAAAAAACAAGTTTTTGACTATAAATCCTTTATATATGAGACATAACTTTCACATAACTAAAAGAATGTTCATTAAAATACGCATCGCACGACAATACAAACACATTTTTTAGTTATGTCTCAAATATGTAAATATATAAAGGATTTATAGTACAAAAAAAGCTTCTACAGTCTGACTGCTAAATGTCAGCACGGGGAAAGGGTATCAAAAGCATGTTTAACATAGTGCGTACCGCGAGATAGATTATCAATTAATACTATTAATAGCACTTACATTTCCAGATCGAGAATATATTTGACAAAAGTATCGTCAATATAAAACGCACCGCTCAGCACAACATGAAAGTAATTTAAAAAATGGTCTTTCAATGTAACACGCACCGCGACACTCTTACTCTTACACAAAAATTAACATGATACATAAAGATAAAAATAACCTATCAATTCAATAATTTAATTACAGTACATTTGATCGATCTGAAATTTCGAAACATCATTTTTATCATCGGCACGATACTGCCTGTAAAATTTCAGCTCGCTAGCTTACGAGGAAGTGGGTTAAAATCGATCCAAAGTTTCTTCGACAAGGGCTCAAGCAGACACCACGATTTAATATAAAGGATTTTAAAATAAATCTCCTTTAATGACACGTTTTTTACCTGGAAAATTAATAAATCGCCTGGGCTCTTCTGGTATTTGTCGAAGCCAAATTTATTAGAGTGTCAGAATTTTCAGTGGTCCACATCAATCTTGTTAAAGCTCTAGCATTATGTCATCATGATTCACGGCAGCCTTGATCTAAAATGTCTTTCAGACCGAGGGAAATTACACACACACCGTCTAAAAAAATGTCATAAATTGTTGTTTGACCGAGGGCAAGGCCACTAGGCGAGGGTCATCATTAGGGGGCGTGGTACTTTGACCAGAGAATAACATGAAGATCAAATGATGTACACACCAAAATTTTCAAAAGAGCCGAGGTTTATTATTGATTATTTGTGTGTGTGCGTGCGTCTGTTTTGTGTGATTTTTGTTTGTTTGTTTGGGAAATGATAAACTTATGAAATGCAAATAACGTGTTTTTTTCAGTGCAGATTTCGGTTCTTTGAAACTCGAATCTTGCCTAAGATTTTTAAATTGGCTTTAAAATTATTTTTTTGTCAGAAACAATAATACCCCCCTCCCCACACACACCGTCTAGAGTTTATCATTAGACCTACATTTTTTCAAAAAATTAAATTGAATATTTGAACAATGAAATTGTAGTACATATTTGTTCATATTTTGAGATAGGCTTCAGCAATGACTTATTTTTTTAATTAAAAAAAAAAAAAAACTATTTAAGAGCATATAGTAATATATTATCTTTAACTTTGTTTTTTTTTCCCCCAAAATAAATATTTGAAAATTCCATTTAAATATATAATTTTAAAAATAAAATAAATATTTTACTATATTTAAAGTTCCTATGTATCTCTATGAGTCAGTTTTTCTTTAAAACGCAGTGATTAAGTTTAAGGTTCAAAGGATGGCTGAAATAATAGCACAGAATTTCACTTCTTTAAATCATTAAAAAAATTACAAGAAACATAAATGATTCTTCTCTCACGAATTTTTTAAAAAGCTATTTCAGTGTTTATTTTAAAATACACTTTGAATATTAAGCTTTTTGAACTAATTCATTCAAATAAAGCAAATTGTTCAATCAACCGTATACCGTACCCACCCACGACAAAAAAAACAACAACAAAAAAAAACAACAAACAAACAAACAAAACCAAAAAAAAAACAAACAAACAAACAAAAAAACGCTCAAATGAAAACACAACGAAAAAAATAAAAATAAACAAACAATCAATAAAAAAAATAGGTTTAAAAAATAAATTATTGAAAACGACGACAACTTTAAAAAATGGTTTTTTGTTTAGATCTAAATGTTTATTTAAAAAAAATAAAAATAAAAAAAAAAAAAAAGCAACCAGAAAAATACCACATGATTTTCACATGTGAACCGTTAAGGAAACCACTTTTCTGGGTTTCTCAAATTTAATTTTTGCTTGTTTTCTTTCTTTACGTAACATTACATGACTTCAATTGACAGACGTTGAAGAAATCTGACGTCATGAAATCGTCAGCTCTTTGATCAACATCTTGTTGAGTTCGTTAGCTCTATTTATCTCTAATGGCGCGTGTGCTCCGCGGATGAATTTGTATTCATGTTTGGAAGCTGCATTCAGCTCCAGCGGTTTGTGCAAATAACGAAATGAAGTTAACTTTCTTTTTATAACCAAAATAATACATTTTTAAAAAGTTCAAATTAAACTGCCCTGTTCCTCTCGGTACAAAATCATGTCAATTGTTTGAATCGATGGCTGTTTAAACCGTGCACATTTTTTTATAAGCAAAGACCTGAGATGTGCGTGCGTACTTGTGGGGAAAGAGGAGGAGTGGGTATTTTGACCTGGTTTGTTTACAGCAAAACGTGGACATTGTCTTTGAAAGCACTTAAACTTTATTTGGGTGAACGATAAATAGAGAAGAATATTACCCCCAAGTAACACAGGTATACCAATAATAAATGTAAAAACTAATCTTTATGTCCAGTGTTTTCAAAAGACTTTAAAAGTGTTAAAATATTCATTTTAGAAATTAATTCTTATCTTAAGTGTTGTCGACTCACTTTTATTTTACCTCATTTATCAGAGTGAAAATATTAATTGTTGAAATAAATATTTATGATGTTGTGAAATGATACATTGTCTGACATTAACCGTATTTTGCCTGTTAAAATTTACCAGAATCGAATTCCATCTTTTCTTACTTTTCCATAAGAAAATATACACCGTATTTCTTAGACTTTTCTTATAAGGACTGGGTTCATTTTTAACATGTTTCTTTTAATTGACAAGTATGAAATGAAATTTAAAAACAAATTCTCCAAAACTCTCATTCTCAAACTCAAAAACTTCTTAACTCTCAAAAACTTAGCAACTCCAAAGACTTGCAGGCATAAGAATAAGAATAAAACGCACATGGCTCGTCATAATAAATGATTTAAAGATGTCTGGCCCATTCCCAGAACAAGTTACATGTTTCAGAAACACCAAGACCATACTACAAAATACAAAATAAATCAAACTGCATGACAAATATCTTTTTAACGCAATTTCCCTTGGGAATTGCGTTTATACATTTGAAATGTCTGTCGAGCTTGCACAAGCAACTCCTCTTGAACCATACCAGATAGAGGGTTTGGCTCTTTAGCAAATAAGCCAAGAATGTGCAACAAAATACTGAAATGGTTTACTGTACATCCTGGAAAGTCCCCACCCCATTTAAAAAAAAACAAAAAAACAAACAAACAAACAAACAAACAAAAAACAAACGCCCAGTAATTTGTCAACTTCTCGTCAATCAAAACAGCTATCGGATAAAAACAAACGCCAAGCATAGCTATTAATATTTAGAACAATGATGGAGAGGGAATTTTTAAAAAATCTCTTTTCGTTCGACTTCCGTAATTTTAGCAGCAATTTTTAGACAGCAGTTGTTTTGTTTACTTTCAAAATTATTGATTTGAAATTACTATTAATGTAATCTAGAATGATAGTTAATGAGGTGTTCCCGCTTTGTAAATGCTAATGTTAGATTGGTGCGCATTATATTGAAACATTCTTGGTGTGAAGTAGTGTGAGGGGATATGA
Source organism: Radix auricularia (assembly GCA_002072015.1). Lineage (NCBI taxonomy): Eukaryota > Metazoa > Mollusca > Gastropoda > Lymnaeidae > Radix > Radix auricularia. The sequence continues at coordinate 148,674 of MUZC01000152.1, forward strand.
CGTCATATTTTGTTTACCTTCAGAATGACTTGAAATTACTTTTAATGTAATCTAGAATGATTTCCCTTGAATAAAAAATACGGAAATTCTTTGTTGTAACTTGCGTTTAAATACTCATTCGAGTTATTATACTATCTTGTTTTTTTATGCTAAAATTTTTTTCCCGTGAAAAATTAGAAAAAAAATTAGAGTTTTATGCCCAGTTTTAAGTTCTAAAATCCAACAGAAGAAGCAGTAACGCAATCATTAAACTGGTCTTTGGCGCATCTGATAGCCTCACCCATCATTAGGGGTGTGCAGAATCCGGTCCGGAATCCGGTTCCGCCGGATTTTGCACTACCCGGTGAAATTCGGTTCCGCCGGATTTACATGTATCCGGAACAACCAGAATCCGGAATATACCGGATTTCGGAAATTGACAGATTTTGTGACTCACCGGATCATAATCTGAAATAAAAGTAATTCTCTTTCCCGAATTCCATACGATCACGATACATTAATCGATTGTTTCGAGCGTTGAGCTTGTTTAATGTTTAATATTCCGAACATACCAGAGGCTAGAGTCAGCACCGCTAATAGTGGCCAATCGGCCCAATCCCATACATGATAGTGCGGGGATGAGTAATTATTATTCGTGACGTCATCTTAACCGCAATCACCAATGACGTTGTAACAGAAATAATAAGCAACTATACTGCCCAAGCGCCTGGCTGCCACCTTACCAAGCACGGCAGACGACCATCAAATTGCGTCAAGCCAGCAGGCCTGTGCTGACCTAGCCTATCTATGAATACTTTTAGGGAAATTGCGCCATCTCTGATTGGCTGGTCGGTTACCACTTGGTTACCTAACGCTCTTTGGCGCGGCCCGCGACGCTCAGCTGTTACAAAATATTTCGCCACATTGAATGCTTATCTTATCTTAGATATACAGACGCTCCTTCTACGCAGAAGATAATTGCGTCCACAGACCATGAGAGATGATCTGTTGGCAANCCGCCACCTTACCAAGCACGGCAGACGACCATCAAATTGCGTCAAGCCAGCAGGCCTGTGCTGACCTAGCCTATCTATGAATACTTTTAGGGACATTGCGCCATCTCTGATTGGCTGGTCGGTTACCACTTGGTTACCTAACGCTCTTTGGCGCGGCCCGCGGCGCTCAGCTGTTACAAAATATTTCGCCACATTGAATGCTTGAAATTGAAGTGGAGTTTATACTAAGGTTGTTAAGACCGCTCGTTTTTTAGGACCGGCTAACAGTGATGGTTAATTGTCTTTTTTAATATTTTATTTTGAGGACTCGTAGTTCACCGGTCTAAATATGAGAACCGGTTCAATCGCTCGTTAAAGTTAGCGAGGCATTTTTCATTAGTTTCAAAAACCAACGCCTCGCCCCGTCCGTTGTGACGTCATGTTTACCTCTCTTGTGTGTGATGCCGGTCAGCTCAGTCAAATCGCGCTTTAAAATTAATAATAAAATTATAAAGCTACGGAGTAAACAATGATGATAAAATGGAATTTATTTTTAAAAAACATTATTTTTCTATCGCCAACTCGCCAGAATAATTGAATTTTGCGGCGCACACGTTTCCCCTCCCCGTTTATCTGTTCAAATAAGGTTTGAGCCACACTCGCCGTACTATTAATGTGGTAATCAAATGCCTTCTACTAGCAGGAAAAGTGTCACTAAAAGACCGAACTCAAATTTGTGGGCCGATTAATCACCCGGTATCTTTGCTACGTCTTTCAAATACCTATCGTAATATAGGTACATGCACTTCACTAAGCGGCATGCGCCGATAAGTTTTTTGAATGCCTGAAACAGACTATAAACTGGTGATCAGAAAATGCCGATAGGTCACGGCAGGGGCGGATTAAGACTGCATGGGGCCCCGGGCTGCAATCAAACGGGGGTCCTATCCAGCCAGCATTCTTAAAATAAAATGATTGTTAACAGCTAATATAAGACTGTAACTAAATTTTAATAATGAAAAAAAAACGAACACGAAGAAATAACTGTTTGATGTGTTCGCGGTAGTTATAATTGAGTGTGTAAAGAAAAAAAATATTTGCCCTTGCTGGGTTTGGAACCCGAGACCGGTAGCACCTCAAGCCTGTACTATCCCACTCGGCCAGCGGAACTTCTCCAAATCGGAAATTTTAAAAATATAAACTATATTTTATATCATGCGAAGTGAATCAATTAAAGTTTTTCGATTATTAGGTACTATCAATACTATCATGTCTGAACGCGATAAGTTGTATAGATAGTATTTATTAATTTATTATATTTTCAAGGGTTCGTGCAAACTTTTGTACACTTTTATTATAAAATATAAAAAGTTTGGGGGCCCCTAAACCGTCGGGGGCCCGTGGCTTTAGCCCGTTCAGCCCCCCCCCCCCCCTTAATCCGCCATAGGGTCACGGGGTCATATGCTTTTATAGCTTTCTTTGTCTTTATGAGACACAGACTATAATTAATATAAATAGTAGGGCTGTTATCGATTAAAATAAATTTAATCGTTAACTTTTAAAAAATTACCGATTAATTAATCGATAATTTTGTTGAAGCTTAAAATAAAGATGTATGACGTCATTAAACTGAAAATTTCAAGGGGAAGTAATAAAAACAGGCAATTGATTTTTTTTTAATTGAGTTACTTTTAGAACATAATATCAATAAAAATAAGTTCAATAACGTATTAAAGTTTAGGCACTTGGATGAAAATTTCAAATTAATTTTAAAATATATAAGTAATACAGCTATAAAGAATTTGTTTGATGATAAACAAAAACAAAAACATAAAATGTTTTATCCCAAATGGTTCAAAAGTTTTTTTTCTAAGACCTCATGCCTCATAATCACTTTTTTCACTATGTTGTCTTCTTTCACATTTTGTGACCTTTTATGGCATTTTTAAAAAAAAGCCCATAGCAATGTATTTAATTTAATTTTAAAACAATAATATTGTAGGAGATATATTTAAATATAAAAAGTTCATTATAATGAATTTAAATTTTGTTATTGTTAATTAATTAAAAACAATGTGTTTTTTATATCATTGTCCTTATAAAACAGGTTACTTAAAGTTTTCACGTTCGTAATGTTTTCTTTAGATGGAGAAGTTTGTACGTAAAAAAAAACAACAAAGTATTATTAATTATTAATAATTAATTATTTATTAATAAATATAAAAAAATTGAAACATTTTCTTTAATTTCAATTGCTATTTTATCTTATTATCTATCGATTAAAATTATTTTAATCGATATATTTTTTACCGATTAATCGAGAAATTAATCGGTAATTTCCGCAGCCCTAATAAATAGAAACAGCCAAAATCCGGAATCCGGAATAATCCGGATCCGGCGGATTTCGCATAAGAAAATCCGGAACCGGATCCGGTTTAAAAAAACGGATCCGGCACACCCCTACCCATCATCCTTTACAACAATTAAACAGTGTAATCACAGTATCCACACCCCGCAGAGCTACATCACAACCATTCTTTCCCCCTCCCGAAGGAGCTGAGAGCCTCCAAGGACGTCTCTGGTCGCTCACGCCAGGACCGTCAAATGAACCTGTTAATCTTGGTGTCCACCTTGTCCTACACCGTCCTGTCGCTTCCCTCCAACGTCAACCAGCTGATCACCACCTACAGCAGCAGCTACGGCACCGGCCTACAGGACCACTACCTCTACCTGCTGCTGAGACGCGTCGTCAATGCCACGCAATCTGTCGGGTGAGACCTAACTCATTGCTCTAACTACGAGTTCACGTCCCTGCCATGTTCTCAGAAACAAAGTATTTCATATTTCTAGATAACGGAGAACTATGAATAGATAGACATTTGGTTTATTTTCAGAAGATTGTAGATTTGTTTGGAATCTAAGGTTTCCTTTCACATACCTTAATATACTTGAATCAAAACAATTCATGTTAATGATTGTTTTCTTTACAAATCAACACCCACTTTATGGTGATTCTACATGTCTTTGTAAATGATTAGCATTTTAATTATGTTATTTATTTTCCCTTCTATCACCAGAGACTTGACAAACTTTATTTGTTACGTCTGTCTGAGTAACAGCTTCAGACAACAATTGATCAATACCGTCCACTTAGTGACATGCCGGACTGGCGGTTTACCTGCCCCAGTTGCCACACAAGTTAACGGAACCGACACATCAAGGGCGGCCACCAGTCCTACGTCCTCCACCAACAAAGGAACCGACACATCAAGGGAGGCCACCAGTCCTACGTCCTCCACCAACAAAGGAACCGACACATCAAGGGCGGCCCCCAGCCCTACGACCTCCACCAAGAACGGAACCGACACATCAAGGGCGGCCACCAGTGCTACGTTCTCCACCAAGAACGGAACCAATACATCAAGGGCGGTTACCAGTCCTACGTCATCGACTAACAACGGAACCGACACACAAAGGGCGCCCATTATATCGTCAGCTTCAAGTCAATGATCCAATGTTCAAACGTTTGTATTGATGGGACTGATTAGCGCTCAGTCAACAAGAACTGGGCTGAAGTTTTTCTTTAAAAAAGGGTAACATCTCCGAATAAACCAATCAATCGATATCAAATAAGTTTTAGATATAAACAAAACATTTACAAAATCTAAACCATACATTTATTTGTTCATTGATTTATTTATTGAAAAAAATTTTTTAAAGAGTAACTGGAATTTTTAAAGAAACTTTGTTTTCAGGGGATATTATTTTTGCTACTGTTCAATCAGATTAAGCTAAAGGTGAATTCAAAAGCGACCAGAGAAGCAGAGTGCAACCTCTTATAACGAGAACCTCTCATAACGAGCAAAATAATTTTTGGGGAAAAAGTCTCATGAGTGACCCAGAAAGGGAAAGTCGCTTTTTCCTGAAAATTTATTTGTAAGAAAGCACCTCCACCCCGATGCATTAGTAAGTATGTGTTCAGCACTCGGTCTGTTAGGGTATAGTTTTCGTGTGCAACATCGGTTTTTACAAATTTTGAATTCAGACAGACATTAATGTTTTTCTGTGTACTAACCTGTGCTAAAATGTCTTAAAAAAAAAAAACTACACAAGAAGACAATCGTAAGAGAGAAAAAATAAATGTTGAAAGGTAATGTAAAATAATTGAAAAGCGAGATCAAGGTGTGAGCATGGCCAGTGGCGTCACTAGGGGGTTGCGGTGAGGGCGGGCCGCCCCGGGTGACACCATCAGGGGGGATGACACCATAATGTAAAATTCTGTATGTGCCCGTTATTTGGCCCAGAAAAACGCGGAGGAGTTTCCATGGGTTAAGTCATGAGGGGGTGCCCCCATGAGCTACCGCCACGGGTGACACCAACACTAGTGACGCCTCTGAGAATGGCTTATCTTGCGCGCACTTACAATCGGCCAACATCAACGATCTGCACTATTCTCAAGGAAAAACGAAATTAAGGAGATTGATTATTCAAAGGTAGTGTCTAAATTGTATACGAAACTGTTCTTGCACTTCTTCGTCAAATTTTTAGCGTTGGCAGAAAAATGTTAAAAGTTATTAATTATTTGTCATCAATAAACATAATTTGCAATGTATGTCCCGTCCGTGACGATACTAATTTTACAAAGCAGAGCACCAAAATCAATTCTTTTCGAATGTCCGCATAAAAATGTTAATTCGGAAATGAATAAAACTAAAATTCTTAAAATAAATGAAAGTTTTATATTACATCATTTATTTTTTCTGATGAACATTTGTTCAAAATAAATAGATTGCAGCTGAACTATATTTATTTTGAAAACCTCCGTCATTTTTGACGGGTGATACCCTGGTAAATTCATATTTTTTATTCAAGTAATTTATTTCAAATCTAGATTGCATTGCAGGTTGTTACACTCCTTAACGATTCGTAGGCAATTGTATTTGAATAAATGTTAATGTTAATAATTAATATTTTTGAAAATTGAGAGTTTTTTCAGCATGGAACGAATTATCGTATTTTACATTGATTTGTATGGGAAAAATTGTTTAGCTAACGAGTAAGATTCTGGAACAAATTATGCTCACTATAAGTGGTTCCACTGTAATTTATAATGTTGTCTAAAGGCAACGATAAGGAAATAAATTTTATGAGGTTGTATATAATCAATTGAAGATACCAAAAGAATGGCAATGGAACAACCCACGGTATATCACTAGAGTTCCATGCCAATATTGCAGCTCTTGAACAACTAATTTAAACGTTTTCTGATTTTCTTTTGATAAAATTGCTGAAAGATTGATTTTGAATAAATAATAATAATATGCTTAAAATTACAGATAATGACACTTTATAAAACTTAGACCCCCTCCAAAATGACGTCATATAGCTTT
>MUZC01000152.1:164033-183140 GCA_002072015.1 Radix auricularia
GGGGGGGGGGGGGATAGCAAACACACAAGCCCAATGGTGTTCACATACAAAATTGAAACTAGGAGGTGGCCGGATATCTGAATTTCCGGCACTATCCGTTTTTGCCAAATACTTATGGCAGATCCGGGTCGGTTCGATATATCAATGTAGTTAAGAATTGTTTGAAATGAAATTAAATTATTTGAATACAATAAGTTTTTATTAAGGTTGTCAACGGTTCAACAGGTCCTTAGATTGGGACCGGTCCTGTTATAACTGTAACTTAAATTAGTTGGTAAAGGCTTGTTACCCGGAGTTCCAAATATAGTAATACAATCGATTTCAATACGAAAAAAAAAATAAGTTAAAAAGTTTCCAGTATAGACACTGGGGGCCTACCCTCTTTTGTGGGCCCTACATACATGGCGGTGGCGCAATATTTAAATATCCCTTTTTCAGTCCATGACGGACTCTAGGGCAAGTGAAGTAGCGTTCACAAGTTATTAAGCCACCACTAACGAGCGGGGGATTGTGTGGCTAGCACAATGCCCCGTGGGCCTTGCCAGTAACGTGGTTTGAACTCGTGACTAGGGTTCTTCCCACCGTTCAGCAGTCTAAAGCGCTACTACTTAGACCACCGCGGCCCTTTTAAATACACTAATTCGGAGGGAGACATTCGAATTTGTACCCTACTCCCATAGCTACGCCACTGTATAGAAATTACTTTACTACATAAGATAACAAAGTAATTTAACTTAACAGCATATTAAACGTAAATTATCTGAATAAAAGAAGTTATTATTATAATTATCATGGATATAGATCACGACTTCTTGTACACCACACTCAGTACAACACTCTTTGCTTGGTACACACTACACAGTTCATCTTCATTCACTCATTTGTTCATGACAAAATGTTCATCGTTGACGTTGACAGTGGCACAGACTGTTATTGTAGATAGCAGATACTCTCCAAATGATGGATAATAAATATTTTAATAAATAATATTAATTACTAAATAGAAAGTACTAAAGTACATCCCTAAGCTCTTACACTTAAATCCGGAGACATCCAGATCCAGAATCCGGATCCCGCAAATATTAGGGCAAATCTATCCGGATCCAGCAAAAAGTAAAAAAACATAATCGGCCGGCACTATTTGAAACATACATACATGTGATGTTATCTGCAAAGTTACAGTAAAGGTAACAAATAATAGGGTTCTTGTTAGCAAAAATTAGCTATATATTTTAAAGTACCTGCCCCTGTCGACAAGCTAATGTAAACAAAACTAAGAAGCCAGTAATAAATAAATTCACGTTCCCTTTTCCTGCTGAATGAAGCGAGCGCAAAAGCTATTAAAGGGCTAATGTCTTACTTTGAATTTAGAAATTGGAATGCAACACATATCTCACAAACCTTATTATGGTAATTTCTAATGAGTTAATAACACAAGTTTTTTTTAGAAAATAACAAAACATTCAAATTGATTACAATGAAAATCATTTGAAAAGGGCACATAGCATTGAAAAACGTATAGAAAAGACATATAATGTAAAGGCCTAATAACCAAGCAAACATAAACATAGACAAATTAAATAAGTAAATAAGTGATACATGTAGTATTTGGCTTTGATGTTATTTTACATACCTGAAAAAATATTTCTATACTTAAATATTGTTTCATACTATTTACTAAATATGAACATCTTACCCAATGGCATGCTCTGTATAATTTTAAAGTTCATAAAGATTTTGATATGTTTCAATACATTTTTAATATCAAACATAGTAAAAATTATTATTCTCTGATAAGTTAAAAAACATTTGGGTTGATATAAAAAACTTTTTTAAAAACTACTTCAGAAGAAATACTGAGACATTATTTAACATTCCACACAAAAGTAAATTAATATGCTCTCAAAATATTCTTTACTTTGATTCTTAAATGAAATCAGACTACTCATAATCTTATTTATGCTGATGAGCTTCTCTTATAACCAGGGGAGTAGCCATCTGGGGCTAACTGCCATTGAAGAGACACCTATTCAGCTGGGTTAAAGTTTCATCCACACACTCTTTCCTACCCGACTGCCTATAATGTCATTGATATTTGTATATCTGGAGAGTATTACATTGATATTAAACTGTTTTGCTGAAAAAATAGAATGCACAACTTCTGCAAACATCAAAATAAAACACTACACAAGCAGTTCTTTTTACTACAAAAAAAAAAAATTAGAATCAAAACTTTAAAAACAAACAGAAAAGTCTCTAAAAGTGTGAAGCTTTCATGATTACCATGGTGAAGGACACATGCCTAATTGGCTCCAAGAGCTGAATGATGATGATGAGTTGACTCTGTACATCTTGGTATTCAACAAATATTTAAGTGACAAGATGTTCGCACATCAGTTTATATCAATGTCCAAGTTAAAATTTGAACAAAATAGAAAGATAAAATCTGAAGACAATATGATATTATCATGAATAAATAGTTTCAATATATAATGTATGAAATCAATGCAGAGATATATTGATGAACCATATTAATGATTTGATAACAGTAATACTTAGTGATCATGTTTGTAATAATAATTTGTTTTCATTGAAATCAAACTACATGATATTTTGAAAAACTTTCATAATTACAATAATTAGTTACTACAATGACTAGATTTTCAAATAAAGGAACATTAATAACTATTTAAAGTTATATTTTCATTAGCTTAATTAAGGTAACTAGCATCTTAAAATATTAAATAAATATATACTAAAATAAGTTTTCTTGCTTTGACACAAAAAGGGAAATTTTAAAAAATACAACAGATTTGTTTATATCATGTTTCATTATGTAAATCTTAATATTTTCTTTTCTCTACAAAAAAATTTGTATGTTTTTAATAAACTTTGGTTGATTGGGAGGTGAATTATTCACTGTTAAAAAAAAAACTTTTGAGTTAATGATAAAAATATATCAATGATTTCTGTTAGATTTCTGTGAGCAAATCTTTATTTTATTGTCCATCAACAAACAAAATGAAGGCTGGGTGTTTAACTTTTCTTAAAAAATTTTAATGAAATTTAAAATATAGAATACTTAGAGAATTTTCATTAAAGTGACTACAATTATGATTCGATGTGGCTTAAAATTATTGTTAAAAGAAAATAGTTTTTCACATTATGGACCACATTGAGAATACTAAATAAGCAAATAAATGACATTATCTACAGTAGATTGTAAATCTTGTGCATTTTCTTTTTATCAGTAGCCCTTACAATAAATAAAACCAGTCTCTAAAAGGCATCCTTATAATCTTTTGGAATGTCAAATTAATAATTGTACAAGCTTTATAAATTCATTTCAATCTGTTTATGAGATAATAAATATTACATTCCATATGTTTGGCCTACTTATTTTTTTATTCTTGTCTTTCCTGTCATTGTAAGGAATAAAGGATTTAAACTAAAAATAAAATAAAATTAGCGCTTTATTGAAAGAAAATAAAAAGACCTAACAGTAGTTTATTTCACGGTTAAGAAAAAATTTGCAATAAAGTTATTAAAACAAAATTTATAAAAGAAATGTGTAAAAAAATTATCGCATATACTTGAGTATTAGATGACCCCCCCCCCCCCAACACACACAATTTGAAACTTGAAAAGTGGAATTTTAAGATTTTAAGTATGAAATTTATGGTGTTACTGAATGTAAAAAATGTGTTATGCGAGTATAAGTTTATCCCCTGATTTTGGCCTTAAAATTTTGAAAAAAAGATCTTGTTTTATACTCAAGTATATATGGTATTTGCAGTGACTTTTTATAAGATTTCCTGAATTTAATAATAATTTTTTAAAAAAAATGTTAAATAATTAAATTGATAAATTTATGTCTTAAGTGTGATGCAACAATAGCATTTCAACACCTTGCAAATCTATTTGCAGTTAAAGCATATTTAAGACACCTTTTTTTTTAATAAACAAAAATTTTATAAAATAGAAATTGGATCTAACATTAAACTTTAACATTGATACACAAACCATAGAAATACGTAGGACGCAATAATCTTCTGTACAGAAGGAGCGTCTGTAACATATAAGATAAGATACAAGAAAGAAATTACTCTAGAAGATTTTTATTGACATTCATAAGGAGAGGCTATGATGAGAAGCTGCTCATAGCTACAGAGTGGTAATTGCTTACTTGCAAGCAAGTGTTATTTGGAAGCTCAAAGTTTTCAGTAATGGTTTAATAAGAATAGTTAAATGTTTATATTGTGCTAATTAGTTTTGACATTTAGCTCATTTCCTCTCAGATGTTACTAAACTGTTACTAAAAGGAAATTTAAGTTTAAGGCACATTAATACACTTATGGAAAAAATTGAAGAAAGAAACAGAAACCATGACCAGCTCACACAAGATGCTGACACACGTATCAATTGATATTATTACTAAAATACCACATTAAAAAAATATATACTTGCAAACCTATATGCATTCTATGATAAATTACAGCCATACAGAAAAAAATACTAGCATTGAGAAACATTAAGCTATGATTAACTAAAGCCAAAAAGTAGTAATAATTAACAGTATATATACAATTTTGAGCCTTTGATTCTAAACAATCATTAAGTGTATCAAAAATATAGATTTCTTTGAAGCCAATTCCAAAGAAAAACAAAACTTAAGAAAACATAAATATAAGCCAAGTGAAATGTATATCCAATATTGAAAAAAAATTCCAGTAGGTTCTTAAGATGATTTAACAAAATGGAACTGATTACATCAACAAATAAAAATATTACGTTATTAAAAAAAATTAAAGTCTAATGAGAGTAGAGTTACTCAGTAAATATTAATGAATTCATAAACCAACTAAAAAGCTTATTTTGCTCAATGGAAGTATCAACACAAATAATTAGGGGCTGAAGATTTTTCTGGGAATAACAAGCAAACATTTTCAAATATAAATTACTATATCACTATCACAACACTTAAAATAACACTGAATAAAATTAAACTTTCAAGAAAATAAATATTGTAAATAAGGTTATGAACATGATTGATAAATAATGGCATTTTATGTTCACCTAAGTTGTATTTTGAGAACAAAGCATATTACGTTTCTGAATGTATAAATATTTATTTTTTTCTCCATGATATTCCTTTTTTAATAATCCCTAAATGTTGTCATGCGCATGGGGGCAGCGTTAGGTGACAATGTGTGACAAGAAGAGGGGGGATTTAAGAAATGTGATTTCACATAAAAATATATTACTTTAAATGAAAGCTACACATACATATTTGATTGTTTACAATTTATTTAATGATGTTTTACATAGGCTTCATGCCTGTTACGATATAAGAGGACAACCTTACATTAGGTATATTCTTAAATGACAAAAACATGATTTGAAAATATGGCTTTTGGGGGGTGCATGACGTCACCTATTCATGGCCCCTAATGTTTTACAAAATATGCATATGAATTAGTTGTTTCATCTCTTTTGCATTGGATTTATTCCTTACAATAAATTAATGATATGTATTTGAAAAATGTCTTTGATTCATCCAAATAAAAAAATAATAACAATAATTTATAATTAAAACCCCTTTCAAGTTGAATAAAAAATAATTTAAATCAAAGGCCAAGTAATAATTGTTCCACATGCCCTGATAACAAGAAATGTTTCATCAGTTGATTTGGGGCAAAAACAAAGTGTTTTAAAATTGATTACATGAGCAATTTTTATGCCAATAATTTGAATACTTCTTTACATAGTGGATCATAATATAAATTACTAATATAACATAATGTTAATAAATGATATAACATCACTGTTATTTTTCATAAACATCTAGAATAAATACATACAACAAGAGGATCTGAGTCCCTGGATAAGTTGACTTTTTATTTGAAATTTAGAAACTGCATAGTTTATTTTTCTTTTTGTGAATATATAAATTTTAAAACTTTGAAAGATAGGAAGGTAGTTGTTATCTACTTCCATCAACTGTTGGAAGGGGAGATAATATATTATTGTTTCAATACACAATATGGAGGGTAAGATGGCTTATCATGTATAACGAAATGAAACTTGAGTAAAATTAAATGCATTGATTTATTTGAACTCTGACAGATCACATTATTTTTCTATTCTGCTCCATTTCAAATATTTAATACTGTTTTAACATTCAGGCTAGGTTGAGAAATCTGTCTCTAATTTCCTTTGACTTCTAAATGCATCTGGTCCTTGGTCCTCAGTCTCTTTCATGTCAAAGTTCTGTCTTCTCTTGAGCATTACTTCTGATATAATGTAGCCAATGAGGCCTACAAGGTACAACACTATAGATATGTAAAGTCTTTGCCTCAAGCAGACAAAACTGGACAAGGCAAATGTGATGGTGAATGATGTGGCCTTTGAAGTGTGGTAGGTGGCAAATGCTGGCGGAATGTTTTCTTTAAACACTTGTGCGATTAATGCTGAAGAAATAAAGTTTGATTAAATTATGTAATTGTTATTTTGGACCAAACACATTTTTCCTATTCCTTATCGTAATTTGTCATGTTAACTTTACAATTAAATTTTTATGTTTTGTGCTCTAGGAAAATATAAAAACAAAGATGTCAAAGCAGTAAGACGTTAACTAAACAGGGGGACCGTCCATAAAGTACGTCATGCTATTTTTTACCATTTTTAACTCCCCCCATCCCCCCTGTCACAAATTGTCATAAATCTTGGAACAATTCCACCTAAAGTATGTTAGGCTTGCAAACAAAAATATTTTATTTTTATTAACAATAAACTTAAAATTTAATATAAAACGTTGTGACGTCACACATGGCTGGAACACCCTCCCCCGTCACAAACTGTCACACGTTCTTACAGCTCTTCTCCCTCTGGAGCGGGACATACTTTAAGGATGGCTCATGTTTGTACTTCATAAATTTTTGTATCTGTACGCTCTTCAATGACTTATAGCATATTCTCACTAAAGTTAACTAATGTCTGCACTCACTGTTGAACTGGGCTTGCATGATACCCTCAGAGATTCCAGAAATGGCAGGAATCAGGAAGTAGACAACGACACTCTCATCCTGTGGTTCCCACACTAGCATGCCAATCAGTGTGCCTGTGTCTATCAGGACGGCCACCGTGAACAGGACCAGGCGACCGAATGGGCGGGCAACAGAGTTGATGCTGATGGCAAAGATGGCCGTGCACAGGCCGTACGATGTCATGACATAACCAACCCACCTGACTCCAATAGCACAGCTGATGTACGCCTGGTGATTGAAACTGGGATTATGAGATCTTTAACAAATAAATAATTAATGTTGAAAAATATGGTATAGACTAAGATCACGGATGGTAAAAAAACACACCCTTTTTTAAAAATGTTTTTGATTTTATCATTCCACAATTTTTCAAGATTAATATACTAAATATTTCTGTGATTACTGGAAGAGGTCAAAGTTTTTATAAAAATTTAATGATGAACAAGGTACATTTTTTTGGAACTAATTATAAGGTCTATAATATTTATATGGATACTTAGTAAGGTAAATATTTATATGACCTCTTTAGAGTTGTATATTGCAATGACACTTAATTAAGAAGGGAACATTTTCTATTGGTGCTTAAAGGGGGGAAATATTAATATGACACCTCAAGGAGGTAAATATTTCTATGATAACCTAATGAGCTGGATAATTTACTCAACGACCTAAGATGGTCCTTATGCCTATGACCAACACTGTCTGACTACCTTTGTGTAATCAGCATATAAAACACCCACAGCCATGGCCTGGGCCATAAACAGGGGAAGTAACAACAGCATCCTTTTATCCACAGACATCTTGAAACAGCTGGACATGTCCTTGAACACGGAGGTCGACTCCCCGCGTACCTCCATGTGGTGAGGCAGACCAAAGAGAGTGAGGAGGAGGCCACAGATGTTACAGGAGAGAAAGATGGCCAAGAGGATGTACACCACGTGTCGTTCTGGCTCTTCAATCTTTGAAGTTACGTTTCCTGCAGACCTAAAACAGATGGAACAGAAATTTAAAAGTATCAACATTCCATTACGTCCACTTTATGAAATCTAATTTTAGCAACATACTGTTACATCTACTTTATTATTAAATCTAATATTAAACATTCGATGACCTTACTGGAAAGGACAATCATTAGGTCCACATATCTTGTGTTCTACATCTGATGACGTGTTATACGAACTGGCAGACAGCACAAATGATGAGATCATATTCCCTGTGATCTGAGTGATCTCATAGAACATGAAGAATATCCCGTTAAACTTGCTGAGGACAGCATGAAGAGCGCCCTCTGATGACAAGCCCTGCAGGGCGGCGTACTTTTCACCCGCCGCTGTGATGTAGATCCCCTGGGATGTCCACATGGGTCCGGCGATGGCGCCAAGAAGAGCTGATGACGGGATGAGTGTGGCGAAGGTTGGGTAGAAGTTGCTGGCCGTGTAGATGATGTGTATGACCCACGCTAGGACCAGCACTCGCTTGGGGCCGATGAGTTTGATGAAGATGGGAGCTTGAGTCCCAAAGATGATGATCGTCCCATAGAGCACTGATAGCGACACCACGCCAAGGTTTGCTTCCTGATTCAAGCTGCTCTGGAGATTCTGGATGGCCAGGTAGGCCGTGTAGACGAAGGTGAAGGACACAGAGAGAACAAGGCAGTTCTTCATTGGTCGACTGATCCATGTTTTGTCACTAGGAATGGCTGGTTTCTCTTCTGAACGCATGGTTGATATTAAAAACTTGTATTCAAATTTTGATCCAATATTCAAATTTGGGTCATTTTTCAAGTTGTGACAGAAGGTTTCATCAAGTCAAGAAAAGAGTGGTGATGGTGAATGGCTTAAAGCTGACAATAAATATTGAGGATTCAACACCCCCTCACTTTGTTGTCCCTTGCTTTGTGATTCCAAAGGTGAGATGATTCCAGATTGTTGGATGTGAAAATTTTTAGATTTCATGAATTTCAGCCTGCATATCTGCAAAATAGAAATTAAAGTTTAATATTGAGTGAAAATTAATTAAAACTAAACAAAAAGAAAAGAAATACGGCATTCAGTGAGAGAGAGGGGGAGGGGGTGTGGATGTTGGAGAGAGAGAGAAAGAAAGAAAGAGAGAGAGTGAAAAATATGGGTAGAGAGAGATAATGACAAAGTAAGAGAGAGCAATATAGAAAGAAATGGAGATGATGGTAAAATACATAGATCAACACTTTTATATTTTATATATTTTTTAATTTATATTAATCTGTAAACAGTAAACCAAGTCTCACAGACACAAAAAGGGACAGGAGAAAAAGCAGAGAGAGAGAGAGAGAGAGAGAGATTTAAATTTATACGAGTAGCGTCAAGTATTTGATTTGCACGTTTCTATATTTACTTCAATTACTTTAATTAAGATTATCATTATATAAAACATCTCCTTAACCCTTATATTTCATTAACAATTAGACTTTTAGCAACAACAATCCAATAAGAAGTCAAAACAGTAAAGACAAAATTATCTACACAAAAATAATGGTTGTCCTAATAATAAAAAAAACAAACAATATACACGTCGATCAATATAATTTTTGTCATTAAAAAACAAACATCAGGTTTAGAGTTTTACTTAGGACCAAACATGTTAAATTCCATAATGAATATCAACTAAAACATTACATGTTCTTAAGAGACTTCACTTTGTATATTGAGCCAGTTTTAGACTAGCTCCACACTCCACACACGCGTTGTGTATTGAATGGTGTGTGTGACCAGCGCTTCACGTCACACATTTAAACATGGATCACAACCCGGTCTTGGTACCAGGCTTACCACACAAGGAATTAGGAACTGTTGACCCAAATAAAACAAGTGACATTACTTTTACTTAGGAAATCCTTCAGCTCTTTTAACGTTATTGTTTTATAGATTTAAGGCTTGGGGGCCAGCCTTTCTGGAATTCATAAATGAGGGCATTATATAATGACATGACAATGCTCAAGTAAGGTCATTAAATAATGCCACGAGAGTGCTCGAGAGGTCATTAAATAATGCCACGAGAGTGATCGAGAGGTCATTAAATAATGCCATGAGAGTGCTCAAGAGGTCATTAAATAATGCCACGAGAGTGCTCGAGAGGTCATTAAATAATGCCACGAGAGTGATCGAGAGGTCATCAAATAATGCTACGAGAGTGCTCGAGAGGTCATCAAATAATGTCATTAGAGTGCTCAAAAGAGGAGACTACAGAATGCCCATGACAGTGCTCAAGTGAGTACATTATAGAATACCATGCCAGTGCTCAAAAGAGGACATTATAAATGCTGTGACAGTTCTCCATCAGCTTATTTACTCTATGTTAACCAAGTTGCACCTTAGTGTTAAAGATATTTTGTATAGCTTGGGTATCGTTCGGCATTTAATTTAAGTTTGACCAACTACCAGACATACGACACAAATAATTGTAAGACAGAACCAGGTCTAATTAAATTAAGAAGGAATCTTCTTATCGTAGTAAAACTGACCTAACCCTACTTGATATTAGATCACATCTAGACCGGTGAGAGAAATGAAGGGGACATCAACGGAATTTTCTGTAAATGTATTACCACCATCCCAAATGACATTCTGTAAATGTATCACCAACATCCCAAATGACATTCTGTAAATGTATCACTACCATCCCAAATGACATTCTGTAAATGTATCACTACTATCCCAAATGACATTCTGTAAATGTATCACTACCATCCCAAATGACATTCTGTAAATGTATCACCACCATCCCAAATGACATTCTGTAAATGTATCACTACCATCCCAAATGACATTCTGTAAATGTATCACTACCATCCCAAATGACATTCTGTAAATGTATTACAACCATCCCAAATGACATTCTGTAAATGTATCACTACCATCCCAAATGACATTCTGTAAATGTATCCCCAACTTCCCAAATGACATTCAAGCTGTTAAAGAATAATCACACAAATTACACTTCGACCAATATGAGCGCATTTCTTTTTCAGTTTCCAGTGCTTAGTGGCATCACGGAAAGAAGCGAATCGAAGGTAAATCATAATGTAATAAGATGTTATTAATATCTTGCCTAAAGCAAAAAAAAAAAAAATTTAAATGAGTGAGCCTTGCACGTGTTTGTGGGGAGGGAGTTATTAAGATCATATAAATCCCCAGTTAGCGTCAGAGTCAGACATATGTATATGACGATCCTTCTATAGATATTTTGCAAGCTAACTTCGAGCATTTAATGTACACATGAATTTTGTTCCACACACACATTGTGTTTAATGCCGTTTGAAGTCCTTAGGATGTGTGTCCTAAAACGTTGTGCCCAAACTACGGAAGTGTGTCATGATAAAAACCTTCTATGCATGGAGTAATTCATTTCCTTAGCACAAACTAAAAACACTTCGCTTTCTAAAGAAATATTTTAAAAGTTTCCTCCACAGATGCACTAAATCCTCAAAATAGGAAAAAAGGTGATTTTAATGACAATGGGGTTTACATTAAAATTTAGTTTTGGCTTAAGCTTACCGCTCTTAAAAAAACCCCGTCAATTATCTTGGCAATCAGTCCATCTCTGGAAAGTGTACACTAAAATTCGTGGGCAATGGCGTAGAGAGAAGGGGGCAAATGCCATGTAACGTAGTTGGTTTTTCCCTTTTTCTTGTTGGCATTATTTAACAATATCTTACTAGCAATAATAAGATTGAAGTTGAAGTCCTCGGTAATCACAAATAAATTTAATGCAGCAACTCATGTACACTTTTACAAGGTGAAGATTGATAGTGACACAACTCAAACACTTCTCTAGTCCCTACCTCCACTCTCAACAACTGCCTTCTACCACCATCCAATGCATTCTGGCTTCTGGTATATCCCCCACTTTCGTCACGTACCTACCCTCAAACATACATTTTCGTAAGTGACATGCCCCGGGCGGCATTTTGTTAGTGGCAGCTAATTTCTTCTCATTAATAAGCTTCAAAGAAAAAAAATTATAAGAAAGTGACGCTTTTTATCGAAATAAAATTTAAAAATCCAAATAAAAATTGTTTAAAAAATAATGAATTATCTTAAAATATGTCAGCGTTTCAATTGCTAATACATCAAACTCCAGATTAGATTTAAATTCTTCTGATATTTATATATATAAAAAAAAATAACTTTCCCCGATCAATTTCAAACAAGAGCCAATTGGCTTTTTGTTAGGGGCTGCAAATTATTCTTGTAAATTAGCTTCTAAAAATGAAAAGCTTTAAAAAAATAATAAAATAAGAGAAAAGCCGAAGTAAACATTAATAACGGAAATAAAAAATATATAAAAATACGTGATTCTAATGCCAAAACTTCAAGCTTTATCACACTGATGGTAATGAAGTGAAGAACCAAATGGCTTTAGAAGTGTAAGAACATGACATTGGGTCGCTGGTATCTGTACTTGATTTAAGTTGGTCAACCCCTCATCTTGTATAAAGCAAAAATCGCCGCATCGGTTAAATTCTAAAAACAGCCAACATTTCAAAGACATACATGGACTTAAATGATATGAAAAAAATTGCCCGTACGTACAGGCAAAAATTTTTCGATTACTGTAATTGCAGCGAGATTGAGAGTGTCCAACATAAATACATTTAATTACTTGTTTTTTGAGATGCATAAAACTAGAATTGACTTAGGCTTTAGTCAATTAGTACAATCTTATCGGCTATAATGGCAACATTTAAAAAAACGATTCTAATGCCAAAACTTCAAGCTTTATC
Source organism: Radix auricularia (assembly GCA_002072015.1). Classification (NCBI taxonomy): domain Eukaryota; kingdom Metazoa; phylum Mollusca; class Gastropoda; family Lymnaeidae; genus Radix; species Radix auricularia. The sequence goes on from MUZC01000152.1 coordinate 176,841, forward strand.
ACACTGATGGTAATGAAGTGAAGAACCAAATGGCTTTAGGAGTGTAAGAACATGACATTGGCGCGCTGGTATCTGTACTTGATTTAAGTTGGTTAACCCCTCATCTTGTATAAAGCAAAAATCACTGTCGTCTCTTCGTCCGTAGTTCTTGGACAGTAGGAAAATTGTTTGATCCCATGACGTCACCCATTGCTATCAGAGGAAAAAACAAAAGTAAGAAAAATGACCCATTTCCCGTGATGCTATCGAGCTGAATTTTGCACATAGACTCGTGTCACCTAACAATGCATTGTGTCAAAATTTCAGATCGATCGAATGTATCGTAAGAAAATTAATGCAGTTTCAGTTTATCTTTTTATAAATGTATGGTTGTCGTCTGTTGTTGTTGACATCCACGTGTTTGCTGGAGTTCTGTCCAACCATCTGTGACCACACCCCCACCCACCCGTCCCTGTTTTACAGCTTAAGGGCTTTCAATCATGTTCAGTCTGTAAATGTTTGAACATCATCAAAACCTTTAGTTATGTTTCACATATAAGGGATTTATAGTCAAAAAAATTGTTTTAACGGGTGATTTTAAAATATTTTTTTGTTTCTAAAAACTAAAAAAAAAAAATCGTCTTCCGATTGACTTGTAAAAACATTTAAAACTTCTTAATATGAGGCCACTATAAGCTTGGTTAAAAACATATAAAATAGTGTACAGTAACTTAGTACTTCCCGAAAACTTATTCACGCACGATTATATTTTTGGATCAGCTCGACAACAATGTTAGACGTCTAAACAATCATTGAATGGATGTTGTTGATTGTTTGAGTTGACCACGCCAATCTCTATCTACCCACCTACCACCGTCAACTAAAACATTCCGTCCAATATATTAAAAACAATGTCACATCCAGCTGGTAGCATAACAACGTCACATCCAGTTGGTAGCATAACAACGTCACATCCAGCTGGTAGCATAACAACGTCACATCCAGCTGGTAGCATAATAACGTCACATCCAGCTGGTAGCATAACAACGTCACATCCAGCTGGTAGCATAGCAACGTCACATCCAGCTGGTAGCATAACAACGTCACATCCAGCTGGTAGCATAACAACGTCACATCCAGCTGGTATCATTTCAGTAAGTTATAAAAGACGTCAAACATTTTTTAAGGCTTTTAATAGAATTAGTTTGTATTTGATAAACACCTGAAGCCACTAATTTAACCACTGGCTTTGAAAGACTAGTGCCGCCATGGAATAACCACGATCCCCCCCCCCCAAAAAAAAAAACAAACAAACAAAAAACAAAAATAAAAATAAAAAAAACCCTTCCTCGCAAACATTATTTGCATTTAGCCAAAGTTTTCACCCTAAATTTATAAAAAGTTAGGATATATTTAGGAATATCCATTTCCTTTGCTAAACTACTTACTTGTATAGTCCTCATTTCTTAACGTAAATTGTATTTCCCCTATTAAAATTTGCTGATCATATAATCATTAGACGAATCCTTGTACGCCTATGTTCCAGCCCTCTGAGCAAATCCCTGCACACCTACACTACAGGAGTCGTACCAAATCCTTGTACACCTACACCTACACTACAGGCATCTCCTACCTAATTCTTGTACACCTACACCTACACTACAGGAGTCGTACCAAATCCTTGTACACCTACACCTACACTACAGGCATCTCCTACCTAATTCTTGTACACCTATACTTAATCTACAGGCGTCGTACCAAATTCTTGTACACCTTTTCTCCAGGAATCTGACCTAGTCTTTGTACACCTCTGTTATACCGTCTTGCCGAATCCTTGTACACTTCTACTACAGGCGTCGGACCAAATCCGTGTACACCTACACCACAGGCGTCGTACCTAATTCTTGTACACCTACACCTACACTAATGCGTCGGACCAAATTCTTGTACACGTACACGTCATGGATTAATCAATGGCCAATCTTAAGTTTAATAGTCTATTGATTACATGACCACACAGAGTTAATTAGGGCAATACAATAAAGACTAAGAGGTCAGACAACTTTGACACTAAAATAAAATAGAAGCCAAAGGTAAACATAATGGTTTTTGCTACTATTATGTTTATAGACCTATCTTCAGTATAGTTCAAAATCTGTGTAGGCAGTTTGCTGTGTCATCTTAATATTTACATATCTAATTGCTTAAGATCAGAATATGTGTTGACAGATAGCTGATGAACTTAAACATTTAAAGCAATAAATCAGCTTCTTAAGTATTTGCCATTAATCTAACAAATTTAATTGCATGGTTTTGCTATAATTTCAACGGGAAGATAGATCTCTCCTGTACAACAAGGATTCTGACAGATAGCTGACGAACTTAAACATTTAAAGCAATAAATCAGCTTCTTAAGTATTTGCCATTAATCTAACAAATTTAATTGCATGGTTTTGCTATAATTTCAACGGGAAGATAGATCTCTCCTGTACAACAAGGATTCCAATTACCTCTGTTTATATGCCATTTTTCAGAGTGATTGAAAAACAACACATTGGGTCATCACACTCAATTTTTAACAAATTGCCTTTAGAGTTTCATCAATATTAGTCTTACGGGACCTAAATGGTGTGACATTTTGAGGTGGTCTTGGTGGTGGGTGGGTGGTAAATGTATCACTACCATCCCAAATGACATTCTGTAAATGTATCACNGTGGGGGTGAACATTTGTATTCAGACGGAAAATATCAACAACTACCTATTGGGGTATACAAGATTAATGAACAGATTTTAACAAGCAAAATAAGAAAATTATGTATGAAGCGATTACAATTTTTATAGAACCCTGATTTATGTTGAGCAAAATGCGTTATTATTATTAGCTTGCAAAAAATAAGTTGTTTACCAAAGAGCCAAAGAGTGCCAAAAATCTACAGATTTTCTTATAATTTTGAGACGAATGTTTAGCAGTGGCGTCGCTAGGGGGGTGCGGGGGGGGGCGGGCCGTCCCGGGTGACACCATCAGGGGGGTGACACCAGACTGTAAAATTCTTTATATTCCCTTTATTTGGCTTTTGAAAAATCCGAGGAGTTCTACGAGTTAAATCATGAGGGGGTGACACCGTGACCAACCGCCCCGGGTGACACCATGAGCTACCACCCTGGGTGACACCAACCCTAGTGACGCCTCTGATGTTTAGTCAACTATATGTTGTGTCACGTAATTGTCAATGTTTAGTCAACTATATGTTGCGTCATGTACCTGTCAATGTTTAGTCAACTATATGTTGCGTCATGTACCTGTCAATGTTACGCTACAGTGTGTATCAAGTGCATCACAGGTAAAGCCATTCTATTGAACTAGAGCATGCCTGCTATATCGGGCACACCGTTAGTTCCATTAGACGGCAGTCAAAAGTTGAATACAAACATTTCTTGAAAATTCTCTTACAAATCGGTTGTATAGCTATAGACCCAGCTGATCTAATATTTTCTAAAATTTTCCCTTTGGTAGCCAACGATCTGGTTTAAGAAGTCACACATTGCCCTAGTTCAATACACAAATTATCTTATCTTAGATATACAGACGCTCCTTCTATGCAGAAGATAATTGCGTCCACAGACCATGAGAGATGATCTGTTGGCAAGTGATGCAGCGGTCACAGGCCACGGCTATAGGGGTTCCACGCATTACCCCAGCCGCCTAACTATTGTCTAGTTAGGTACCCATTCGGAGCTGGGTGACTCGGGGACTCCTCAGACCCCGAGAACAAATCCTCACCTTCGTGTGGATTCGAACTCGTGACCATCGGTATGACAGTCGAGAGCGCTACCTCTCGACCACCACGTCCCAAAAAATTATTTTGTAATAAAAATGATTAAAATATATTCAATGTTATTGTTATTAGGTGTTAATATAATTTTTTTTTAAAAAAAAGTTTCAATATGTGTAAGTGTAAGAATCGCTCACTGGTGAAGGCCAAAATATATTTTATAATTATGCTCACAAATGACAGTCGGTATTAAACAAATACCTTACCACTCACACTGATATAGACGGTACAAACATGTACCTTAGGGGCCGTCCATAAATGACGTCACGCGATTTTGGCCGATTTTCCCCCCTCCCCCTCTCGTCCCACTTAGTCACAAAAAACTGAGGCCCCCCCTCTCCCTCGAAAATGACGTCACAAAGCTTTGAACCCCCCCCCCCACCCCCCCCCCCACCCCCCCCCAAACTACACCCCCCTCCCAACNCCCCCCCGTGAAAGTGAAAGTCCGTGATTTCTAATGAAAATGAACATGTTTCTAAACACTTTATTGTAATTTAGTATGTATTTAGTGTAAATCTGCACTCTAATATCATAAGACGCTTAAACCATAAAAAACGTCAGGAAATAAATTGTCAGAAATCGAAAATTTAATAAAAATTTTATTTAAATTATCATGTTTTGACGTGACGTCACAATTTGTAAACTCCCCCTCCCCACAAATGTGTGGACCCCCTCCCCGCCCCCTTTTTAGGTGCGTGACGTCATTTACCACTTACTACTCAAACTCATAATAATATGAAAAATACACATCCTTAACACACACACACTGTGACACACTCACACATAAAAAAGAACACTCAGAGTACCACACGCACACAATAGAACAAGAACAATACAGAAGAACAGACATAGGGACACAAACACGGTAAACACCACAGGCAGTAAATACAGACACAGGCAGTAAATACAGACACAGGCAAAAACACAGGAGCACAGTGTAAACACAACAGCATATTTGAAAAGTGACTGTCCTGTAACTGTTCCCTTCTGACGAGGCGAGCCAGCAACATTGAAGATCCGGCTTCCTTTTAAAATCAGATACGTCTACATCATCATGACAGAGGCGGAACTGCTTTACTTGTTCTAATTTGTAACCCCCATAAAATGCCCCCAGTGTAGCTTACTTTAGCCACCTCAATGTTAATGTTAGCTACCAATACAAACAGACCAGTGAGCCATTTACTGACACGACGATGAAACCGATTGGTTAAAGGGGCAGCACCTCAGTGGACGCTTAGAAAGACAGAACCCGCCCCTCAACCACAATTTTGAAACGTGTAAAACAAAAATAAATCTGCCGGTGGATCAAAAGTCCATTAGAGCGTGGTGTAATTCTTTGGTAACATTAATGAAGAGAGTAGTTTTATGAGTAATTATTGAAAATTAAAACAGGTATTAAAAAAGAAAAGATAGCGGATTTATTTATTAGAAATAATAAGGAACACCACCAAAGATAGGTCAGCCGGATGTTTTGTTACTTATATTTCTTAGAGTCCTCTCCCTTTGTCAACAAGCGCTTCAACAACATGTTTCGCTGACTCACGGTGATATAGAAAGGAAAGAGTGTTCAACAGTGCTGTGTTGTCAACACAGAGAAAAATGGTTAAGATGCCGGCAATATCTTCCATCTATTGAACACTTAACGAATAATATTAAATTATCAAGTGTAGGATGGTGCCTGCATGTTAATTTGACTTAAGTCTCAACTTATAATTTATACATTTAATTAGGTATTTTTTATATATTTTTTTAAAAGCTGCTATTATCTATTCAAATAAAATAAAGATGTGTAGCCGAATTCTGTAACAACCGCCTCAGTGATTGTAGTGTAGAAGTAGATAAAGAGAAGATAATATCAAGCATGAATTACAACTTACAGTTAGTGTACTGTTAGTATCGGTCGTCACGTGTCACGGCGAGGTTAAAATTAACTTCCATCACATTGCCACGACCGGTTCTTTCACTAAACTTGCCACTTCAAATCACGTGCATTTAGATGTTTAATTAGGCCACTCTCTCATCAAGAAGACCTGTTGTGTAAACACAAGCACTGATGATGAAACTCTGCCCCTCTCTCTCTATCGCAGACACATTTTATAACATGTTTTTTTCAAAGGCTAGTAGGAAACACGCCCGGTACACAGGCCCTCACTTCCCTCTCGTCGAGCGACACGTTTGGGAAGCACTCTGCCACCACCCGCAAGTCTCGTGAATGAGGATTTTTTTTCTTCGCTTCGTTTCAATTTAAAAATCTTCGATTTCCGGATCAACATTCACACAATGCACTAAGTGTCCTATCGGACGTGACCTGGGTTGCCTGAGGAAACAAGGAAAATCAACGATCTAAAACATTTAAAAGTCTAATGAAAATACAAGACTAGACACATACCATGGATAAGTGTAGGAGACAATAATCTTCTGTATAATAAAGTACGTCACGCTTCTGAGGGGGGAGGAGGTGTAAGAAAGTGTGACGAGGGGGGGGGG
>MUZC01000152.1:183273-204835 GCA_002072015.1 Radix auricularia
GGGGGTTTCCTAGATTTGTGACAGGGGGAGGGGAGAGTTAAAAATGGTCAAAAATAGCGTACACATACTTTCTGAACGGCCCCTATTCAATAATTCAAATGATGCAGATAAAAAGTTTTATATTTTTCTCAATTTCAGGTTGACCCGAGCTTTCAATTGCCACTACTCGTAAGGGTAGCAATCATCTATTAAAGAAGCTCCATCGGTACTGACGATTATTGCGTCTTACTCTCATTCATGGTTTATGTCTAGTATTGTATTTGGGTTTTTAAGAGCAGTCAGCGGCGTAGCGTGGGTATATGCCGCCCGGGGAAAAATCTAAATTTTGCGCCCCCCCCCCCCCGCAAAAATGTTAATGCTTTAAAGAAAATATATTTTTAAATCAGAAATAACAGTAGGACCCACTTATTTCGACCTCGGTTATCTCGCCAACCCTATCATATCGATGCTTTTGAAGTGGAACCGCCAAATTCTCTCTTTGTCTAAGAATTTTCTCATCGGTTATGTCGCTTCTTTTATGTCGCTGAACCCTAACATCTCGAGTACAAAAGACGGCCGAATTTGCCACGTAACGTTGGTTATCTCGAATATCAATTGTTGTCAAGTCAGTTTGTTTTTGCGGACTGGTTAATCGTTAACAGAAAACCCCGTTTTTCCGTCCGGTCCGTATTTTCCCTTTAATATTTTAGAACCAACAAGGGTAAAGCATGAAATTTCCACCTCACGAGGTCTGCTGGTGACGTCACAGCCCGCTTGCATTCAGCTCTCAGCGCTGTGTAACTTCTGGTACCATGCGAAAACTTTTTAAAATTAAAAATCATTCACTAGCGAACTCCACTATCATTGATGACGTGTATTTTTATATTATTTATAGATCGGAATATTATTATTAAGAAAACGCTTTGATGTCACGGTCATTGGCTCTGGTATTCTGCTGTAACACAACAAAAAATAGCTAATATATCGACTAATTGAAGTTAAGGTTAACCGGTCCTGATTAAATGGATGAATTGTCAGCAAACATGTATGTACATTTTTATAGCATGCCGATAACTTCATCAAACAAATAACGACAATGTTGTGTAAAAAATTTTTAAAATCCCAAAACACGTGGATATACATTCTCATTCATGAAATAGTAACTAGTAACGCACATCATGTACTGAAAGAAATTTCAAACGCATGATAATTTTTAGCCGCCATATGAAAATTGATTGTGTATCTCGATCATCGGTTATCTCGACGCTTTTCGGCAAACCCCTAGGCCGTCGACATAACCGGGTCCGACTGCATTATAATTCGTTATGATCATGTACTTTTGAGCAGTCTTGGTGTACAGGGTTATTAGAAACTTAATAATTTTACAACGGTTGGAGTGAGTGTTAAGTAACAGGTGTAATAGGAGACGCCATGACCCAGATTCATCTTGTCGGCATCCTTCCGTCTGGTCTGAGGTGCTTTTCCTCGTGTGGCTGTGCAGTCCTATTCTTGAATGACCGTCTTTACCACAGTTTTTGCACACAAATTCTGTGCTTCCCAATGTTTTGGCCTTTCTCCCAGCTCTTCTGTCTGTAGCCTTTAAATCGCTACGTGGGCGACCTGTTTTCCTCATTCACGATACCTGTTCTCCATATAGAAGATCCTTGTTGAATGCGGCCAGAGATAAGTCTTTTTACATCTCCTAGCCATCTCAGGCGTCTTTCACTAAGGATTGAGAACATGCTTTGGATATTGGCACACATCAGGACCTCACCATTAGGCACTTTTTCCGGCCAAGGATGCGGCGCAGGCACCTCAAGTGGAGGCTATAATTTCTCCACTCTTGAACTTTAGGGGGGGGGGGCAACTTTGGACGTCAATGGGCCAATTGCTTTTTTGATATTTTCGTACATGGCTTTAGCATTCCCCATTTCTGCAGCTGACTGTATGCTGAAGCAGAGGATAAGCCAGTAGGTATTAGCGCAATGACGTGCTACTTTTTGGGCATGTGACTTAGCTGATTTTAAGGCATGCACACAGAACAGTATTTGATGCATGAAACAAGGGATTAAGGAAGATAGCAATAAAAGTGTTTGTGGGTTGAAGATTTATTCAACTCAGGTGCTTAAATAGTTAACGTGATTTTTTTTTTTCTGGAAAGATTGCTCCATAAACTGCCCCAAAAGAAATATGGATAATAAAAAGTTCGGTACTGTTAGAGACGAAAAAGATTTAAATGTAGGAATTATATGCATGGGCGTAAGATTGTAGCTAAAATTGAACCGGTTATTTTTATATTGGGTTGTAAAATTCTGACTTTTTTAAAGGCACTTTTCATTGCTGTGGGCTGGAGTCAATAATATCCTGAATTGCATTAATTTTAAACACTATAGCATTTTAACCGTTATATACGTTTTGCATAACTTAAACTAAACTAGCAGGGTAAATTTTAAGCCAAAACCTTGCGATTCAAAGTGCTTCTTTAAGACGCAAATAAATTCCATATTTACCTTCATTTGGCATTAATATTCACATAACTAATATTAAAAATTTAAAATCTATCCTATTCATTTGACTAAGGTCATCTTTAGCCAGGAAATAGAACGAATGTTTTGAAGAGCTTTTCCCATGAAAAATTTAATCCAAAAACATGTATTAATAGAGGTAACGTATGACAAAATATTCATTAAAAAAACTTGGGTAAATTTCTAGCACAATGCAGTTGCATGGCATACACTTCGTGTACAAACTGTGTAAATATATCCAGTGTAAAGAAATATCATGGGTATTACGACTTAAATATAGGATCCAGCTATAGAAAGTGCATATTCTGTAAAAAAAAAAAAAAAAAAAAAAAAAAAAAACAACAACTCACTATAAACAACTCACTTTGCGACAAACTGTTTTGATTTTATTAAATCAATATTATACAACAGGAATACTCATTCGTAAAAAAAAACAAAAAACTGATTTTTTTATGTCAAGGACGTATCATGGGTTCACTAAATAGCAGTTTCTTTTAAACTCTATAAACTTACTTTTAAAAAGTCGTTTTAAAAAAAACATTCGGTTTTAAAATCAAAACCCTACATAGTAAAATGTTATGTATTAAGAAAATAAAACTAAGTCATTTTATAACCACAAAAAAACTGCAATGCAAACAAACAAACAAAATATTTTTTTTTTAATTTAAAAGCTTATATGTAAATATAAGGAAAAGTAATCAGATTCTCTGAGAGTGAGAGGTACAAGTATCCGAAAATTTAGTGAATTGTTACTTTTATTAAAAAAGAGCGGGAAGCCATTACGAATGATATAACATGTATTAGAAGATTAATCTTTTTGTCATTTTTTTAAAAAGCAACTTTGTTTTTATGTTATTATTCACGTGAAAAGAAAATCTGTTTTTTAAACAAATAAACCATATTTTCCACGCTTCCCAAGCAAAATATTCACAAATATCCGGCATCCTTCCGTCTCGCGAGACGATGGTGCATCACCGTTGGGTTGGGTTGCATTTCCTCGCGTGACTGTGCAGTCCTATCCTTGAGTGACAGTCTTTGCCACAGTTTTTACACACGAGTTCTGTGCTTCCAAATGTTTTGGCCTTTCTCCTAGCTCTTCTGTCTGCAGCCTCCTCCATTCTTCGCTCCTCGGCTACTATGACGCCCTCTTTGACAACTGTGCGCCACGTAGATCGGTCTTCTGCCTTACACTCCCAGTCACAGTATGTATTTTGGCTGCTTTCATGTCCCTTTAAATCGCAAGCGTGGGCGACCTGTTTTCCTCTTTCCTGAAGCAAGTTCACCATATAGGAGGTCCTTCGGGATGCGGCCGGGGCTCATTCTTTTGACATGTCCTGGCCACCTCAGGCGTCTTTCACTAAGAATTGAGAACATGCTTTGGGTATTGGCACGCGTTAGTACCTCACTATTAGGCACTTTTTCTTGCCATTTAATACCAAGGATGCGGCGCAAGCATCTCAAATGGAAGCTGTTAAGCTTACGCTCTTGTGATGTATAAGTGGTCCATGTCTCGCTCCCATATAGTAGTGTACTGATGACACAGGCTCGATAGACGCACAGTTTGGTTTTCTCCGTTAGCTTGGTGTTTTGCCAGACCCGCTTATTTAGTTTAGCCATTGTTGCGGCTGCCTTGCCAATTCTGCTGTTTATTTCTTCTTCAATGGACAGTGTATTGGAGACCTTGGATCCCAAGTAGGTGAAGCTGTCCACAACCTCCAAGTTTTCATTATCGATATTTATGGTAGGAGGAGGTCGAGTGTCTTGGGCCATGATGTTTGTCTTTTTCAAGCTGATTTGCAGACCAAATTCTTTGCAGGCATTGGAGAAGCTTGACACGAGTTGTTGCAAACCAGATTCTGTATGTGCTGTTAGTGCCGCATCATCCGCAAATAGTAGCTCTCGAATTAGGACATCCGTCGTTTTGGTCTTGGCTCGGAGGCGGGCAGTGTTGAAAAGTCCTCCATCAGCTCTGGTATGTAACCAGATTCCCTCACTGCTATCCTTGAATGCGTATCGAAGAAGTACAGAGAAGAATATTGCGAAGAGTGTTGGTGCGAGTACACAACCTTGTTTAACTCCGCTGCTGACAGGGAAGGCCTCTGACTTAGCTCCATCGAACTGTACTGTGCCAAGCATATTTTCATGGAACTGTCTGATGATGGCAAGTAGGTGAGGGGGACATCCAATTTTTGCCAGTATTTGGAATAGCCCGTTGCGACTGACTAAGTCGAAGGCTTTTGTAAGGTCCACAAATGCAATGTATAGTGGCATCTGCTGCTCTCTGCATTTTTCCTGGAGCTGTCGTATGGAGAACACCATGTCTATGGTAGACCGACCGGACCGGAAACCACACTGAGATTCTGGATAGACGCGGGATGCTAGGCTTTGTAAACGTTTTAGTATAACGCGGGCAAAGGTCTTTCCTACAATACTAAGGAGTGAAATGCCGCGATAATTATTGCAATCACTCCTATCACCTTTGTTTTTATATAGTGTCACTATATTTGCATCCTTTAGGTCTTGGGGGATGTAGCCCTGTTCCCAGCAGAGGGACAGAATCTCGTGCAATGGTTGGAGTAAAGCTGTCTTGCCACTCTTTAGAACCTCTGGTGGTATTCCATCATTCCCAGGCGCTTTTCCACAAGCTAGACTGTCAATTGCTTTGCTCAGCTCTTCCTGTGTGGGCACGACATCAAGTTCTTCCATGAGTGGCATATCTGGGATGTCATCTAGAGCGGTGCTGGAGACTGTGGTAACTGTTGAATACAATTCCAGATAATGCTCAACCCACCGTTTTAGCTGTGCTGCCTGGTCTTGAATAATTTCTCCATTTTTGGACTTTAGGGGAGCAGCTTTTGACGTCAAGGGGCCCGTTGCCTTTTTGATGTTTTCGTACATGACTTTTGCATTGCCCATGTCTGCAGCTGATTGTATACTGGAACAGAGCTTAAGCCAGTAGGTATTGACACATTTACGTGCAACCTTTTGGGCAAGTGACTTAGCTGTTTTTAAAGCATGCAAATTGTCAGGTGTAGGCTTTTCCTTGTAAGCCATAAGAGCTTTCCTTTTTGCTTCAGTGACGGGTTTCATCTCGTCCCAATGTTCATCAAACCAGTTCCTGTTTTTGTGAGATTTTTTGCCAAAGGCTTGTATTGCGGATGTATAGACTGTGTCTCTCAGTTGCGTCCATTTGGAGTCAATGGTGACGCATGGGGACATCTTTGAGAGACTTTCCTTCACCTTGTCTTTGAACAGCTGCGCTATCGCAGGGTCTTTCATGCAGGAGGTATTGATGCGTGGACTTCCCTTTTTCTTTGTGTGGTACGAGTTTTTCCTCATTATTCGTACTTTGCTGGCGACAAGGGAATGATCCGTGTCACAGTCGGCACTGTGATAGCTGCGAGTGAGTAGGACGCTAGCTAGTTGTGCACGCCTGGTGATAATGAGGTCCAGCTGGTGCCATTGGTGGGATCGAGGGTGTCTCCAAGATACTTGATGTATATCCTTGCACTTGAAGAAAGTGTTGGTCACACACAAGCCTCGTGAGCAGCACAATTCCAGAAGCCTTTGTCCATTTTCATTTAACTTTCCTCTTCCAAATAGTCCAAGGCAGGTGGGCCAGGCTTCGTGGTCGCTCCCCACTCTAGCATTGAAATCTCCTAGGAGATAGATTGCCTCGTCTTTGTGGATGCCGGCTATTGCCTGGTCTAACGCTCCATAGAACTGGTCCTTCTCTTCCGGAGTTGAATAGAGTGTTGGGGCATACACACTAAGAATGTTTGCTGGGCCCGCAGTTGTTCTGAGTCTTAGAGTGAGGATCCTGATGACGGTGGTTCAATGGATGGTAGAAGAGTGTTTTTAACAGCGAAACCCACACCATGCTGTCTAGGTTCGTCTTTCGGTCTGCCTTGCCAGAAGAAGGTGTAATTGGCCTCTTTGAGTGAACCGTTGTCTGGGAGCCTGGTCTCCTGAAGGCATGCTATGTCAATCTTTAGCCTTTTAAGTTCTCTATCGATTATTCCTGTCTTCCGTGTGTCGTTTATGGACTGCAGATCATCAGTGATGCCGGGACACATAGTCCTCACGTTCCAGCTAGCGATTCGAAGAGCTGGGGTCTTCTTTTTCTTTTTTGTATTTCTTGGTGCAGGGCTTAGTGGCCCACTTGTTGAGTGGTACTCTAATCTCCACGCACCCAGTGGAGAAGGCAGGCCATGACGGGATAGCACCTATTTGACTGGGGGCTGCCCAGTTTGAGGCGAGCGGTAGCTGTCCAGTGAGACATTGGTAGTCTCTCCCACCGTCGGAAGCAGCCCCTGGCGCCTAGCTCTACGTCAATTGAACTTTGGCTTATAACCGGTAACTGCTGCTTCCCGTGTTTTGTCGACACCTTGCGGCGACGCTGGAGTGTCCTCTCCAGAGGTGATGCAAGCCTGGGCGGGTATTATGGAGAATTAGCTGCTGCCCATACAGCATATCCCCCTCTCCACGTCAATGGTGTAACCAAGGGAACGACTTGCGTCGATGCAGCTTGGCTGCCATTGGCGTCGCAGGAGCTGCCGGTATGTACATAAGTCTTATGTATAGACCGCCTGTAGGTGCTCCAATTCCTGATTTTCTTTCAGGGTTTACTCCCTTAGCCTTTCCCGCAAGGCAGGTATAGCCGCAAGGCAGCGGAGGATTTGTAGTCGGAGTTTCCTTCTCCTAGATGAACTACCAGCCAAGGTTTTAACGAGCATCATCTACCCGTAGGGGTGCCAGAACCGGGGTTTGAACCCGTGACCGATTTTTATTTTAGAATTGTTTTTGTACCGCAGCGCACTAACACTTTGACCACCGCGCCCCACCATTCATAATATTCACAAATATTATCTGGCTAAAAATATTCTATTTGTCTTGAACTAATTTCATGCTTAGACTACAAAAAGGAGTAATCTATGCGTTTTTGGAGAGCTTTTTCCTAGAACCAAAGGAATCATATGGAAAGATATTGCTTTCATTTTATGATTCATCTAAAATGAAATTAAGCCCTACCCATCCTTTGTAACTGTTAAAGACATTTGTTATTCTGGTAGAGTATACAGAGAAAAGTATGTGTTATTAAAGCAGAATAAAAAAAAAAGTGTGGGTAATTTTTAAATTCATCATACTTTCTTTTTTCTCGACACACATATTGTGATTTTTATGGAGAGTTTTTTAAAAAAAATATTTATTTATCGCTATACAAATTTAGTGATGCGTTGTACTCATCACTAATTTTTAGGGGAATTTCAGACTCAAAAACGAAAAAAAGTTATTGATATGTGCTTCCCCCGTAGCATACCACGGGATTTTAGCTCGTTGAAGGATATTGTGTCAACAAAATCACGCTACTATTTCTCGTGTAGATCTATATCCGATCAACATCAAAGTATCTTTAGTCATCTGTGGTATTTTGTAAAAAATTCAGTTGTTTCTCTAATATTTTTATGCACACATCCATCATATTAATACTAAATAACTTTTAAAGAGGTTGAATTTAAATAAAAACGTGTTCCTGTGTAATCGAGGAATTTCATCCGCTGCTTATTGTCATTACCTTATCACTGAATTATTTAGATTTCATCAGCTAGCCAAGATGGCGGCACATCCATGTAAAGGCATTTGTATTTTTCTTTGAACACATGAATATATTTAATATTTCCAAGGGAACAAACCTCTGCCGAGCGCTGAGAAGGTGGAACTTTTTGTAAATCACAGAATATAAAAATAGAACCGTTGTGTGCCACAGCTCCAAACTTTTCAAGTTTAAAATCCTTCAATTTTTCCCGTAACACAAGTGTCACTGTGTCCTGTCTGACAACTTCAAATAACTCACCATTTCCATGTAAAAAATACATTTTGTTATCTACATAAAATGCTGATAATGCATAAGCGTATACATTTTCCTCACTAATAAGTCTTGATATTCTTGATGTCGTGTCAAAGTAGAAGAACTGTGTGGTCGCTTTTCCAGAATTCCAAAAGAATACAACCACCAATATTATATCTTGGAAAGAAAATATACTTAAAATATCTCCTTTCGTGTCAAATTTTCCTATTGTATGCCACTCTCCACTTTCTAGTTTACACATGATAATGGTTACAACATTTTGATTATTATTACGAAAAAATCTGTAAAAGAAATCTCCGCAAGCTGTTGCGAAATAGTTATGGTGTGGCTCATAACTGTAAATAGTTTTAGTGGTTCTGTTGGTGGAAATGCAAACAATGTTATCGGTATGTGAAGTGCTCAAATAATATCTAAAGATAGCATAAAGTTTTTTTCATTTACAAAAAAATCATTAACACTCCAGCTACAAGTTTTGTCGCTAAATAATTGAACGGAGTATAACTTATTTAAATTAAAATTGTAGGCGATTAATTTATCACTGTCGTCATAAAATAAAACAGTTGGGAGGATTTGATCCACTTCTGGAATGCAAGTAGCCACTTCTTGTATCTTGGTCTGTTTAAATTGGGGCTTCTCTGTTACTGTACCTGAGGTTGCAGCGTCCAAACTTTCTAGACTAGTTGCTAAAGCTTGACGGACTAGGTCACGTGCTTCCTTGCAGTCCATGACTACGTCATCACACAACAGTTTTTTAAGACCAGTTTGGCTTATGAGTTCTAGCTTGACATTTTTAGAAGTTTGCCACATAATTCTTTTCTGTTTGTTTTTGTTGTTAGTTCATCGCATGTTATTCCATCACCAATGTGCAGGTCAGATAAATTCCTAAAGGTTAGCTCATCACACTTCTTTTCAGCTTCCATTTGTGTAGAGGATGGGATGTTGTGAGTCCTGGATGTTATTGAAGAACTTGGCTCATAGTTTGTCCAGATTAAAATAGTTTCTACCAAGTCATCGGGTGAGAGTGTGTTTACATTTGGGATAATATTTTGAAGCTCTTCAAATGATAAAGTTAGGAATCGTTGATCTTGTCTGAACTCCTCCCAGTTCAATATAAATGTCTGACTTACAGCTGTCAAAACTTGATTTGATTTTAAATCACGAGCGACATCAAAGATTTGCAAGTAATTATCTTTTGAAATGTTCAACATGATAAAGTTTTCAATGTCATCAAGTAAAAATCTTATTTCCAGTTGACTGACAGCGTACCAAAGATCCATCATGTTGTCTGTTGTTATTCTGTTTTCTCCCTTGTAAATTGAATTCAGAATAATGTCAAAAATGTCTGGCTTTATTCCTTTGATAGTTATTTCATTCTGGGATGCTTGGAAGATGTCTCTGGGGTAGGTCGTGAGTTAGTGACAACATTAACTACCGTTTTGGGTTACCCCAACCCTAGTGACGCCTCTGGCACCCACTGCCAGTGAACTATTTCTTTCTTTCAATTTCTTGTCTAAAAGAGGAAGAAAATAGTCGTAGCAGAGAGATCTTTAAAAATCCTGGACAAGTTTAAAAATATATTTATACTTTGAAATACACCGACAGCATGGACAAATCCCACCTCACTACTCCATTCACCAAAGTGGGGTGGGGGTGGGAATACGATTTTTCTCCACAAAAATTCAAAAGATGGATTTTCTTGTTGTTACTTTTTTAGAAGAAAATTATGAATTCAATGTCGTTGAGTTAATATTTTGTTTTATTTATATTAATTAAAGGCGCGCAAGCATAGACATGCATATTAATATTTATTTACAGGTAGTCCTCTGGTTACGTTACGAACGCGTCTCCATAAAGATTAATATTACGCGTTATTCCGTATTTTAAAATGTTTTTAAAAAAAAACAAAAAACTTTTGTTTCTTATGAGGTAACGAATTGTTTTCTCTATTTGCAATCAAATTTATAAAAATACTGATTATTATTATTATTTGAACCTACAACTTTAATTTGCGATTTTCTTCACTTGAAGGTATAAATCAAGCCCTTAAAGACAAGTCAGCTTACAATTTTTAGCTGTGTGCACGTGTTTTGAGTTTCACATTGTGCTATTTCCTTTACCTTACCTTGGGCTGGACAATAAACTTTTTAAGAGTTCTGGAAATTTATCTAATTCTGAAGGTAAGCAGTCTTCGAAATCTCTTTAATATTCTTCCATTAACTTGGCTGCTGCCCATCGGATGGCGTCATTGCTAAGCTCAGTTAGGATTTTAAGAAAGACAAATTTCTCATGGATGTCTTTATTTGCGCCTAACCGATGTTGTAGGGCTCAAGAAAGTTTCTTAATGATTACCAGAAATACCGTTTTCGTGATGTCCCTTTATCAAACTGACACTTTTTCTTTTTTGTTAATATTGACGATTGTTTATTCTCTTGTTTCCACGGACTTGTCCTTTTCTTTGTCTTCATAGGAATCAAATTAAGATTGCTGTCTTTTAACTAATTCAATGAGAGACTTTAAATGCATCGCTGAATTCAAAGATATTCTCGGATCTTAAAGAGATACAATCGTTTTCTGAAATCTTTATGATATTGTTTCCCAAATTTCAAGTAAAATTTCGACTTTCAGTTGTTCAAGTTCCTTCCGAAATCCTCCTGCCTCCTGCTTAAGTCAACAGTCACGTTGCTGATTTTCGTTAGTTGCTAATTCTTTCAGTGCTGCAATATTCTCATTTATTAACAGACCTCACAGCTTTATGTCAAGCTGACCATCTTGTGTAAAAAAAAAAAAAACGACTTTTTTAACAGGTATCAATTTCTTGTGTTTTTGAAGTACCTGTCAACGATGAGTAAACGCACCAAACCATAGGTATAAAGATTTTGCAGAAGACAAAACAAATCTGACTGCCATAACCTGCTGCACTTTTCCCAATCAAATTAAGGGAATGTGTTGTTAACTGTACATAATGAGCAACACTGCATTTCTCACGAAGAATAGCCCGGACTTTGCTATACTTCCTACTCATATTTGCAGCATTGCCGTATGTCTGTCCAAGGCATTTTCAGGGATTTATACAAACATTTGCCGATCGTTATTATAGACTATAATAACATTTAAATTATAAGGACCCCTGCCTCAAGCCCGCCCGTCAATTTAAACCGCCATAGGGGGAGAGGGTCACGCATCTGTGACGTTGTGTGACGAGGGGGGGTGTGTGTTAAAAATGTGACGTTACATAAAAAACGCTCAATTTTTAATAAAAAGTCCACTATTAAATATTTGATTGTTTAAAATGTATTTAATGATGTTTTCAGTGGCTTCATGTGTGTTACGATATTAGAGTGCATATACATATTGAAATGACAAAACTAATTTTCATCTTGATATTTTTTATATATTTTTTGGAGGGGGGAGGGTTAAAGCTTTGTGATGTCATAGCAGAAAAAGGGGTGGTGGTCTAAGTTTTTTTGACTAGTATGACGTGGGGGAGGGTGAGGTTAAAATCGGTAACCTCACGTGACTCCATTTATGGACGACCCCTTAAGTTGTGAAGGGGTGACACCATGAGCTACCGCCCGGGTGACATCAACCCTAGTTACGCCTCTGCATTTTATACTAATGTTAGTTTAAATTTCAAGTTTATGAAGAGAATGTATCCTGGTCACAATTTACAAATAAAACATAGCCTGAGTCTATCAAATAAATACTGGCAATCCTCCGAATCCCGGTCCCAAATTATTTTGTGTGTTTTTATCACTCTAAAAAATGCTCTGTTACTTAGGAAACATCTTTGTTAGAAAAACCTTAAACGTCATTATTGACTACAATTTGTTAACCAGTAAATTTTTAGTTATTTTCATTTATTTTTTTAAAAGTATGGCAGGTAGATGAGCCGCACCGATAAACATGACTCCTGTTGTTTTACCTTTAGCGCAACTGTCACCCATAGAGCGTTTTTCGGCAGCTATTCGTCAAATGTTGTATGGCAATCACTGTATTTATTATTTGATGACTGCTTATCAGATAAGAAATAACATTGATTAACATGTACTGTGTTCTATCAATAAATAAAATACTTTGAGGTTCTCTACTTCCTCTTATTAGTATTAACGGTGGTAAAGTGGCAAGCGCGCTCGACTGGCGTATCGATGGTCGCGAGTTCGAATCCATGCGAAGGCAAAGATTTGTTCCTGTGACCTAATGGAGTCCCTGAGTGAGTCACACAGCTCTGAATGGGTACCTAACTAACAAAAGCTAGGTAATGCGTGGAACCCTTATAAGCCGTGGTCGGTGACCG
This sequence comes from Radix auricularia, assembly GCA_002072015.1. Taxonomy (NCBI): domain Eukaryota; kingdom Metazoa; phylum Mollusca; class Gastropoda; family Lymnaeidae; genus Radix; species Radix auricularia. Next base: position 195,941 of record MUZC01000152.1, read on the forward strand.
CTGCATCACTTGCCAACAGATCGTCTGTTTTGGTCTGCGGACGCAATTATCTTCTGCATAGAAGGAGCATTTCTATATCTAAGATAGTGTAAAATAATTTGGGACCGGGATTCGGAGTACTGCCTAAATACTTACGACTTTATAACGTATACTAAATCGTCGCTCTGCAATTCCAATCTTAATCTAGTAAATTACGAGATTATTAATAGATGACTCAGTTTGCATGTGAAATGGTTTTAGACTTTCAATTATACTGACATATTAATATATTTAATATATTTTAGTCGACCTGCTTGAAATACCTGCTTGTGAAATTAAAAAATATAATGTCCAAAATGGCTGAACCGATTATATCATAAAGGAAATTCACGAAAAATCGGCGAAGTCAAGTTAAGAAATCGTCTTAAATAAAACTGAAACCGGAAGAACTATTTATCTTACATTATCTCTGTTACAGACGCTCGTTCTGTCAGTGCTGCCAGCGCTAGGTTTTTCTACATAGATCTAGGTTGGGTTTTTTTTGGTTTTTTTTTTACCTTGTCTAGGTTTCAAGTTTTTTTCCCCCTCAAAATGAGTCATAATCTAGTTGGTTTTTTTTTTTTCCAATTGTTTTTTTTTAATAGTATATAGACATGCGATGTAAAAGTACCAAAATAATTAAATATGTGCAATTAACACTCTAAAAAATTCAATTTTTCAAAAATACAAACAAGCAGAATGCAGCAAGAGCACAGTATTTTAGTCACACTACGATGTCCCATTACTATATCTATGGCTCTAAGCTACTGAATTCGAAAGGTGACGCCATCTGTCTGAAAAATTTTGGTGCAAGATAAAACAACTTGAATGAGCAAAAACATTTAATTTTATTAGACTTCAACAGCTCTAACATTTTCTTCTTTCTGCGATGAGAGAATATTCTCTCAAATATATGCGGTATTGAGTTGAGTATAGGCTAAAGATAATCTAATAGAAGACTCGGATAGACATAGTTATAAAAACCCTTTTCCTTTTCCGTAAGTATTAACAAAAACATAAAAATTCTAGTTATTTTCGTCCGGAATTCGGAAGTGCGATGGGTTTTGTGATCAAACGAGGAAACCCAATATTTAAAACTCAAATAAAAATCCAAGACGATACTCAAACATGAATAAACGTTAGACTCAATTATCTTCTGTATAAAAGAAACGTCTGTACTATATAAAATAAGAATTACTCCAAGAATGCTGATAAGATTGCCAAAGGTTTTATAAAGATGATGACATAAGTGATGAAAAAATGCAGATGTAAGTATATTTAACGAATAGTTATGTAGAACATATTTATAAATGCCAATCCCAAGTCGATTTTGAGGAAGTGGAGGGAGGGGGGTCACACTTGTGTGAGATGTATGACTGGGTGGAGGGGATTGTTTTTAAGAACTGTGACGTCACTGCAAACGCGCAGCTTTAAATGAAAGCTCCACTTAAAGATTTGATTCCTAACAATTTATATAATGGCGTTTTTAAATGGCTTCACACGCTTTACGATATTAGATTGCAGCCTTACACTAAATGCATACTTGAATAATAATTAATAATAAAAATTATTTGAGACATGCTCGATTTGAAATGAGAAATACGACTTTTTTTTAGTCTAGGGGGTGGGGTTGGGGAGCTTTGTGGCATCTTTTTTTTTTAAGCTTGCCTGTTTTTTTTCCTTCGGATCTAGGTTTATTGTGACGTGTTGGCTAGGTTTATTGTGACGTGTTGGCTAGGTTTTTTGTGACGTGTTGGCTAGGTTTATTGTGACGTGTTGGCTAGGTTTATTTTGACGTATTGGCTAAGTTTATTATGACGTGTTGGCTAGGTTTTTTCCTAAAATTGTCGCTGGCGGCACTGCCTTCTATACAGAATTTTATTGCGTCTTACGTTTATTTTTAGTAGCTTCGTAGCCGTAAACTAGCTTATCAAAGTCAAAGGAAAGAGGGAAAGTGGGGCAAAGTCTAAACGAACGTGGACGTTAGTTTTGTGGGCCAATTCACGCTTCATTTGTTTAAAGTTGAATTTGTGAGATGGAGCTGAGGTGGACCCACACGTTCTTTGTTGACTGGGGTGCTGTGGCGTACCTAGACCTGTTGCCACTTGGGGCTGTCCATAATTGTCGTCACGCGGTGGGTGGGGGGACACGCATTTGTGACGATGGGGCGGAGGGTGTTTAAGAAATGTGATGTCACATAAAAATGTGCAACTTTCATTAAAAGTTCCACTTATATTTTTGATTGCCAGCAAATTCAAACTCAATATTTGGTGTAAATTCTTCTGTTACTTGTGCTAAAGAACAGAAAAGCCAAGAGGCTGAAGTAGCATGAGAACGCGACACTGATCTTCTTTTAACTTAATTGATTCTTTATATTGACAACAGCTTCTGTTGAAGAAACAAAAATTGCTGTACCTGTCAATTGTAAACATTAGCCAATCTAATGCTAAGGGCGGCGCTTTGTTTAGGGCGGCAATTTCCTCATTGTTATTCAGTTTATGAAAACTTCAACAATTTGTGGTCTGGGTAACAATTGTATTTAATCAATCTCTCAATCACCTTCTTGTTACATCGTGAACCTTAAATTCATAGCCAGCCATAATTTCCAGTTCACGACCACACTCTTTATCTCTTTTCACTGCACAAACCACATGTTTCATACTCAGTCAACTCGCACGCTCATACCATGTCCATACAACAACACGTGACAATGTCATGTGAAGTATTTTAAGTATTTTAATTTGAAAGCAAAATTTCAAAGTCCAGAAGATTGTTCATTAGTGTTTATTTTTGGATTTATTTGTCCAAAGTTTTAATTCCATTAGATAAACAATTGTTCTTTTTTTTTAATTCCTCAAAATAAAAAGACATTAAAATTTTAAGATAATGGTGCTTTGGAAAGATAAACCATTTAAGTACTCCGTCAGTTTTGTTTCCGGTAGCTTACTTAGGTTAGAATCAAACTTGAATCAATTATTATAGCAGTACATTAGTGACATGTTCGCAATCTACTTCAGCCCTTATTCATTATGGAGTTGGAAGTTTTGCATTAGAAACGTCACGTTTTTAATATAGTTTTTAATTTAAAAAAAAAAAAAAAATAATAATAATAAAATATTTGGGCTTTTCTTTTCTTTTATTAAAATTAATTTTTAAGAGCTGAATAACATCGAGGAATTTGACGCCCCCTCATTTATGTCACTCAGATCATTTGATTGGCTCATGTTTCAAATTTGATAGAGTACAGTAAGTTTTGCTACTTCAGCAGTATCGGCTGTGAAATTTGAAGAATCAACTAAGCTACACCGACATCAGTGTGATGTTCTCATACTTCTTAAGCCTCTGGCTTTTCAGTACACTAGCATAACTTTTAGAAGATATTATAGCCAATAAAGAGTTTGAAACTTTGGCAGAACAAACGTCCACATATTTTAGGAAAGTTCCTATATGTCTATTTAAAAAATATATTATTTTTATTATTTTTTATTTGGCTTTTCTGTTATTTCAATAAAAAGCTAACTTTTCTTTTAAAAAAATTATTGTTAGGAACTAAATAACGACTAGGAGTTTTCCGCTCCTAGCCAAGTGCCGCCCGGGGCATTTGCCCCCCCCCCTTTGCCCCAGTCGGGTCTCAGAGCCTCAAAAGCCGGGAACAAAGGATAAATTATAAAGCCTCCTTAATCAAACCATTTGCTAGCACTTTACTATAAATAAGCGGGTTTGATTCAATTTTGGACACACGCCCCAAAAAGGTTCACCATCACTGGTTTAGAGTATCAAACTTCAAATGTTGATAGTTTTTGTTGTTGTTTTTTTGGTGGTTTTCCTGGTTTGATAATACAGCCCATTTCAATTATTGGATCTATATCTGTTTGGAGACATGTTTATAAAGCTGCCGTAGGACAGGGGTCGGCAACTGCGGCTCTTTCGATGTCAATTGCGGCTCTCCAGTTCCACGCGCAAATGGTATTAATTATACAATTCTATTTTCAAAACTAATGTTATTAGCTCTTAAAAAAGTGGTAAATTTTGTAAATAGTAATTTCTGGCTCTTCCGTCTCATAAGGTTGCCGACTCCTGCCCCAGGATATAATGGTAAACTTGATACCATTGACCTCCAGTAACACCCGGATCATCATGACATACACACAAACCATCATGACATACAAACACACCATTATGACATACAAACACACCATCATGAAATACAAACAAACCATCATGACATACAAACACACCATCATGACATACAAACACAATCATGACATACAAAAACAGCAACATGACATACAAACACACCATCATGACATACAAACACACCATTATGACATACAAACACACCATCATGACATAAAAACACACCATCATGACATACAAACACACCATCATGACATACAAACACACCATCATGACATACAAACACACCATCATGACATACAAACACACCATCATGACAATCAAACAAACCATCATGACATACAAACAAACCATCATGGCATACAAACCAACCATCATGACATACAAACACACCATCATGACATACAAACACACCATCATGACAATCAAACAAACCATCATGACATACAAACACACCATCATGACATACAAACAAATCATCATGACATACAAACACACCATCATGACATACAAACACACCATCATGACATACAAACACACCGTTATGACATACAAACACACCATCATGACATACAAACTTACCATCATGACATACAAACACACCATTATGACATACAAACACACCATCATGACATACAAACACACCGTTATGACATACAAACACACCATCATGACATACAAACACACCATCATGACATACAAACACACCATCATGACATACAAACACACCATCATGACATACAAACAAACCATCATGACATACAAACACACCATCATGGCATACAAACAAACCATCATGACATACAAACAAACCATCATGACATACAAACACACCATCATGACATACAAACACACCATGAAAGTCACTTTGTAAAATTGCCACGATTCATACATGAGGAAAAGCTTGTTTGATATCACCTGGACACACAAGGCCCACGCATAACCAAACCATATAATATGAGACACATAAGGCCCACGTAAAACCAACGCATATAATATGGGACACATAAGGCCCACGTATAACCAACCCATATAATATGGGACCCATAAGGCCCACGTATAACCAACCCATATAATATGGGACACATAAGGCCCACGTATAACCAACCCATATAATATGGGACACATAAGGCCCACGTATAGCAAACCCATATAATATGGGACCCATAAGGCCCACGTATAACCAACCCATATAATATGGACACATAAGGCCCACGTATAACCAACCCATATAATATGGGACACATAAGGTCCACGTATAACCAACCCATATAATATGGGACACATAAGGCCCACGTAAAACCAACGCATATAATATGGGACACATAAGGCCCACGTAAAACCAACGCATATAATATGGGACACATAAGGCCCACGTATAACCAACCCATATAATATGGGACCCATAATGCCCACGTATAACCAACCCATATAATATGGGACACATAAGGTCCACGTATAACCAACCCATATAATAGTATTGTTCCCGATGACACCCCACCCTTACCCCACCACATAGTTTCATAGAGAGACTTGCCACAGCTGTCTGCCCCTTACGCACCTATGTTGGTTCTGCCGCTACCGTTAATGTGTCAATGTAAATTAGATTATATTGTATTATATAGTTTCAATTAGTGTGTAGGAAGTGTTAATTGTCTCACTAATAGGCGATGTGTTATTGGTCATATGTTCAAGTGTATATTTAATGATGTATACTTTTTCTTTATAACCATTTAATGTTATTTTATTCTTAAGTCCTGCTGCGAAGTTAGAACACGTTAATGATTATAAATTTTTATTACCTATGTCATTGGCGATAACCTTATGATAACCTACGCCACTTTTATAAAATCAGGGGAGTTAACCTTCGACTATCGCAACAAGACGATTAATTACATCCCGACTATCGCTATCAGAACTTATTTTCTTTACGCTCACCTGATTTTCTAAAATATGTTACTTCACGTGAGTTTGACAACAGTGAACCAACGTGGACACAAAATAATAAGCAGGACTATACCACGACATTACCGTCCATTCTCCATAATTGATACAACATATTACAATGTCATAATGTTTGTATGCAACGCGTGCGTATAATTAATGTTATTGAAACTGTACGTTATACCAGTAAAAGTAACCTATATTCTTAATAGTTGTTTCATATTGAAGCTTACAAATTCATGTAGTAAATATTGGATACATAGTGTCTGCGGGAGTGGGTGCCAGGCTTGGTTTAGTGCTTTAGGAATACATCTTAGTCAAGGTCTATGTATGAAACGGCATATATGTGACAGGGCTGATGAGTGCGTTAGATTGTCTGGATTAGTGACAGAGCCTATGAGTGACAGAGCATATGAGTGAAAGAGCCTATGAGTGAAAGAGCCTATGAAGGACAGAGCCAATGAGTGAAAGAGCCTATGAGTGACAGAGCCTACGAAGGACAGAGCCTATGAATGACAGAGTCTTTGAGTGACAGAGTCTGAGTGACAAAGCCTATGGGTGATAGAGCCTTTGAGTGGGAGAACCCATGAATGTCCCGAATAAAGTTTATTTTAAGGCTGAGGATTTTGAGTTTTGTGCATATCTCGTCCCTAAATTCCTTGTATAAAGAATTATATTAAGAAAGTTTTACCTTTAAATAAAAAAGACATTAATTTATCACGATGACACAGAAAGAATTAAAAACTCTATCCCTTATTATACACTTCGTTGATGACAAGAAATAATGACAAAAACACAGCAATATATTTGTCATTAGCAAAAAATTGTTCTTTTTATTAGCCTCTTCGACTATATATAGATCTATATGTTGTAGGGAGTAAAATCTGGAATGATGGTTTGTTTAATTGGAACCAAGAGATGTCTTCTCTTATGCCAGCGTCAACAGTGTTGCCATGGTGACGGCGGTCAGAGACAGGACTGCTGTGGTAGCTCCGTTCATTCCGTAACTGCCTTGATCTACGCGAGCTGGAAATATCAACAATGTTTTCATTAACAAACTACAACTTGGTTGGGAAAATTGAGTGGGTCGATATAATTATAACTCAAACTTAAAACATTTCATTTTTGCCGGTATGTTCCTCAAAGTTAAAATTTATTTATCGCCATACAGGGAATTAACTTCACAATAATAAATGATAATTTACATTAATAGTTCTCGATAATGTTACTTAAAGTAGCTCCGAATTGTAATTAATTCCTAATATAGTTTCCACTGGTAAGTGATGCTTGAATAAGTTTCCAAAAGTAATTGATAATTTATTGGTTCCCAGCAGTCTGTAGTATATGAAAAATAAGGTAGACTATTTCCCACTATTTCCATACATTAAAATTCTGTCCTACCATATCTGTCAGTGACCAATTGCGTCATTTCCGGCAGGATGGAATAATAATCAGTGCAGTAAATTTTGTTTAAACAATCCAGGTAATTTATCCCACGGTAACTGATGGGAAGATAGAATAATCACAGCGTTAACATCCATTAGTTGGTAATTTAACTGGCAGCATTTAGCTGAACAAGCCAATAACAGAATGTATATCAGGGTATTTAACTAATTAAATAAATACTTGTATGTTATTGTAAGACTAGCTATTTAGTAGTTAATGAAGTCAATAACAGCATAGAAGAGTGGGTAATTAGCTTATCAAGTCAATAACAGTATAAAAAAACTGGGTATTTAGCTAATAAAATTAATAGTAGACGATAAGACTGGATATTTAGATAATTGGTCAATAATAATATGTAATATTTGGTATTTGCCTTAAAATTTCAATAAAAAAACAAAGACCGGGTATTTAGCTATTCAAGTCTTCAATATCGCGTATAAAACCTGTAAAGTCTTTCAGTAAGTTTAAGGCCAGTAACGGAGACAACAGCGTCAATTACAATAAGTCGAAATCAGACGGGAATGTTTAGCTTGCTTCATTAGGAAGTAGTTTGGAGGAGGGTGTAGTTTGAAGCAGGATGTAGTTTGGAGGATGTAGTTTGGAGGAGGGTGTAGTTTGGAGGAAGGTGTAGTTTGGGGGAGGGTGTAGTTTGGGGGAGGGTGTAGTTTGGAGGAAGGTGTAGTTTGGAGGAGGGTGTAGTTTGGAGGAAGGTGTAGTTTGGAGGAAGGTGTAGTTTGGAGGAAGGTGTAGTTTGAAGGAGGATGTGGTTTGGAGTAGGGTGTAGTTTTGAGTAGGGTGTAGTTTGGAGTAGGGTGTAGTTTGGAGTAGGGTGTAGTTTGGAGGATGGTGTAGTTTGGGGGAGGGTGTAGTTTGGGGGAGGGTGTAGTTTGGATGAGGGTGTAGTTTGGAGGAGGGTGTAGTTTGGAGGAGGGTGTAGTTTGGGGGAGGGTGTCGTTTGGGGGAGGGTGTAGTTTGGAGGAGGGTGTAGTTTGGTGGAGGGTGTAGTTGGGACGAGGATGTAGTTTGGAGGAGGGTGTAGTTTGGAGGAGGGTGTAGTTTGGAGGAGGGTGTAGTTTGGAGGAGGGTGTAGTTTGGAGGAGGGTGTAGTTTGGGGGAGGGTGTAGTTTGGAGGAGGGTGTAGTTTGGGGGAGGATGTAGTTTGGAGGAGGGTGTAGTTTGGGGGATGGTGTAGTTTGGAGGAGGGTGTAGTTTGGGGGAGGGTGTAGTTTGGAGGAGGGTGTAGTTTGGAGGAGGGTGTATTTTGAGGGAGGGTGTAGTTTGGGGGAGGGTGTAGTTGGGACGAGGGTGTAGTTGGGACGAGGGTGTAGTTTGGAGGAGGGTGTAGTTTGG
>MUZC01000152.1:212905-225369 GCA_002072015.1 Radix auricularia
ATATATATATATATATATATATATATATATATACACACACACATATTTACGGAGTATTACAGAGGATAGTGGACCCAGTGTCTTGCTGAGGTACCGAGCTATACAACTTTTGAAATTATTGTTATTATTTAAATGTAGTGTATTGCACCATTTTAATTTAAGTAGAATTTAAATTATCATCCGTTGAATTTCTCATGACGTTAACAAAAGTTCTTTGGTTAATTCAACACCTAGCGTAAACATTTATTCAAAGTAAAGTAACATTGAGATTTATCATAAATTCAACAATAAGAAAAAATTATCTTTAACATTTTTATTCATCAACAAAGTCAATAACATCATGACCAGATTTTAAATTTAAAAGCAAATTTTCTCGGTTGTGAGATCATTTTCAAACTCTCGGTAGCGATTTGTCGAAATAAAACACCTAAACAAATTGTTTATAATAATAAAAAACTATAATTCTTTTTTCATCCAATGGTAAAAACTTCTCATGAAAGGTTACTTACCCGCAAGCGCCAATATCATGTAATAAGCCATGATCACGATCTGAGAATTGGAAACTACTTTTAACCATGATGATCCCCGCCACTATTTATACAGCCACCCGTGCACCATTGCGACATAACAACTTACAGGGTCCACTTGTCTCCCAGTGGCGGATTTAGCTATAGGGCAGGGGGGCGGGTTGCCCCCCCCGCGCTCCAGTTGGGTCTAAAATGGCGCCCCCCCCTGAGACGCCCTCGTGAATACTAAAAAGGTGTAGCTAGAGCAGAAAAAAGATGGCTAAACACGAAAATTTTAATCAACACTAAACTCCAATACGACTATATTGGCTTGCTAAATATCGTATTCCAAACTGTAATATCTGGTTTGGTCAGTCAGGAGCGTCGCTAAGTGGAAAAGAATAAAGAAATATAGAAACGAATGATAGACGCAACGTTCTTCTTGATTCTTAGCAAAACAGGGTTTGCCATTCAGAGTACACAGAGAAAATTCTTGCTTGAGACTTTAGTGATGGTAGTTGTAGAAATACTTGAAATATTTGTTAAATCTTAAGTTTATTAGCCAACTATGATTCCAATTTGGACAGTCATCTAGAGTTTAAAAGAAAAATGAAATTTATTTAAGTCATGATGTGCACATTGATTTAATTCAATCATTTGCATCTGAATTATCGGCAGGTATTGATAATAAAGTTAAGTCTTNGTTCAGTTTCAAAATCAGGAAATGTTGTGGAAAGATTTATAGGCTTTTATACTTTTGTAAACAGCAATGCTGCATCCGCATTTGCTGAGAAGATTCTAACGGAACTACACATTACAAAAGCGAAACAGTGATATCACAATCTGAGGAGGAAAGGCATATGATGGTGCATCTGTGATGTCTGGAATTAAGAGTGGCCTTCAAACTTTCACACAATGCCATCTATGTTCATTGCTGTGCCCATGTTTTAAATTTGGTCACTCTCGAAGCAATGTCCGTAAACAGTGATGTATACAGTTGTTTTTGGCACAGCTGAAAGGTTGTATGCATTCTTTACGTCTAGTTTACCACGTCTACATACTCTTAAAAAACATCATAAATCTCAATGCAAATCAACAGTAGATACTCTGAACTGAAATGACTTTCTGATACAAGATGGTCAGGCCGTAGGCCGTAAGTAAACATGCAGTTGATGCAGTTATTGAATCATTCTCTGCTGTTCTAGCCACTCTAGAAGATATAAATTTAAGGGCATCAACATAACATAAAGGAGTGTCAGAGCAGAAGCAATGGGACTATCTGCTTTAATAACAAAATATTCTTTTGTTTTTTATGCTATTTGTAAAAAAGTTGGTGTTGATATTTTCATGTTATCAAACCACTTGCAGCTCAAGAGTATTGACATTGCAATTGCAAAACGATTGATCGATGTTGGAAGAAATAAGTTTGTTGAAATGAGAAGCGATCAAGCTTTTTATAATTCTGAAAGTAGATATCTAATAATTTATTAACGAAAATTGTTCGAAACTAGATGGTAAAAATTTTTTTTAAAGAAACGCGAATTGCAGAAAATAAAAGTAGGGCAGGTTAACTTAGTAGAGATGAAAGGGCTAATGATCCAACTAACAGTTTTAAATCTGAAACGTACTTCACTATCTTGGATACACTTCTAAAATAAATAGATGATCGATTTAATGACTTTAGGGGCGCAGCTATTTATTTCTATTGTATTGATCCATCAGAAATGTCGGAAGAAAAATAAAGATCCTCTTCGAAGTTTATGCAAAATTTACAAACACATTAACCTAGAAGAAGCAATCGTTGAATATTATACCTTCAAAGATTTTTATGCATCACAACGTCCATCACTATCTAGTGAGCTACGACTTAAAGAGTTTCTGCTATTCTTGACTGAAAAATAAATGGCATCAAGTCTCTATAGTTTGTCAATATTCTAAAAAAATTTTACTTGAATCTTCCTGTTAGCAATGATTGAAAATCATCAAAAATTATTTGCGCTCAACAATGACAAACGAACGTCTGTCTGGATTGGCAATAATTTCAAATGAACGTGATCTAGGTGAGAACGTTGACTTTGAATCAACGATAAATCGTTTCGCTTCACGTAGAAAGGAATTTAAATAAGGCTCAGGGCTCTATATAAATTCGTATAAACTAAGTTTCTTTCTTAAATCAATAAATATACTATTGAAATAAATAAAATGTTACTATTTTGAAAATATATCTGTTTATATTTATTTCTTCTGTTTGACTTGTTTGTTAATTTGGAAAAATTACTAAATTAGTAGGCCAATAATTAGTATTGACAAGGGCTGCGGAAATGAACGATTAATTTCTCGACTAATCCTTTAAAAGTTTAAGGGTTAAATTATTTGTAACCATTAATGGACCCATCACTTAAAAGTAATTGGAAGTCAAAGAGTTAAAAAAAAAAGCGGCTGATAAATAATAAATTTCCTGAAGATTACACGAACATTTTGGTTTTAAAATATTGACTGGCGGCATGTTCAAAATGTTAATAAATTTCGCCTACTTATCAAATCAAATGAAAAGCGTATTAGCTAATGGGAGTAATTGAGTTTGACTTGAGATAGAAATGACGACAGCTCTTCTGATGAATTACTGAGTTACAAAATGGAGATGAAAGTTATTGAATCCATTTATCCTGTACAATGGTGGAAAAATAATGAACACCGATATCCGATAATGTCATTCCTTGCCACGACCGTTTTGAGCATACCAGTATGAGTTTCCTCAGTTCCATGTGAATGATTGTTCAACTCGGCTGTTTATATTTATATTGTCAATTAGATCCACTCATCACATGAACCTAATAATGTCAACACACCTGTCTTTTTGCGTAGTTGATTAAAAGGAATATTTAAAGGAGACATGCCAGCGTTATTTAGATTTTCAAGAAGAACGTGAAGTAAGTGTCACTTATGACATCATAAATGAAAATTTTTGGCTTTAATCGAAATTAACGATTAATTAATCGTTATTTTTTCAAAAGTTAACAATTAAATTTTAATTAATCGTTAACGGCCTTAGTATTTACCCCATGCTTTGATATTAGTAAAATTTTGCGGCGCCCCCCTGAAATTCTCCTGGCCCCCCCCACGCAGACAAAGCTAAATCCGCCACTGTTGTCTCCCTCAAGGTTTTCACCAGATTTGTTTGTCTTTGGGGCAGCAGAGTAGGGCTCATACTACCACTTAAACTTTCTACTATTTGTTGAACACATATCACAGGTAGCCGACATGAAATTAGTGGTCAACATAAAACGTGTGATCCACATAAAACTGGTGGTCCCCATAAAACTGGTGGTCCCCATAAAACTGGTGGTCCCCATAAAACTGGTGGTCCCCATAAAACTGGTGGTCCACATAAAACTGGTGGTCCCCATAAAACTGGTGGTCCACATAAAACTGGTGGTCCACCAAAAACGGGTGATCCACATAAAACTGGTTGTCCACCAAGAACTGGTGGTCTACATTAAATTACTGGTCCACATAAAACCGGTGGTCCACATAAAACTGGTGGTCCCCATAAAAGTGGTGGTCCACATTAAATTACTGGTCCACATAAAACTGGTGGTCCACATTAAATTACTGGTCCACATAAAACTGGTGGTCCACATTAAATTACTGGTCCACATAAAACTGGTGGTCCACATAAAACTGGTGGTCCACATTAAATTACTGGTCCACATAAAACTAGTGGTCCACATTAAATTACTGGTCCACATAAAACCGGTGGTCCACATAAAACTGGTGGTCCCCATAAAAGTGGTGGTCCACATTAAATTACTGGTCCACATAAAACTGGTGATCCACATAAAACTGGGGGTCCACATTAAATTACTGGTCCACATAAAACTGGTGGTCCACATTAAATTACTGGTCCACATAAAACTGGTGGTCCACATAAAACTGGTGGTCCCCATAAAAGTGGTGGTCCACATAAAACTGGTGGTCCACATAAAAGTGGTGGTCCACATAAAAGTGGTGGTCCACATAAAACTGGTGGTCCACATTAAATTACTGGTCCACATAAAACTGGTGGTCCACATTTAATTACTGGTCCACATAAAACTGGTGGTCCCCATAAAACTGGTGGTCCCCATAAAAGTGGTGGTCCACATAAAACTGGTGGTCCACATAAAACTGGTGGTCCACATTAAATTACTGGTCCACATAAAACTGGTGGTCCACATTAAATTACTGGTCCACATAAAACTGGTGATCCACATAAAACTGGTGGTCCCCATAAAAGTGATGGTCCACATAAAACTGGTGGTCCCCATAAAAGTGATGGTCCCCATAAAACTGGTGGTCCCCATAAAAGTGGTGGTTCACATAAAACTGGGGGTCCACATAAGACTGATGGTCTACATAAAGAAATCATGATCTTTACATATAAATCTAAAATTGTTAATTTAAGGAAAAAAAATGAAACAATATACAGAATACTCGTATACATAGAATATTTTTTAAAAAACAATTATCTTAAGTATATCTCATTAAATTCAATACTAGACGTTTTTACACGCTATTATTTACCTTGCTGTATTTTAAAAGGAAAATGTAATGTTTGCTTACAATTTATTTGGTCCTTTTTTAGTGCATTGGAATACAAGCGTGTTTTCAACAAAAAAAAAAAAAAAGAAACAAACAAGCAAACAAAAACATTTTAAACCCATTTTTCAAATCAAGCTTTTGGAAATAAATTATTCAAATTCTTCTTACTTTCACTGCTCCATAGTGTTGATATGAACTAAAGAATCTACGGAGGAAACCATCAATTTGTCTAATTTATTTCATGGAAATCGGGGCATATCTTACGTTCTGGAGTAAGACGTGCTTCTATAACTCTATGTGCCATGTAACAATCTCTCTCTTTCTCTCTCCCCCTCTCTCTGTCTCTATCTCTGTGTGTCTCTCTCTCTGTCTCTCTCTTTCTTTCTCTCTGTATATATATTACAATGGTCAATTTTACACTTGTCTAACTGATAGATGTGACCACTGTGTGTGTGTGTGATGGACAGAAACAGTTTTAAGCCAGGACAACGTGACCTCTGGATTATTCTCATCCTTCCCTGCTACCTGATCTTTTATTCTGTCATGAAATGAGAGTCAGTGTGATGAAATGAGAGTCACTCTGTCATGAAATGAGAGTCAGTGTGATGAAATGAGAGTCACTCTGCCATGAAATGAGAGTCTCTCTTTCATGACATTAGAATCACTCTATGATGAAATGAGAGTCACTCTGTCATGAAATGAGAGTCAGTGTGATGAAATGAGAGTCACTCTGTCATGAAATGAGAGTCTCTCTTTCATGACATTAGAATCACTCTATGATGAAATGAGAGTCACTCTGTCATGAAATGAGAGTCAGTGTGATGAAATGAGAGTCACTCTGTCATGAAATGAGAGTCACTCTGTCATGAAATGAGAGTCAGTGTGATGAAATGAGAGTCACTCTGTCATGAAATGAGAGTCTCTCTTCAATGACATGAGAATGACTCTATGATGAAATGATAGTCGAAAGTGACAAATGCGTGATTTCCAAATGTATCCAAATTCTTATCCATACGATGTGTTTTAAGATGTTTCTAGATAAACTTCAATTGCTAATGTTCTGAAGGAAGCGGAAGGATGAACGAAGCTATGGACCCGACCCGAATAAAACAATCTAACGAAGAGCTGTGAGCTTTACCAAACCGCGCCGTACAATTGGTTGGTGAGAGGCAACACTGCCATGTATAAAAAGCTTCGTCATGAAAACGCCGACAGGTGCTACAAAACAGTTTTCACGGTTTGGGGAGGATGGGCATATTTAAAGACGAATGGAATATATGACGACGGCTTCCGAATACTAGAATTCGGAAGCTATCTGGACGACCTACATCTCTACGAAGACCACCACCACCATTACAGCACTGTATGTAGTAGATTGCACAAGTAGCGCCTGAGATGAGGAACTATAATCTCGCCACAATAGGAATCAGAGACGGAATATGGACTTGTTATGGACAGAATGGAATCGATTTAGAAGAGATGCTGTTATTCTCAGAAAAAAATATTACGATGCACCATATATTCTTGGTGTGTTTCCGGTGTCATCTCTTTGCGCCAACAAGCGCTAATTTGCCTGTAGGTGCATGGACCTAGTATTATTACTGATACTTTTCGGAAAAAGAAGGGCAGTATTAATATCATTGTGATCCAATGACACGCAACAACAAACAAAAGTCATTCTATAACTGATTACTGACCATACTCCAGTGTCACATCAGGAGATAATACTAACTAAATATGATAGAAGACAGAAAAGGAAAGAAACCATTGCTGAAAGTCAAGACCCTATTTGAGACATCAGATGCAAATAGGAAAGTATTTTTAAAAATCGTCAAGATGGACGTAAAGAACTTTGTAGACATGCTTCCCTCGCCACCCCCACTCCCAATATTAAAAAAAAAAAAAACAACAACAACCGAAAAGAAGCTGTCTTCGAAATTTAACAAGCTAGAGAGACCAATGAAGGACAAGTATGGCAGCATCATATCTAACGAGGAGAAACAGTGAGGCAGACAGAAAGATCTCGTAGAAGAGCTTTCAGCCACGCCGGACCAAAGTAACCCACCAGATATCAAGTCATTTAACAATGACAAGACATTTGACAGCATTATTCTCACCTTCCAAGAAACCCAAATTGCTCTTTAAAAGACAGATATAGTAAGGCTTGGCGAACTGATGGCATCCCAGCAGAAACACTGAAAGTCGGAAAACGCTGCATCTTTTCACTAATGAATGTTAGAATAAAATAATGATATTTTTTTTTAAAGTTACTTTTTAATATAGTATACCATTAATTAAAAATACAATTTTAAGAAGTAGTACATTTTTTTAAATCATAAAGACAACAAAAAAAAAGTTCTGAAAAGAAACGGAGCCTTGCGCTGACGACCTCATGAAAAATATTATTTAAAAAACAAAAATCAGTGTCCACTCGCCCAGGGCAACAAAGGAAGAAAAAATACTGTCCGAGACATAGCAGTAACAGTAAATTGGCAATTTTGTTTCCCACATATTTTTGAAATATAGATGGGTATTATTTCTGTGGCGTCCCTTCATCACCCCCTTTCGCATGACCCTATCCCATACCCCTTGAGTCTTACAACACGTTGGTAGGCACTGTTGTATGTACGACGTGGTATCATGAAACTTTGGCTGACTTGACGATAAAGGAGATAGCGTGAAATTGCACAACATAAGGATGTAGAGTGTTATTGCACAACCTGTATCAGGTAAAGGTCACACAAATTTTTTTAAAAGATTTTTTTTTAATTGCACTATTTAACGCCGTTAGAACATACCAATCAAAGTAACCTAAAAAATCTGACAAAAAATCGGTCGCAGACTAAATATATTGTAAATAATTTTAAATTGAGCATTACAGGCTTCAATTAATGTTGTTTGGTACTATTAACTTATTCCTAAATATGATAAAATTTCGAATATAATTTGAGAACACCTGCCAGCGTTGAGGCAGTGTTTCTTAAAACAGGGCCAAACCAACACTGGGGGCCAATTTTCAGATTTAAGGGAACCGTGATATTGAGTACGAGAGATAGTGAAGCCTGTGTTTATTTTTCCAGCGAATGTTCACAATACACGTCTTATACTTTGGCTATTTGACAAGTTATACAAAATATTGTTGAGATGATATCGCGGTGGAGATGTGGTAAGGACGGGTTTAGAAGCACTAAGAAACCACGAGCAGGATTATGGGTAAATTATATGGATTGAAGCCGGTCGAAGGCGTAGAAGCCAACACTAGAAATGGGAGTCATGCGATTACAAGCGGGGATACCCAGCTCGAGCGCCCAAGGAGATAGCGCCGAAATCGTCAAAATTAACCTAGCACATTACTTAAACACATTTTAGCGTCTTCTGAGAATTGGACACCTAAATTTAGACATTTTTACTGACATTTCTCTTGTTAGCCCATTCCCGCCTCAAAATATTCGTTCCAGAATTAGGTTCATAATACCTAACACTCATAACCTGAAATTTAGAAATCGAGGGAATTATGGCTAAGCGTTCAAAGATCAAAGAAATGTTCCTTTAAAAAAAAAAAAAGAACAAAAAGAACCAAAAAAAAAACCAACAAAAAAAAAACAAAAACAAAAAAACCCCATTGTGTTGTTTACCTGACAAAACGCAAATAGTACCTGTACTAAAATAAATAAAAATTAAAAAGACCAAAAATTAAATCGTTACATATACATACATTTTATAGAAAAAAGAAAGATAAAGTTAAGTCTAATTTTTCTTATAAAGAAAGCTGTCATGAGACAAATTGTTTCGCCACAGTGAACACTGGTCACTGGTACCTCGAGATACGAAATTAATCCGTTCCGGGCTTGCTTCGTATCATGGATTTTTCGTATCTCAAAATAAGTTTTACATGTAAAAACGTAATTCGCTCCAAAACACACAGAGACAGCACTAAAAATGTGAGATATCATGGAAAACTATAGAGGAGTTAACTCCGATCATTCAATTCTTACACGTACACATTGTAAATCAGAGAAACAATAATAAAACCATGAAAACAGAATAAAATAAATAAGAAATAATATGTATACAAATGTATCTTGCAAGTTAGCCGATGGGGCGAAGGGTCTGTGAAGGTAGTAGTGGAGGAGAGCGTATAACATAAAACATTACGGCATTAGGTACGAAACATTGAACTTAATGAAAATAATACGTTATGTACAAACTTAATTAACACTGATTAACACTTACAGTTAGTACTTGATTTTTTTTAAAATACTTTTTTGTTTAGCGCTGACTAATTTTAAGTGTTGCTTTTCATTTCCTTTGACTTACTTCTCTGAACATCAGCTTGTTTTATTTTTCAAAGCTATTTTAAAAACTTCGCTTTCTCATAGTCTCTTAACAAATGTTGATACAACGAAGTTTATTTTTGACAAATTTTACAATTTTTCTGAAATAAGTCAGGCAAATGTCGTTGAACTGCGCAAGAACTGTTGGTGGCGCTTTGGATGCAGGCACGGGATGCTCAATTTTGCGAGCTGCGCGATTTTCGTATCTTGAATTTTATTCCTATATTGAAAAACTTTTTTTTTTTACTCCAATGGCTATTCGTATCTAAAATTTTCGTATCTTGAGACATCATTCGTATCCCGAGGAACCGCTGTAGTAAAGTCCATGAAAAGAAGATGCACACAACTGAAACATTAAAGAAATCAACGATTTTGGTGCATCCAACTGTACACAATCGTTTTCTTCAAATGTCAAAACTTGAGACTTCTCTCACTTCCTCCAATTTATCTTATCTTAGATATACAGACGCTCCTTCTATGCAGAAGATAATTGCGTCCACAGACCATGAGAGATGATCTGTTGGCAAGTGATGCAGCGGTCACAGGCCACGGTTATAGGGGTTCCACGCATTACCCCAGCCGCCTAACTATTGTCTAGTTAGGTACCCATTCGGAGCTGGGTGACTCGGGGACTCCTCAGGCCCCGAGAACAAATCCTCACTTTCGTGTGGATTCGAACTCGTGACCATCAGTATGACAGTCAAGAGCGCTACCTCTCGACCAACACGTCCCCCTTTTCTCCCCTTTTCTATTGCAATTTGCATACGCCATCATTCGGAACCCGATTCTCTAATGTATATAGCTTTTTAAAAAAAACAATAAGAAAATTACTTAAAAGTAAAAGCATTCAAGTATAAATTATACATTAAAAATAGATAGATTTAGTCTAATTTAGGAGCACTTTTGGTAAACCTATTAGGTGGTTGATTACAAAAAGTTTATTTTAAAGAGAATGAGTTATACAGTTGGACCTCTCTAACTCAAAATTCCCTAAGTCGAAAACCTCTCCATATCGAATTAGTTTTAAGGTCCCGGGACATTTTTCCACGCCTGTTACGCCATTTTCCCTTACTCGAAAACTCCGTTGGTGGATTTTTTTACTTGAAATGTCCGTTTTAAGTTCAAGGTCAAGCTTTAAACCAGAAAAATACCATATGAGATAAAAATTGCGCAACCCCCTGTCCTAGTAGATAACTAGCTTTAAGGATCCGCTTTAAAAATTATAATAAGTATTACAAATCTACTATCGCTTAGTTATTTAGTCACTTTCGATTGAAATCTATAACTAAATATTTCATGATAAATATCACACAACTCTCACCGAAGCTGATACCAACTCTTGACTTAGTCTTACAGTCACAGAGAAAGAATATTGAATATTTTAACAAGTTAAAAAGAAAATATATATATATAATTTCATGCACTTTTGTTGATATGCACCAGCTCAAATT
The DNA here is from genome assembly GCA_002072015.1 of Radix auricularia. Classification (NCBI taxonomy): domain Eukaryota; kingdom Metazoa; phylum Mollusca; class Gastropoda; family Lymnaeidae; genus Radix; species Radix auricularia. The sequence goes on from MUZC01000152.1 coordinate 223,778, forward strand.
TTTCTGTCAATTTCTATCTCTTCGTGAAGAGTTCGTTCGTAAGAGTGACGCTAACAAAGACGGGAACTATAGGCCCACTTATAGATAACCCATATAAAACGGCATTTATCCTACCACCCCACCATGTAGTGTCTCAGAGAGGGCTACTACATAAATTTTTAGTGACCCCCTTTTGTTCCCCACTTAAGCACATTTATTATTTAGTTCTACCACTTTGCAAATGTGTTGAATAAATTAGTTTATAGTTTACGTATTTTCCCTTCTTTGTGGGAAACTGCTAGTCTAATTGCTGTGATGAACATGTATTTTATTTATGATCTACGAATGTTCCTCTAAAGAAATTATAAAAATATTAAATGACCTAATTTATGACGCTTCAATTGTTTGGGGAAGTCACGTGGGTAGTTCTAGCAAAGAATACGCCAAAGTTGAAATAGCTCACGTTTGCTAAACGAATTCAAATTTATTGCACACGGTTGGTGATTTTTAATACTTTCATCGTAAAATAGATTCCAGTTTTCAGATCTAACCATTTTGATGTAACCTATGAAAAACTCTAATTCAATATCTTAAACGGAATGTACAAATGTAATGTAAAAACAGTGGCGTATCTAGGGGGGGCGGTGGGGGCGGTCCGCCCCGGGCGGCACTCATGGGCATTATAAAAAAAATGGCCATTTCCGAAAACCACCCCTTTTCTTTTGAAGGGGGAAAACCATGGTGAAACAAAATGAATCTTAATTTTTGGGTTTTAATTACCGGTTCGTGCAACATTTTTTTCATTACATAATGGTTGTTGTAACTAAAGCGAAACCGTTAAAAATTTAATATCACTCAAAATAGTTAACGATTTGTTTGGAAAATTTAGCGTTATACGTCACAGATGGCGCTTTTATAAGAAAACTGCACATAAAACAACAACACATCACCGGTACGAAAATATGTAATATTAATATCACCATGACAGTTTTTGCGTGTGAATTTCGACATTCGCAGAATGATGCGCTAACAAGTACCTACATGACATGGTGGTTCGAATATTGTATTTTACTTGCAATTATTAAATTATATTACTGTTTCAGCTTTCATAAAATTATTGTAAGGTAACTTATTAAAAATTAAATTTATTTTGTTTTTATTGCATTAAAGTAGTACACATAGCTTGTGTTTTTCATTAAAATAATGTTATTCATTTAAAATTAACGGTTATTCATTTCTTCGTTAATAAAAACCAAATAACATAAATAATTCCGAAAAAGACATACTTAAAAATTTCAAGCGTCTTTGAAAAGTTGACATCTGCAGTAACTAGTAAAACGACATCAGATGCTGGGAATTTACTCAGTTCAATGCAATCGTTTTCTTTTCTATGGTATCTCAATTTATGGGAACCCGTCTTTTTTAAATTAATGAAAACTATGCACACCCATTTCATGGAACAAAAATATGTGCTATTACAGAACGCTGTTACAGAGAGTTGGGGATTGTAACTGAACACCCTGTTAGAAATAGACAAAATATGAGTGGGGAAAATTCAGAAGACATTGTTCTATATTTAGAGCAAGTAGTACAACGAGAAATGTTTTTATCAA
>MUZC01000152.1:229104-253427 GCA_002072015.1 Radix auricularia
CAGAAGACCTATTTTTCCGGAAATAATTTTTTATGCAACAATTTTGGAGTTATCTTCGTATAATAAATATAATTTTAAAAAAAATAATAAACCTGTCTGACAATGAAAAATTTAATCAACAAATAGCAAGGAAATATCGTAGTAATTAAAACCATAAAACTAAACAATAATAAAATGAACATATGGATATCAAGTATTTTATAAGTCTGTAACTGTACATTTCTATCGTGAAGTGCTGGCTGAGTGGTCAAGATGCTGGGACTATGAACGTAACAAGTTGTCAGTGGTTCAAAACAGGGTACTGACCTTTCAAAGGTTTATAAGTATATGTTAAGCTACGATTAAAATGATGATTATAAACATTGTCCATCTTAGGATTATAAAACAATATATAGGAAACTAGATTATTAAAATAAATGATCTTAAACAGAACGCAATTGGAACAGGTGGTTTGCTGCCGGGATTAATTGTAGGACGTAGGGGTTTTCAGACAGATTAATGATTTGTAAGTGAGCCCGCAGCCGGGATTAATGGTATAAGGGGGGAGTTTGCAGCCCGAATTTAGTAGTAGGGGAGAGTTTGCAGCCGGTATTAATATTAGGAGGGAGAGTTTGCAGCCGGGATTAATGGTAGGAGGGAGAGTTTGCAGCCGGGATTAAGTAGTAGGGGGAGTTTTCAGCCGGGATTAAGTAGTAGGGGGAGTTTGCAGCCGGGATTAATATTAGAAGGGAGAGTTTGCAGCCGGGATTAAGTAGTAGGGGGAGCTTTCAGCCGGGATTAATATTAGAGGGGAGAGTTTGCAGCCGGAATTAAGTAGTAGGGGGAGTTTGCAGCCGGGATTAATGGTAGGAGGGAGAGTTTGCAGCCGGGATTAATGGTAGGAGGGGGAGTTTGCGGCCGGGAGTAATGGTAGGAGGAGAATTTGCAGCCGGGAGTAATGGTAGGAGGGGAGTTTGCAGCCGGGATTAGTGGTAAGAGGGGGATTTTGCAGCCGGGATTAAGTAGTAGGGGGAGTTTGCAGCCGGGATTAATATTAGGCGGGAGAGTTTCCAGCCGGGTTAAGTGGAAGGAGGGGGATTTTGCAGCCGGGATTAATGGTAGGAGGGCGTTTTGCAGCGGAATGTTAACTAGATTTTTAAAAAAATAAATTATAGATTATTATAATCTTTATAATATTATTTTATAATTATAAAATTATTGTATTTTTTCATTTTTTCTGGCACAAAATTGAACACTGTAAAATGTTAGACTTGTGTTGGTGTCACCCAGGGCGTCGCCACTGCCACATCGACAATAAAGTCAATGGAATCAACGATATACTGTAACTAATATTATTCGAAAACTAACAATTTTTTTTTAGTTTTAAAAAGCTTTAATAAATTGTGTGGTATTCTATAAATATGTAATTTACTTTATTCTACCATACGCCCTCTTTTTAAGTATTAAGGTAAAATAACGGGGGACTGGATCTCGGAGGATTGCCATTTTTTTATTTGATAAAGAAGTTATCGAGTGAATTATCGATCTTGATAAAAGTGCTCTCCCTGTAATCAGGTTCGATAACTTACTCCGTGACAACACTATGCATGTCAGCTATCGGATTTTTAGATTTTTCAATTGAACTTAGATAGATGCATCTAGGTTGCAAGATTTCCTGGATTTAATTAAAAATGTTTGAGATAGTTTCTTCATTTTTTTTTTTCATGACACAAAACAAAAGACATTAAATTTAATTTTAAGATAATAATGCGTTGGAAGAATAAACCATTTAGTTGCGCATCAATGTTTTTCCCTCAGTAGATTATTTACATAGAATATCATAACTCTATCATATATATGTATCAGCATATTAGTGTCATGTTTGTACAGAACTTCAGACCAGGGTCGGTCTAAGCATATGCGCGGCTTTGTATGCGAAACGGATTGCACGGAGCCCACTTTGGGTTGGGATAAGGAATAAATTTGGATATTAAGTGAAAATTGAAATAGGTGGGGCCTATGAAAGAGCGGTATAACTTGCAGTGGCCCAAGACCGGCCCTGCTTCAGATCCTATGTTTTTCAGCCCTTTAACATTAATATTAAAGACTAAAAATAGAGTTTGATATTTTGAAATTATGAAACCATTTACGTATTTTGATATAGTTTCTTCATTTCTTTCTTTCTTTTTTTTATCTTTGGGGTCGTCCTTTAGGGGTCACACTTTTGTGACGATGGGGGGGGGGGGTTGAAGAAATGTGACGTCACATCAAATGGGTAACTTTAACTAAAAACTTCCACTGAAATATTTGGTGGTTTACAGTTTATTTTATAACTTTATTTTTCTTTCTAAAACCATCAATGCTTCTCAAAGTGCTGTCGTTAAGGCCATCAGACTTTGGTTGGCATAAGTTATCAAGAAATGAAAATTAAATCTAATTATAATGGTTGTACTTAAATTTGAGAACCCATTAGAGAAAGTATGAAATTGCTACACAGCTTCTTTTGATGTTGACATCAAAGCATGTGTGATGTAGCCTCCTCTCCGTTTGGTTCTCTTGCGACAGAAGTCAGCGAACTTTTTTGCCGTTATCCAACAATATGCAAGTTTATTTGTGCGTTTCATCCCCCACCCGAAAGCTCGAGGACCTTCCGACATTACCACATGAGTAGGGGATCTTGGGGAATGGCGTAAGCCCCCCCCTCCAAAATGCAACAGGTGAATTTTAGAATCATGATGCGTGTGTAAAAATGATGCAAATAGTCTTATGTGAAGGTATTTGAAGTCAAAACAACATGGATTTTTAAAAATTTATTTTTTAGCAGAAATCTATTTGATAAAATGATACATGTTTTAAGTTTGATATAATTATTTGATTGGTTTTTGGTCTAACCAGTGGCGTAGCTAGGGGGGGGCGGAGGGGGCGGTCCGCCCCAGGCGGCACTCATTCAAAGGTCGGCATCTGTGGGCATTTGAGAAATAAACCCAGCCATTTCCGAAAACCGCCCCTTTTCTTTTGAAGGGGGAAATCATAGGGAAACAAAAAGAATCTCCATTTTCAGTTTAAATTTAAGGATTCGTGCAACATTAGTTTGATTGCATAGTGGTTGTTATAACTAACGCAGAACAGTTTAAAATTTTTAAATCGCTAAAAAAGGTAACTATTTGTTTGCAAACTCAAGAGGTATACGTCACAGATGGCGCTTTTATAACAAAACTGCACAAAAAACAACACATCACCGCTGGTCCGAATATATGTTGTATTAATATCGCACGACAGTTTTAGCGTGGAATTTTGACATTGGCAGAATGATACGTTAACAAGTAGCTACATGCCATAGTGGTTCAAATATTGTGTTTAAATTGCAAGTAGTAAATTATATTACTGTTTCAGGTTTTATAAAATTATTTTAAGGTAATTTATTAAAAATTAAATTTACTTTGTTTTTATTGCATTAAAGTAACACATATAGCTTGTATTTTTCATTAATATACTGTTATTAATTAAAAATGAACGATTATTCATTTCTTCGTTAATAAACACCACAATAACATAAATAATTACGAAAAATATATACTTAAAAATTTCAAGCGTATTGGAGAATTGACATTTAAACAGTAAAACGAGATCAGATGCTGGAATTTTACTCAGTTCATGGCAATCTGTTACTTTTCTATGGTGTCTCAATTTATGGGAACCCGACTTTTTAAATTAATGCAAACCCATTTGATGAAACAAAGATATATGCTAATACAGAACGCTGTTACAGAAAGTTGGAAATATCAACTAGATACCAAGTTAAAAGGAGAAAAATATGATTGGGGAAAATTCAGAAGACGTGGTTCTATCTTTAGAGCAAGAAGTACAATGAGAACATTTTTTTTTATCCATAGATGTAATTATAAAAGAAAATAAAAGAACGAGGTGATGAGTTACATGTCTTTGCAAAAAAATATTCGTGTATTATACTATATAATCTAGGATAATAAATGAAGAATTTGAATATCAATTAAATTTCTTTATTTACATTGATAAATAAATGTTCCAGATTGAAAGAGAAAGGATTCAGGTTTTATGCAGTACACCGCCGGTCTTAGCTATTTCGGACCCCTATGCAGCTTAGTATGCGAAACTGATTGCGTGGGCCCCAGTTTGTGTAGGGATAAGGTATTAATAAGGATAATAAGTGAAAATTAAGATAGGTTGTACATATGAAAGCGCTGGGCCCACTGCGACCGCATAGATTGCAGGAGCCTAAGACCAACCCTGGCTGTACCTACACTACAAGAAGAGGCATTATGTTAAAAAAGAGGGGAAATACCCCCTTGATCTATTAAAATTTATTTAACAGTAAATATTGGAAAAAATCTTTATCCAACATTAAAATTTTGCTAAGATTTTTTTTTCAACAATTGCTTTTAGTGTATCTAGTTGTGAAAGAAGCTTCTCCAAACTGAAGTTGAAAAAAATATTTTCGTCCCACAATAACTAATTTAAGACTACGAAATTCGTGCAATATTGTCCATAGAACATGATATTACAAATATTTAATAATATAAATTTTGACAACATAATAAACGATTTTTCGACTATGAAAGTTAGGTGTTTAAGTAAATTTATAATTAATAAAAAAATATGTTTACATTCTGATGTAGACAATTTCTTTTTTTATTAATAAAAAATCATATATTTATAAGAATAAAAATAAAAGCATATTAATTGTTAATGTTTTTGGGTGCGAATTTGGAATATCTTTTGTCTCATTTAAGGTGGGTGGGGCCTATGACCCTATAACTTTCTTGTGGCCTTCAAAACAATTATCTTGTATTTTTATAATGTGTATTTATAGGTTTATCATCTTATGCGGCCTCTTTTATTACTGTTTCATTACATAAATAGGGCATGCAATGGTAAAATTGTTCCCCATNCCCCCCCCCCCATACAAGCGGTATTTTGTATTTGAAAATGAGCATGTTTAAAATTATTTTTTGTTTGTTTGGTCATTTAAATATGTTTTTAGTTTAAGTTTTCACTCTAACACCGTAACACGTGTGAAACCACGTAAATCGTCATTGAATAAAGTTTGGGTAATCATATATTTCCTGTAGCTTTTATTTAAAGTTGCGCGTTTTGAATGACATCAATTGTGTGACCCCCCCCCCCCGGTGCGTGACGTCATTTATGGGCGGCCCCTAAAAGGGTGGCATATTGGAGACCGCCCCGGGCGGCAAAAGCCCTAGCTACGCCACTGTGTAAAAATGCAATTAGATATAGCTAAACAAGAAAACTTAGTAAGGTAATAAAGCGTATTCAAATACGCTCAGACAAAATAAAGCCGAAAAAGAGCATATGAAATCCTGAGTTAGACGTTTTGAACACTGAAACACTGTATGTACTGAACAAGCTATTGCACGGCTTGAGGAAAATGGAAGACAGGATACTTGGTGCTATAAAAAACATTTGAAAGAAAACTGCACATTAAAATAATATTAAAAAAAGAGATCTTGCAAGTCTGCAGCTGATTATATTACCCAAATCTAAATTTCCATTTAGAAAATTCTACACAGTTTGCACACAATCCTTTAAGTCATAAATAAATCTACAAGGAATTTTTCAGCATTGTATCTGAAACAATGGAGAATTAAATAACAGATTTCTACTGTTCTGTTACGTGGAAATGGAGAGAAAATCGTGGTTTCTTACTTATCTAAATAAATTTAACTTTGAAGAACTTGATCTATCTTGCCTATAGTGGTTAGATCTTGAGAATCAGAAAATAGAGCTAATTGAATTTCAATATGCAACACCGGGAAAAGAAAATTCTCTGTTCTGCGAACAAAATGTGATGAGCTAGAATGTAGATCTACAGAGATCACACAAGACAGCACAATGGACATTTATAAAAATAAAGTCTTTAAAGCGTGGGATTCTCACTCAAATAAGAATAAATCAATGAAACGACTTGGTGTTGTTATCTTATTTTGTTTGAATAATCTTATGTCTGTGAACAACTGTTTTCTTCTTTGAAGTAGATCAAATTACTCAAATGTGACCCAAGAAACACAGTGACCAATCGGTTTTAGGACGTATGAGTGACAGGACCAATCAGTTTTAGGACGTATGAGTGACAGGACCAATCGGTTTTAGGACGTATGAGTGACAGGACCAATCAGTTTTAGGACCTATGAGTGACAGGACCAATCAGTTTTAGGAGCTATGAGTGACAGGACCAATCAGTTTTAGGAGCTATGAGTGACAGGACCAATCAGTCTTAGGACCTATGAGTGACAGGACCAATCAGTTTTAGGAGCTATGAGTGACAGGACCAATCAGTTTTAGGAGCTATGAGTGACAGGACCAATCAGTTTTAAGAGCTATGAGTGACAGAACCAATCAGTTTTAGGACCTATGAGTGACAGGACCAATCAGTTTTAGGACCTATGAGTGACAGGACCAATCAGTTTTAGGAGACAGGACCAATCAGTTTTAGGACCTATGAGTGACAGGACCAATCAGTTTTAGGACCTATGAGTGACAGGACCAATCAGTTTTAGGATCTATGAGTGAGAGGACCAATCAGTTTTAGGACCTATGAGTGACTGGACCAATCAGTTTTAGGACCTATGAGTGACTGGACCAATCAGTTTTAAGAGCTATGAGTGACAGGACCAATCAGTTTTAGGACCTATGAGTGACAGGACCAATCAGTTTTAGGACCTATGAGTGACAGGACCAATCAGTTTTAGGACCTATGAGTGACTGTACCAATCAGTTTCAGGACCTATGAGTGACTGGACCAATCAGTTTTAAGAGCTATGAGTGACAGGACCAATCAGTTTTAGGACCCAGGAGTGGCAGGACCAATCAGTATGAATGACCGTGACAGGGCCAATCACTACCAGGGTTTATGAGTGTCAGGGTCAATCAGTGTCAGCGCTTATGAGTGACAGGGCCAATCAGTGTCAGCGCTTATGAGTGACATGACCAATCAGTGACAGGACCAATCAGTGTCAGCGCTTATGAGTGACAGGGCCAATCAGTGTCAGGGTTTTTTGAGTGATAGGACCAATCAGTGTCAGGGCTTATGAGTGATAGGACCAATCAGTGTCAGGGTTTATGAGTGACAGGACCAATCAGTGTCAGGGTTTATGAGTGACAGGACCAATTAGTGTCAGGGTTTATGAGTGACAGGACCAATCAGTGTCAGGGTTTATGAATGACAGGACCAATCAGTGTCAGGGTTTATGAGTGACAGGACCAATCAGTGTCAGGGTTTATGAGTGACAGGACCAATCAGTGTCAGGGCCTATGAATTTCAGGTAAGTTAATTTTATTGCAGAGTCTTTGACCTATGGAATTTTGTGTATATCTCGTCTTTAAATAATAAATATAATAATAATAATAAATCGATAATTTATATACTAAATTTCAAGTTAATAGAATTAAGACCATGGACTTTTTAACCGTTACATAAAAGAAATAGACATTTAAATTTTTAACACGATGACGCCTGAAGAATACAAAGTTTCTTCTCCTATCAGACACGATGTTACTTATGACCAATTTTCCCTAGTAGCTTTGTTGTTAGCTGCGCAAAGTGGTGTGTTTGGTGGTCGCGTTATTTTTTGGGTTAATGATTAGTCGGTGCGAAAGTGTGCAAAAGGGAGTTGTTTTTGTTGGCGTCATTACAACGGGTGTAGAAGCGTAGAGAGTTTTTTTTTGCAAAGGCATATGATGTTGTGGCAAAAAGGTATGCCATTAAAATTAAAGTTTGTTTCAGTTAGTAGTTCCGTTTTATTTACTGTGTAAGTGTAATAGAAATGGAAGATCCTGGAGAAACTAGCCCAGGATAGAGATGCCTGGAGATCTCTTGTAGGTGGCCTATGTTCTAGTAGGAAGACAAGATGCTGACGATGATCAGTGAATGTCCATCATGGGTGAGAAGGCTCAACAACAACAATAGTGGCTGGTTGGAATAATCATCCTTTGAACAGTCGATTCCAGATACACAATTAATGTAATTTTGACCACGATATCATATTAGAAAAATAGAATACAACCAGCGTTAGCATCACAACAATACTAGGTAGCTTATTAACTGCTTAGCTAGTTGTTTTTCCGTCGAGTCGACGAGGACCACTCTAGTCATCCGAGAGTTACTGGGACTGTTTTTGTCTATGTGTGCGCAGATGGCTGACGAGACCAATCCTGGCACGGAAGGTTCGGGAAGAGAAATGACATGGGACGAGTGGGTTGTCTCCTGGAGGGTTGACAGCACGGGCCTTTCGGGCTTGCCTCTTCTTTTATGCGGCGTTGATCCTGTTTGTCTCGCAAGTCCTGGCACCTTCTTGGGTGGATTGGCACTAGGTGGACCGGTCCATTGCAGCTTCTTCCCGCGTGTCTGGGTTGATGGTAAACGCTTTTATAGAGACTTTCAATGTGTCTTTGAAGCGTTTCTTTTGTCCACCATGGGACCGCTCGCCATGCTGGAGCTCACCATAGAAGAGTCTCTTTGGTAGTTTCTCATTTGGCATTCGGTCTAAGTAGCGCACTTATACGTATACATAGTCGTTTATAATGGCATGTGATGAAGTACGTAGCATCTAAAATTGTTTATATTTGCAAAACTAAATAAGTGGTTTTATATGAACTTTCAAAGAGGGAAATATTAATAAAACTTTATGCGAAACAAACAGGTTGTTTTAAGCAAATGACAACTTAGGTATAAATTATAAAGCCAATGAAGTCAATAACAGTATGTGAGACTGGGTATTTAGTCAGGGCCGGCCTGAGGTAATTGAAGGCGAAGTGAATTTGTGGCCATAAATGTAATAGAAAAATAAATAAATAAATATGGAAAGATTCTTGTGTGAGGCCCACACTAATGGTAAGACTAATCGGAGGCACTAGACGGCTGCCTATTTTGCCTACTGTGCCTAAAGCCGGCCCTGATTAAGCTAATCGTGTACATAGCTTGTAAAGTCTGTCAGACCAGTAAGGGAGATGACAAAGTCAATTACAGTATGCTGAATTCAGACATGATTGTTCTGATTAGCTTTTGATTTGGGGGGGGGGGTATGTTATATTGTTTAGTTTGAAAATTGAAACAACATACATAATCAAATATCACGGACGATTAAGTTCATTAAGTCAAATTAACTTTTAAAAAAAAGGATTTAGAAAAGCACTTAACTTAAATGTATTACTGAACATGGACGCACGTGTCTTGTAGGTTCTGGTTAAAGGAGACCTTGCAACTGTCGATACCACGCAAGCAGTCAAACGAAAATGAGTAGTTTGATTCTGGAATTCAAGAATCAACTTTTAAAATGTTAGTCGTGATGTTGCTCATAGATAGCGCATAGGAAGGGGGAATGAACGGACACAAACAGCAGCACTAAGAAATAAGAAAAACGCGAGTGAACGTCGGGCGGACCACCGACGCATTTTTGGTCTCGAGACATGCTCACTGCGTTTGAGTAATATACCCCTTCTCCACCTCCATCGCTTGTCAACCAGAAACTCTGATTTCTAGACCCTAGTCAGGGTCATTCGTCACGCTTGCTTGCCCACGTCGGCATGCTTGCCCTAATTACTGGCAAATTATATAATTATATATATAATATATACATAGTTGATGAAAAAATAATAATAACACTAAAATTAAAGATATTGTTCTTTAAAACGTGGTTCCAGCGATATGTGCGGTCGGCTGGCGTACTCAGAATCACGGGTTCGAATCTCTGTGAAGTGAGAGATTTGCTCCCGGTACTAAGGGTGTCACTGGGTCCACCCAAGTCTGATTGGGTACCTTACACTAGTTAGGGAAACAAAGGTGGGTGAGCATTGTGCTACACAATACTCTCGTAGTAGTCACGGTCATGGTCAGTGAACGCTGCGTGACTTGCCAACAGGACCAAATGTTGTGTGCGTTCCTAACAGAACGTAGGACGCAATACAAGGAGAGTCTGTAATTATTTAAATTGAAAAAGACAAAACACGTCCTAACACCGACATTAAAATTTATTTTGTCCATTAAATGTTCTCAAAACATCTTAAGCTTAAATAATGTAAAATAAATAAATAAATAAAAATAATAATAATTAATAATAATATGTATTATAATAATATATTCATTACTATTTCTTACTATTGTAACTCAGCGCTGAGATGAATGTCAAAAGATGGTCCCTTTTAGCTGAGAAACTTATACACCTGGAAAGCAGTAATTGCTCGATACACAGGACTGGTATAATTTTAAGTATAATAAGTTGTAGCTCCTGTAACAGATGGGGAAGACTATTATTTACTTGTACTGAAATACTTTAACGCGGGAACAATATGATTAAAAGAAATAAAACGATAATATTTTGCCAAGCTTTTTGGGGCTAATAAGCGGAATAGTTATTTTTGTAAATAGCGGCAACTTTGTGAACTATTTTAAGGGTGCTTTTCCTGTGTAGGGGCATGAGTTAATAATATTACCGAACCCTGGGTGGCAACAACACTATTTCTTAGCCACTGATATGATAATATCATTTTTGCATAGCTCATGATGAACCTGCAGGGTAACTTTTAAGCCCAAACTTTGCGACTCAAAGTGTGTCTTTTAAACAAATAAATAGTAATTCCAAAACCCACCCTCCCTGGGCATCAATATTCACTTAAGTATTATAAGGGCTAGCTCATTATAAAAATATCCAGTTTGTCTTAAAAAAGGGTCATGCATAAACTGTAAAGGAATTGATGTTGTGGATCAACGGGTAGACGAATGATAAAGCTTACCTTAAAAATAATCATATGAGGAATATTGCTAGAATAATCAGAGTTGTCTATCGGTGCAAGTGTGTGTGTGTGTGAGGGGGGTATGTAGGTGCGTGTGTGTGTTTTGGTTATTTCTATGTCTGCCAATGTTGCGCCTCCAACAAGATTATACCAGTATTTATCTCCTTAATTAAATCATTTATATATGTTTGAAGCTGGTTTAATTTTTTGATAAATCAAACAACTTTATACAGGCAACTAACAACATCCAATTCCCTAAAGTTAAATTCATAAATATAAAATGCACACACAATGGTAATTGATGCATGAAGCTACCGCACTGGGTGCCGCAAATCCTAGGGACGCCTCTGATATATTATTATTAATAGATGACCCTAAATTCTCACATTCCATTTTCATCTTTTTTCCCAAAAATGCCAGCAATGGCGTGGAATTATTTTTTAAATTGCTATATTTTCTTAAGATAACGATTTCTTAAATAAAAAATTATTTACTAGACACTGAGAGATGTATTCTTAAGCATAATTGGAAAAAAAAACATTGTTTAAAAAAGTAAAATAAAGACTAATGGACAGAAAAAAGACTTATAAGACTGTGATCCAAGTACCTATCTATGACTGACACATGCCCATGTATTGACATTTGTACATAATATTGTGTAAGCTAGGAATATTAAGATGTAATTTGAATCAACGTCTTTTGTCAAGTTGTGGAAAATGTTATATAAATACTCTGGTACCTCGAGATACGAGATTAATATTTTTTCCTCAACGTATCTTGAATTTCTCGTATCTCTAACTAACTTTCGCACGTAAAATGCCTAATCCATTCCAAGAAACAAGGATAAAATACTAAATATTGAAAACGTCATTGGTAAACAAAGAGAAAATTAAAAAAAAACAAAACAAAACAAAAAACAAAACAAAAAAACAACAACAAACAAACAATTTTTTACTATAAATCCTTTATATACGAGACATAACTAAATTTTATTCGGTTGTTAATTATAATACGCAGGGCAGAACAACCCGAAAATAAAAAAATTATAGTTACATCTCGTAAAAACACATTTTTTTCAAATTAAAAAATCATTTAAATTTTATCTAAAACACGCGTGATTAAGTAGATCTATAGGCTAATATCCCGTTAAGTTACGATTCATTATTTCGCAAAATTGGTTAAGTCGCGATAATTCAATGGCTTCCAAATTTTGTGACGTAACACAGCAAATTCTTTCTGCTATGCAAGAAATAAGGAAGAAACCCCTTTTTGTATACGTATGCACATCTAAATAAAAAATAGTATTACGAGGGAAAAGTATGTAAGTAACAAAAAAAAAAAAAATATGAATCATTAATACGATAGAAAAAATTGAAATATTTTAAAAATTATAATTGAACTTCAATTGATCAAATTAATTTTAATCTATTAAAATTTTAAACAATGAATCTATTAATTAATTGAAAATTTCTCAGCCCTTAAATAAATATTTACAGAAATATGTACCTTTACCTTCAGAATAACGATTAATTTAAATTTAATATTAAACTTTTGAAAAATTCACGATTAATTAATTATTAATTTTGATTAATAAGCCAAAATTTAAAATTTATGAAGTCATAAATAACATTAAGTCTGATTAAACGGTCTTGTTGAAAATCTAAAATATAATTGGAATGTCTCCTTGCCTTGATATGTCATCTTTTAACCATCTACGCAAAAAAGACGAGTGTTGACATTATTTGGTTTAAGTCAAGTGATAAGCGGGTGTAATTAACAATAAATAACCACCCGAGCTGAACAGACAATCACATGCCTCACATGGAACTGAGATAACTTGTATGCATGGGCGTCGCTAGGAATTTTTCCAGTGGGGGGGGGTCCCGTTTTTTAATTTAAGGGTCCGTCCAAAAAATGATGTCACGCACCTATGCCTATGGGTAGGTGGAGTCCCCAACTTTGTGACGATGCTTGACGAGAGGCCCGTTTTGTCGATGCAACCAAATTATAATTGTGCTGTACAGTACAGTAGTACAGTTCAGTGTACAAACAAACAAAAATATAAGTTACAAGTCAATCAACCTTAGTCTTAGCCTTAACTCTTATTAATTGGACATTGGAACAAAAATAAAATAAGTTCATGGCTCATGTTATGTTTTAACAATTTCCAAAGTTAGCCTATTCCACCATAATTTGATAGTAAGATTTCATTTCTTAAAAAATAACAGTTTAAAAAGAAATTATCTATTCTACATTTAGTCTATAGAGAGTCTACTTTAAAAAAAAAAAAAAAAAAAAAAAAAAAAAACAGAGACATATTTTAATTTTACCATTACATTTACATGTGACCTTTAACCTGCTTTCTTGAACTTTAGTTAAATGGGAGGTATGATTTCAAGATGGCTGCGCCCTTAAATGAAAACAATCTTAATAAGTCGATATTTGATGAACTTACCGAAATAGATGAAAAAAACATATCATCTGATGATTGGCCAGAACCAAAAAAAGGAACGATATTGGATAATAAAGAGTCAAGAGAAAATCTACCGTCCAGGTATAGAAAAGAGAGTAAGTACAAGTTTTTGGACCGTGGAAATATCTGTCCAGTTTTTTGTCGTTGTAAACGATTTTGATTTGTGTATTAATATTAAGTATTAAGCAAGCTCTTTAGTTCGTAACCTTTCTCGCCTCTTTACTTATACTTAAATAGAATTATATTATATCATCAATTATCATGAATCATGTGTTACAATCATGATCATTTGAACATTTGTAACGTATAGTTCACTAATTAATGTAGGTCAGTGTAAAGTAAGTGTAATGTAGTGTTTGTGTTGTAAAAAGTAAAAAAATAACAACTTATGACTTATTTATAATTTATTTATAGGAATGTTACTGACTGTTAGTGTTAGTAGTCTTAGTGTTAATTGTAACTAGTTTTACTGTTATGTCCAGTAAACTACTGCTACTACTAGAACTAGTCACAGCAATAAAAATATGGATGTGGCTAGCGCTACGACAATTTTGTCGTAGCGGCAGACGACCCGGTCGGATGTTGCTAGCGTTACGACATGTCGTAGCGCTAGTCAGGAAACTAGTGCTACGACATACGCAACTTCTGCTACAACTAGTTTTAGTCACTCTTTGCAGTAAACACATGGAATAGGAAAGAATTAAATCTTAAGAAACTCTTCTGTAAATTGTAAACGCATAAATATATTAAAATACGACATTATTTGTGTGTGTATTAATTCTAAAATCTAAATTTATTTAAATAATTTTTTTTATTATAGATTTTGATTTTATTTTAGTATTGGTCTACCGATTATAAGTATATCAGCCGATTTTTCTATACTATTGTATACTTGTGTAAGCGATGCCGATAAATTAAAGTTAGAGTATACCGTAGAGCCTAAAGCCGTAAATGAAAATCCGCAAGCAACTGATTCGCGCACGATCGCAAGAATGTAGGCCTAAAATAATTCGTTTCGTGTGGAATAATAAAATGTGCCGTGTGCAGACTTTACACAGGAAACCATTCCATTCATCCTTCTACATCATTTTCACTCTATTACTAATACTATTACTATTGGAAGGGGGGCAGGTAATAACAACCGCACAGGCCTCCTCGTTTACTCGCCTTTTTTCCCCATTACTTCGTGCTGCTGTTTGTGTCCGTTTTCTCAGCGCCCCCCTCCCGCCTCTCTTTGCACTATTTATGACGAGCAAGTCGGCGGGGCATGATACGCTATGCCTCATTCGTCTGACAATGTCTTCAAATCCCGCACCCCCCCCACCCCCTCCCGCTTGTGTTCAGCACTTTTTCGCGATGCCTTTAATTCAGAGAATTTTTCAAAAATATCTTTCAAACAAATTTAGTAACAGTAACAGTGATGGTTTATAGTCATTTTTACACTCTTTCCTCACCTTTTTCGTTGGTGATGCCGACTGAGTGTCAACTCACGAATCAAAAGAAAAAAATAATATTAGCATAATTAAAATACAGTTTTAGTCGTAACTGTAAGTAAGCACATAACACATTTTTACGACTGTCGTAGCAGCAGACGACCTGACCGGTTGTCGTAACGCTAGCCAAGCATATGTGGATTGGCTAGTGTTACGACTAGTCTAAAATCTAAATATTTTTTATTTTAACAGATTTAGTCAACGTATCTGCTTTTCAGAATAATAACAAAAATTATTAGAATACTCATTATGATGTTTTAAAAAAGAATTTTAAAAAAATGAAATTAAAAAAAAGAAATTAAAAAAAAAAAAACATGACGGCGGCTGGATTCGATCCCGCTATCACGAGTGTCATATCATTGCAGAGCAACCGGACTACCACTTGATCTAGCGAAGCTGATGAGAAATTGTAATTTTTAAAAATTATAACTATTTTTAATTCAATGGCTCAATCTAGATTTTCTTTTAAACCTTTAAAATTCATGTATAAGCGTATCTAGTGATCATGATATATCATTATGAGAATTATGGTTTTGTATTTAAGTATTAGTAATAGTAATAGCATATTTGAAAATACAGAAAATTGTTTACGACATGTCGTAACTTGTCGTAACGGCAGACAACCCGGTCGGATGTTGCTGGCGTTACAACATGTCGTAGCACCAGCCACATCCGCGCGGGTTGTCTGCCGTTACTTTGTCGTAGCAGTAGACACTCCGTAAAAATATTTTGTATTGTTATAACAAGACCTTGCAGTGTGCAGTTCAGTAGAAGTAGAGTAGATGAAGATGAGTATGAGTAGACATTTCTTACTTACTAACTTTAAAAAAACACACAAAAAACAAGTCGCTCAAACTCAAATATCTTAACAAACTCTTCATTCTTCATACTATTTTATACACAAATACACATATTAAAAGAAAATATATATGTGTAAAGTGTGTGTAATCATTATAAAATATTTTTAACACTAAATTTATTTAGTATATTTAATCAACGCCTACGCTTTAGTGGCTTAGAGAATAAGCAGTACAAAAAATTACAATTACCTGATTTGCCAAAACCCTAATTATGGTTTTAAAAAAACAGAAGAAGAAGAAAAATAGATGACCGTATTGGCTTAGGATTTGAAAAAATATAACTGTTTATTATTATTATTATTTTTTTTTTTGACTGCATTTGTACAGTATGGCTGCTGGATAGTGAAGCCAAAAGTGCGCTCGCCTCACAAACTGAGAGTCATGGGATTGAGCCCACGCAAAGCCACAATAAGAATGATGAATGAATAGCGCTGAGAAAGTCCTCCTGTTTTGATTACCCCAAAGGATGGCAAAAATTGATAACCTTTCATTGTTTACTAATTACTAGACTTTCAGTCTTAAAGACCAAACAAAGGAGAACAAATTTGGTTACCTCTGTTTGTTCTGCTATTAATGATTTTAAATGACCAGTAAAAAAATATTGTATTTATTACTGATGATGTCCCTGCCATGACTGGTTAGCACAGTTTACTACCAAAATCTGTCTATAACAAAGTTAGTGAAGATGCTGGCACAGATTTTAAACTTCACTGTATCATTCAACAACAAGTTTGTGTGCCAAACACCTTAGATGTGATTTTGTCTTTGAGAGAGTGATAAAAGCTATAAACTATATTTGCTCTCAAGCCCTGTTTCACTGCCAGTTTCAGCAGTTACTTCTTGACATCTAGGGAGAATACAAACATGTTGTTTATCACAATGATGTAAGATGTCTCAGTCGGGGAACAAAACTTCAGCGCTTACACACTTAAAAAGAAGTTGGGCATTTCATAGAAAAATAAGGAACAATTAATTCCAGAAATGTCTGATCCTTCTTGGCTGACAGATTTTGCATTTTTAGTTGATGTGAGAAAACATATGCAATGGTAAGCCAATTATATTCACATATCAATGCCTTAGGGGACAACCACAAAAACCTGGATCCTTTTTCTTTCAATATTGAACTGTATTTTATCAATGTCAATAAAGAAATTTATTTGATGTTCAAATTCTTCATATAGTAGATTATTATAGCAGTATTATACAAGAATATTTCTTGCAAGGACATGCAAGTTATCAACATATTCTTTGATAATTCCATCAAAAGATAAAGACATTTCTCGCTGTACTTCTTCTGCTAATGATATAACCATGTGTTCTGAATTTTCCCCACTCATATTAGTTTTCCTTCTAACTCGGTTTTGCATTAGTTATAACAACCACTATGTAATCAAACAAATGTTGCGCTAATTCGTAAATTAAGACTCAAAATTAAGAAATTTTGTTATTTCACTTTGGTTTTCCCCTTCAAAAGAAAAAGGGCGTTTGTCGGAAATGGCTTTACTTTTCAAGTGCCTACAAATGCTGCCCTCTAAATGTGTGACGCCAGGGTTTGACCGCCTCCCACCCCCAGCTACACCACTGCAATAAATAATAATAAATTTTCTGATGATTACACTAACTAGTTGCGTCACTAGGGGGATGCGGTGGGGGTGGGCCGCCCCGGGTGACACAATCAAAGAGGTGACACCAGAAAGTAAAATTCCATATATTCCCGTTATTTGGCCCTGGAAAATTCAGAGGAGTTCTATGGGTTAAATCCTGAGGGGGTGACACCATGAGCAACCGCCCCGGGTGACACCAACCCTAGTGACCTCTCTGACACTAACATTTTGGATTTAAACTACTGATTGATGGGAATGCTCAAAATGTTGATAAAGGATGCCTACCATGGTTCCAACACTTTGCCTACTTATCAAACCAAATGAAAAGCATATTAAGCTATTGGCAGTAATGGAGTCTGACTCAGAGACAGAAAATGACAAAGGCTCTTCTGATGAATTACTGCGTTAAACAATGGAGATGAAAGTTCCTGAATCCATTAACCATCTAGAATGGTGGAAACTTAGTGAACACCGTTGTCCCATAATGTTATTCCTTTCGAAGACCGTTTTGTGCATACGAGTCATCTCAGTTTCGTGTGGATGATTATTCAGCTCAGCTGGTTTAAATTACACTGTGAATTAGACAGTCTCATCACTTGAACCAAATGATGTCAACATACTTGTCTTTTTGCATAGTTGGTTAAAAGATGACATATAAAGTTATTTTAGATTTTCAACAAGAATGTTATTTAGTGTTATTTATGACATCATAAATTTTGATTTTTGGCTTTAATCCAAATTAATGATTAATTAATCGTTGATTTTTCAAAAGGTAAATATTAAATTAATCATTAACAGCCCTAGTTTTTTCCAAAATTATTAATATAACCCTGAAAATTGCAACAAAAAAGTATAATACCTTATACCAGTAGGTTTATAATTTCTAAATGTAACTTATGAATGTTCTTGGGTAGGCTATCAGAATATTCTTTAACAAATTAACTCTAGATTGTAAGTAATATTTAGCCATACTGCCAATTTTGCCCACTTAAAATCTTTAAATTTCATTACTACAGCCTCTTTTAAACAGCAACTTTTGTCAAAATATATTTAAAACTTCATGTGTTTGAGTTTAATTCCTTAATTTGATGAGCTAAATGTAAATTTCAACTGCAAAGCACATACACAACACATCATTTTTTGGGGTTTGTTTTCAAGAATTCTGCCTTGAGCTTACTTAGCTGCAGCTTAGCCGATTGTCAACACACATACACACACACTCCTCTATCNNNNCCCCCCCCCCCCCCCACACACACACACACAAACAAATGAGCACTATATAACCAAAATTATTTTTTTTAAAAAAATATTTAAACAAATAATTTTCACTGAAAACTCCAACTCTTTTGTGCAAAATAAAAAAAAAGTTTACAGGTTTTGAAAGTTAATGAAAATATATTTTTAATTTAAAATAAAATCCACAAAGGGCATGAATTACGAAAGCACAATGTATTTTGTATGACTTATGTCCCTTGCATAAATCTCGTAAGTTGCATTTATAGTGTAATTTTAGTCAAAAAATTGAAATTTAACTGTTAGTATTAGTATTAGCGATAAATTACTAGGGGTGTACTGGATTGCGGCTCAGGCTAATCCGGAAGCCGGCTATTTTTACAATCTGGCTGCGGCAGGATTTCACTTCATAAATCTGACTGTGCGGTATAGCCCTGCAATAAAATAATATACTATGGCTCCGGCAATTTTTACGGCTTCTGTTGCGGCCGGACTGCATTTCGTAATTTTGGCCGAATCCGGCTCCGGACAGATTAAAAAAATTTGAATCCGTTGCACCCCCGTTGTTTTACAACAATGCAGTTCAGATGAGCTGAATTGACAGCTTAAAATTTTGATAGGCCTTAGTGTACTTAAAGGTTTAAAGTGCATGCCTTTGACTCAGTGGCGTAGCTAGAGCTTTTGCCGCCCGGGGCGGTCTCCAATATGCCGCCCTTTTACGGGCCGACCATAAATGACGTCACGCACGGGAGGGGGGTGGGTTCACACACTTGACGTCATTCAAAAGTGCAGTTTTAAATAAAAGTTACTGTGAATATATAAGATTACCGACACTGTATTCAATGCAGTTTTACATGGTTTCACGCGGGTTACGATATTCGAGTGCAGCTTTAAACTAAAATCATATTTAAATGACCAAAAAAAAATTTTTTAACATGCCCATTTTCATTTAGAAAATACCGCGTGTATGGGGGGGGGGCGTCTCTATCACGTCACATTGAGGGAGGGGTCTAAGTTTTCGTTTCGTGACGCCGTGTGACGAGGGCGCAGGGGAAAGAAAAATCAGCCAAAATCACATGACGTCATTTATGGACGGCCCCTTAAGTCTATCATATGATGGTTTTTATAAATTAATAAACATGACTAAATAATTGTAATTGAAACGAAGTACATTGTCAAAGGTGGGGAACAATTTTACCATTGCATGCCCTATTTATGTAAGAAGAAATAAAGAGGCCCCATAAGATGATATACCTGTAAATATACATTTCATAAAATACAAGATAATGTTTTTTATAGGCCACAAGAAATTTATAGGGGTCGCAGGTTCCCCCACCCCTCCCAAATGAGACAAAAGATATTCCAAATTTACACCAAAAACCATCAACAATTAAAATGCTTTTATTTTTCCTTTATCAATATGTTTTTTTAATTAAAAAAAATTGTATACATCAGTATGTAAACGTATTTTTTAAAATATTATTTATACATTTACTTACTTACCTAGCTTTCATAGTAGCAAAATTGTATATTATGTTATCAAAATTTTAATTATTTGTAATATCTTGTTCTATGGACAATATTGCAAAGATTTTGTATTCTTATATCACTTATTGTGATGCGAATATATATTTATTTTAATTTTGAGAAGCTCCTTTTACAACTAGATACACTGATAGCAATGGTTGAAAAATTCTTAGCAAAATTATAATGTTGGATAAAAAAACAATCAAATATTTACTGTTGAATATATTTTAATTAAACAAGGGGGCATTCCCCCCCCCTCCCCGTTTTTTTTAAAACATAATGCCTCTTTTTGTAGTGTAGGTACAGCCAGGGCTGGTCTTAGGCTTTTGCAGCCTATGCACCGCGCTTCCATATGCCAAACCTATCTTAATTTTCATTTATTATCCTTATTAATACATTGTCCCTAACCAAACTGGGGCCCACGCAATCCTTTTCGCACTCTAAGCTGCATAAGGGCCCGCAATAGCTAAGACCGGCCCCGTGTACTGTCATAAAAACCTGGATCAGTTCTCTTTCAATCTCGAACAATTCTTTATCAATGTAAATAAAGGATTTTTTAAAAAATGTTTAAATTCTTCATTTAGTTTGGTTACATAGTATTATACACGAATATTTTCTTGCAAGGACATGTAACCTATCACCGAGTTCTTTTACTTTCTTTTATAATTACATCTATGGATAAAAACATTTCTCGTTGTACTTCTTGCTCTAAGGATAGAACCACGTCTTCTGAATTTTCCCCACTCATATTTTCTCCGTTTAAATCGGTATTCAGTTGATAACTGTAACTCTCTGTACCAACGTTCTGTTTTAGCACTTATCTTTGTTCCATGAATGGGTTTGCATAGTTTTCATTAATTTAAAAAAAGACGGTTTTCCATAAATTGAGATATCATAGAAAAGAAAAAGATTGCATTGAGTTGAGTGAAATTCCAGCATCTGATCTCGTTTTACTAGTTACCTTAGATGTCAACTTTTCCAAGACGCTTGGCTTTTTAAAAAAAAGTTTTGTCTTTTCGTAATAATTTATGTTATTGTGGTATTTATTAACGGGGAAATGAATTACCGTTCATTTTTTAATGAATAATCGTAATTTAATGAAAAACACAAGCTATATGTGCGACTTTAATGCAATAAAAACAAAGTAAATTTAATTTTTAATAAGTTACCTTACAATAATTTTATGAACCTGAAACAGTAATATAATTTATGACTTGCATGTTAAACACAATATTTGAACCACCATATCATGTAAGTACTTGTTAGCGTATCATTCTGCGAATGTCGAAATTCCACGCAAAAACTGTGGTTGCGATATTAATACTACATATTTTCGGAGCAGCGGTGAAGTGTTGCTTTTGGTGCAGTTTACTTATAAAAGCGCTATCTGTTACGTATATCTCTTAATTTTCCCTTCAAATATTTACCTTTTTGAGCTTTTTTAAATTTTTAAACGGACTTGCGTTAGTTATAAAAATCACTTTGTAATAATACCATATGTTGCACAAATCCGTTAATTAAAGCTCAAAATGGAGAAACTATGGTTTTCCCCCTTCAAAAGAAAAGGGGTGGTTTTCAGAAATTTCTTTAATTTTCACATGCCCACAAATGCCGCCCGGGGCGGAGCGCCCCCACCGCCCCCCCCCTAGCTACACCACTGCTTTGACTGACTGATTTCGTTGTCACATTCAGATCTCTTAAAACTAGACTCTTATCTTATCTTATCTGTTACGGATGCTCCTTCTATACAGATTTTTGCGTCCTACGTTTATCTAGCATTTAGCTGTGAAGGAAGTTATAAAAATATTGAAATTATTTTTTTAAATTAAAAAAAACTGGAAATTTTCAATTTAGAGAGACATCACTGTAGATAAACAGCACTGTCAATGAGAAATGCGCGGATTTTTAAGCCTAGCTATTTTAAATAAAGTTGAATTCTTTTGCTTAAAATATTTCATCCATTGCATTTTGCTTTAGTAACCGCAGTAATTTTTACACTCACTACTTTTTAAAAAATGACTTAAATAATTGTGCAAGGGCCCTAGTACTGTACTAGAGTTTTGTTGGAAAGGGGGTGGGGGTGTTGCTAGTGGTCAACAAGTCATATGTTCCGGCAATGCTCAATGTTCCATTTAAGGTTCGTTGGCTTGTGTGCAAAGTAATAAAAAAAACAAAAAACCTCAGGTGCAAAGTTGCACAGCATCAATGTTTGGTCTAATGAACGTTGGTCCGTGTGCAGAGTGAAAAAGCTCGTGTGCCAAATTGCGCAGAATTCATGCTTTGTGTAAAAATTAATTAAATATGCTGCGCTGTAATTCTAAATTGCTGCGCGGCGTCGGTAAAAAAATATATGCGCAACCGCGCAGCTTAATGGGAACATTGCTCAGCATCCAATTTATATGCAGTATATTACAAAATTTGCTTCGCAGTAATACCAAACAAATACGCGGCGTCGCACATATATCTATCTACGTGGCCGCGCAGCTTAAAGGGAACATTAACTCATGTTCGAATAGCCGGGTGCTGGCAAACCACACTAATCACTGGGTGAAAGCTAATCACTAATCATTTATTTACATTACCTGACGACATTAGATTTAGCTTAAAATTTATTTCAATTACCTTTTATTTTTTTCATAACTTTATTTTTTTAGGGACTGTTAAAGTCTAGATTTTAGTCGAAACGTCCGTTTTTAAGCAGTTTAAACCAAATTTACTGTACTTGGTACACTGTTCACGGTGACCTCATTGTTAAATTTGATATAATATTTTTAACATTATGTATTATATTTTGGTGTGCCCGCGCTCAGATGTACCCCATACCCAGCCATCGATTGTCCGGGTGCTAGTTGTATCACAGAATTCCATGCAACTGTTTTGTATTGAACCAGAGGCTGACTGCGGCACGTCACTTGCTGGAATCGCCCGCCTGTTGATGACATCATTTCTATAAATAGATGCCCTATTTTTTCACCTCTTTTTTTTTTTTCATGTGCACTGAACTGATTTCTCTGAGGCTGGGGCATTGAATGTTTTTATTCTTTTAAAAACATGATTTGACCAAAGTCTCCTTTGGGTTCCTCACAGTACGCTTACAATTTTGGGTGTTTTGTTTTCCTTAGCATTGAATACAGTCAGTTGCTTTACAATCAGTGCCAGCTTCCCATACTCTCCATCCCGCTATAGTTGTCGCTATGAATGAGCAGATCGATACAGCCCCACCTCACTCACCCCTCTCCCCCTACAACAGAACGGCGGTATCTCGTGTTGCTGTGTGTGTCGTGGTGCTCTGTCCAATGTGTTTTTGTAACGGACGACTCCCGGTGTCAGACGACTGACAGTGTGGTGCCAGTAGGCGTGTAATTATTATCTACGTAAAGGATGATGTTTGCGTTGTTGTGTGCCTGATCGGTAGTGCGGCGGCTCACGTCTGCTGTTGTAATGGCTTCCTATTCTTGAACTCCCGTTCTCGTTATTCGAACGGCGCTAACGTCTGCTTGTTCTCCTGCTTCTGGGCTTTGATCCAAGTAAACAGGTTTCACTGTTTCACATTCCACTACACGGGAGAATGTCTTTTACCAATGCCATCACCACCTGCAGTTAAAAAATGACTGTTAGGATTCGAAAGGATTACAATTTTTTCTATAAGAATTTCGATATTTTGATTTTCACGGATATATATCTCTTTTAGAAGTTTTTTTCTTCTTCATGAAACAATAACAAAAAAGTATTTTCTATCTGCTTTTCCGTGTTTGACAATATAATAAATTAGTGTGGAATATACAAGGAATTTAAAGTTAATTATTCATTAGTTCTTAGCTGGATTTTGTCAGATACCTTTAGATCTCTCTGGGTTTATTGCAATGTGCACCAGCAAAATAAGATTCTAAACCCCTAACGTCAAAAGCAGCCACCTACACACTGGGGCAATCAACGATCGATAGCGTCTGAGCTTTTTTCTGGAAACATGCACGGGGTTGGTTGCTTCCCTTGATTTCCATAAAGAAGAAGATGAAGAAGGAGAAGAGAAAAAATGCCGTGTTTCTGTTTCTACAGCCAGGAATGCTTTTAAAACGATTGTGATGCCCTATATATTCAATTTTATATACAAAAATTGTTTCAGTCCATAATCTTTATGTGTTAGCTTTAACTTTTTAGACATATGGTTGTGATATAAAAAGAGGGTTGATAGATTTGTAAATTGGGCTTTTATGGCTGTATTCATTCTCTTACTCTGAGCACATTGAGCTCAAATTGGTTTTGTACATGGTCTTGTTCTTTTTTTCTGCTGTTTTTTTAAAGCTATAACTCATGTCGTACCTCAATTTGAATATATATATATATATATAAATATAAATATATATATATA
>MUZC01000152.1:253974-279373 GCA_002072015.1 Radix auricularia
ATATATATGCACAAATAATTATTCTAATTTTAGACCCCAAATCTGTTTATTATTTCCAGGGAGAGACCCAAAGACAATAGAACGTGCCAATTTGTTGAATGTTTCCAAACTGCTGATTAAAGAACTCATTGATTCCTCACTGGCACACGGTCGTATGCTTGATGATGACTACATTCCTTTACAACAGTTTTTTATTGTCTTAGAACATGTCCTTAGGCATGGTCTCAAACGTAAGTTCTATCTGGCATCTAGCTGCTTGTCCTTCAGGATGAAATTTTGCTTTCTGAATTGATTTTCCAGCTTACTAGGAGAAATATTTAATATGTATGAGAAAATTTATGATTTTTATTAATTATATTTACACTTCTGTCATTGCAGCAAAGAAAGGTATCCTCAGTTCAAAGAAGGAATTTTGGTGGGTTCTTGAAAGCATAGAGAAGATTGCACCAGAAGCTGCTGAAATTACCACAAGTGTTAGAGATATGCCAAATATCAGGTAAATATTTAATTCCCTCAAACATTTTGTAGTATTTAAAGTAAAGCTCATTCTTGATCACGACAGCTTCATATTTTCACTATGACCAACTCACACACTTTGAAACATAACACCTGGCTTAAGTTTTCATGAGTTGGAGATGGCATAGACCATGATTAGGTGTTTTTGGCCCCAGAGAGATTATTATGATTTTTAAAGGTGGACATTTCCCTCAAAATTCAATATTCATCAAACTTTCAACTAATCCTTAATATAATAAAATTTACATCCTATTCTTTAATTAAGTAGCTGTTACCTTTAATTAATTTTAATATTATTATACATTAATCTAAATACACTTTTCATAGATAACTTTGCATATTACAGCAAAGAAATTTTGAATTAAAATTTTGTTTTTGTTATGAGCTCACTTATTTCCAAGACTGCTTGCCAAAATAATACCGTATATACTCATTCTAAAGCCAACCTTTTTTGGACAAAATCTAGGGGGGGGGGAAAGAGTTAGGCTTATGAGCAGGTCATGGGTGATTTCTGCATGTACATTGAATATTGTGATGTTATTTTAGTTCATCAAGGTCCTCTACAAGATTCGACTGCTCTACCAGAAGCTATAAAAAATTATTAAACATCAGCACTTACCATATTTAATCATTTTGAGATTATTTTAGTGAATGTTTTAATAAATTGTTATACAAAATTTTTTTTCAACCACCAATTTTAATATACGCACTTTTGACACTGTTTACCAAAGAATTTTTTAATAAAAATAACGGTAACTCTTGCCTAACAAATAGCACAATGACAAAGATAGGTTGTCAAAGTAAACAATCATAATGACCATTTTAGTTTGTAGTTTTTAAAAAAATGTGTACCATTTTGTTTAAGCTTTCCTATTATTTTTGGTGGATTGGCTTGTGAATGGGTTACACACTTTTAACACTTTTCTTTTCCAAAAGAGGGCAGAGTTGTCTTATGAACGAACAGGCAATAGATCAAGTATGTACGGTAATAATTTGCCTGACAATTTTTTTTAATGTTAATAAAAGCTTCATTAGATTATCTAGCTCAATTGAATTTAAAATTAAACTAAGTTTGTTTCAAATGGCATTCTTTATTTCAGGACACCTTTAGGCAGAGCCAGGGCATGGCTGAGGTTAGCCCTCATGCAAAAATCATTAGCTGATTATTTCAAACTCATGATAGAAAAAAGAGACAACATCCTAACGTAAGTGTCAATACTACATGTTTTTTAATTTTCTCCTTTTTTATTTGTAGAAAAAAACTGTTAACAAAATCAAGTCCATTTCTGTCATAATATTTCAGAGGCATTAATTTTTTTAAATAAATAAAGTCTTGATCCTTTTTTTTTTCAAATTAATATTTTTCCAGTGTGTTTAAAGTGTTGAAATAAAACCCATTCAAGTGTTACAATTTATGAAAGTCAATCCCCAAATGATTGATTTCCTCAGAGATTTCTATGAACCTGGTGCTTTCATGCTGGAGGAGGAGGGTGTGGTCATAGCCGGTCTTCTTGTGGGCCTCAATGTTTTAGATTGCAATATGTGTATTAAAGGAGAGGACCTTGATCAGCCTGTAAGTGAAGCTTCAATCAAAAATATATCAATCTGTAACATAAACAATACAAATGGAATATTCTCTTTAGGGGAAAGGGATTTTTATTGAAAATATTTATTATCTTTATGATTGCCCACCCTTTAATTTTGGTAGTGAGTGACCTCTTAATTTGTTAAAAGTGTTAAAAACTGGTTATGTAGTTGCTGACCTTGACTGGAGATTAAAGCTTTAAATAAGGCTTGTTGTAATATTAAATGGAAGTCTTATAAATTCATACAAGTGTTGTTTTTTTTGGTACCCTTAAGTTTTTTTGTTCATTTTTTTTGTTTGAGTTTGTTGGGAGTGTGGAAGAGGAAGAGGCATGTGTGCTGAATCTGGTCTCAATGATGACACATGGATATAGGACTTAAATTTACTGCCTGTTTTTATAAAATTTAACTGTTGCACCTCTTCTTCAGATGGGAGTTATTGATTTTAGCTTGTACATGAAAGATGGAAAGTACAGTGACAGTCCTGATGATAGGTAAATATGAATGCTAGCTAAGGTTTTAATTTTGTTTGTTTCAGATAAAGAAACAATTACCATTTTTAAAAAAAATACTGAAGTAGCTTTCAATGCATCAAATATATTTTTTTTCAAGCCTGCTTATTTTGAGGTTCAATAAATTCTTGAAATACATAGCTAAAACAAGATTCAAATACCTTATTTTGTCAATAAATACTAATATTTACATTTTTAATAAAGGAAGTAATTAAAAAATTTTAAAATCTCCTATTTAAAAAATACTGATACATAAATCTAAATAAAATTTTCTCATTTATTAGTTTAAATATACATTTTTAATCTTCCATTTTATGAAATGTGAGTATAAATTTAGTTTTGAAAACCGATTTTATTTCGTCATTTTTTTAGGGGTGAAGGTGATGCTAAAATGGCAACTATTCTTGATCAGAAAAATTATTTAGAAGAACTAAACAGACATTTAAAGTAAGTATGCCTAGAAACTGAATATT
The DNA here is from genome assembly GCA_002072015.1 of Radix auricularia. Lineage (NCBI taxonomy): Eukaryota > Metazoa > Mollusca > Gastropoda > Lymnaeidae > Radix > Radix auricularia. The sequence goes on from MUZC01000152.1 coordinate 257,060, forward strand.
TTAAGGTGAAATAAATTAAGTCCTATATATAGGCTTTATTATATAACTTAATTAATATTTTTTACATTAATAACGTGAAAAATATTTTTTTTAAGTATTCAAATATGGCCGCTGGGTAGCAAAGTCATTAGTGCGCTCGCCTCACAAGCTGAGGGGCGTGGGATCGAGCCCACGATAAGCCACTGACCTGGAGAGGGATGGACGCCGCCAGTGTCTGTTAAGCCAGAGAATGTTCTAATGGAGACATTAGAATGCCCTACAACCTCGAAAAAAAGAGGTTAAGGGACTAAAAAAAATATGTTAATTTTTTTTTTCAGTGCCACTGTGGCCAACCTCCAGCAGAAGTTAGAGCAAGTGCAGGCAGACAACTGTCTGATGAAAGAGGACCTGGCCATAGCCAAGAACACTATTATCACCTTACAAGCAGAAGTTAGTGCTTTGACCAGTGAGAAAGAAAATGTAACCAGTGGCTACCAAAAACAAATTGAGGTAGAAAGTGATTTTAAAATTTCTACTTTATTGTATTGATCTGAAGAGGAAAAAAAAGGTGCATTGTTTTGGTTATATTTAATTAATGGATTGAATTATTTAAAATGTTAACTAATCAGTATCCATTATGGATTGCCATTTCATTTTTGAGTTGCATTTGAGAGCCTTTAAATGAGTCTGCTGAAGCACATTTTGGTGCTAGCTTAGGGTAACAATATTTATAATTTAAAAGTCTTAGATCTAATTAAAATTTTTGTTTAATTAAATGATAACAGAATAATAATAAAAGATTAGAGCTGGGTTGCAACTCTCATTTCTCGCACTTTTCATCCATCTTCAAATTAGATCGTATTTAAACATTTCAAAAATTTTCCCTCTGATCAGGCTGCAAAGCAAGACATCGACACAGAGAGAGAGACATACATGACATCCAGGGCGGGCTTGGACATCATGTATGCTGATGCCAAGAAACAGCTGGAAGAGGAGACCAAACTAAGATTGGTGGGTCCTCAGCCGAACATAAGCCACACCAAGAAAGTGAGCCACCTGGTCCAACAAGTTTGGCTTTTTTACTTCTCCCTTAGACTTGTTCAGGTGTAAGCCTGGAAAACATTTGGTTCTCGGTGTGCATTTATGTTCAGTTTATTTTATGTAATTTAGATTTTATATTTTACCAAAGAACGTAAGAACATAAGTATTTTTTCTTAATCATTATAATATTTCATAAAAAATATTAATTATTAAAGAGAACAAATTAAAGCCTACGGAAATATTATTGCAGCCATTTTAAGAAATTATATAGACACCTTGCTATCCAAGTTTGAGGTATCCAAATCCAAAATCTTTTCAACAAATAAAATTATAAACTGTTTGAGTATTGTGACATTTTCCACCTCTATCTTTGCAACACCATCATCTAAAGATCAACTTATAACTAATTTTTTGTACTGGCCTCAAATCATACTAGTTATTGTGTTATGATTTTGAACAGCTTTACAGATGACACTACATGTTATATGTATTTCATATAATTGCTATTTATGTAGAACCATGTTGTGTTCACATGCATTTATAGATGTTTTTAAAGAATCATTTGCATTATTGATGGACAACGCTAGATTTAAAATAAGCAATCATATTTATTATTAACCTTGTGATGTGAATAAAAAATTTATTTTACAAATAATGCAGCTTCAGTGGACATATTAGAAACGTAATATATCCCACAGTATGGTTTTAAAATGTGCCTACCATAGGTGTACACAAGTAAATAGTAAAAATAAAGTATCAAACAAATGTTAATGCAAGTTTAAAAAACAAAATTTTTAAGAAAGGAGCCAACATCAACAAAATGATGATAAACTGATCGACATTTTTCAAAATAAAAATATTTTCAAATGAAACACATTGCACTGTACCAAGTATATAAGGTTACTAGAGTATTAAACCAGCGACTGAAAAATTCAGCCTAATATGATTTTTTCATGATTTTTTATAATGGCTAACTTCATTAATCTGTTTTCAGAATCAGTTGACAATTTTCTATAGCTTATATAAAATTATTGGACCGATTTTAAACTGATCAGATATTTAACAATTTTCAACGTAATTACTTTATGTTGTATATATTTATTAAAACAATAGTCTTTTCTTCTTGAATATTTTTATTTGAGCTTCATATTCAAAAATTCTCAAGTTAGTTTTCTTTTTTGTAGTTATGCACCTTGTTTCAACTCTCTGACCTATCAGTCTGCCAGAAATGAAGAGAGCTAACTTTTTACCCTTCTCTCACTTTGCTACCAAGCTGAAGCCTTGCACTGATGTCCATGTCACAGTGTATTTTCTACACAAAATAAAACAAGAAAATTAATATGAATTAATTTCTTAATGATTTTTTGAATAATCTGGTACTTCTGCTTACACCTTTATTGAATTCATCTTCAACGTTCACTTTACCCTGGAAAATAATTGGAAGAAAAATATCTTAATTGCCTTTCAACCACTTCTATTGAAAAGGTTAGCCATGATATTTTAAGTTTAAGCTCACCTACTTGAAAGAAATCTTGTGAGCTGAACAAAATGAAAGCTATCCTCTAAACATTTCTGCACATGCATAAAATGCCTGACGTTTTATCTGCACTTAGTTTTCAAGTCCAATTGGAAATATATTTTAATTAAATAATGTTATATGTTATATCATCAAAGTTTTGGTAAATTGATTTTATACGTTAAGATAGAATAATGACTAGATGGTTTAGTTTTTGTATTTTGCTTCTGTCCTTGAGTGTTCAAGTCCTAAGAATTTTAAAAAGTCACTTCAGGATTTTTGAGTTTTTTAGCATCTACTACATATGGTGATAATAGAATGAAGCTGTGACTTTAAAAAGTCTATTCCTACCCAGCTTTGACTTTGCTTTTTGTTGTGTTTTAATCAGAAATCATGCTCAACTAAATTTAATATTTGAACTTACTACTTTCTCCAAAATTAATTTTTAAGAAAAACACAAATAATAATTGCCTAAAAATAAAGTGCTGAAAATGTTTGTTTTTTTTAATTGTAAAATCTTAATGACTTGTACTAAAATAAAATATTTTAAAGTTTATTGACATTAAAAAAAAATTCAACAGAAAGTGTGTAATGCAGCTTAAACAGTTTTAAAGATTAAATAAAAATGTTTCCCTGTTAATCTTCAACTCAAGTCTGTAAGCATTCCACATTCTTGTGAACTATGACCAATGTAAGTGAAGTTGAAGTAGTGTATTTTTGGTAATTACCAAATACTTACAGTAATAGTAATTGTAAATGTGTGATTTTTAAAATATTTGTTTCAGTGTATGCAAATGCTTGCAGTTTCACCAACAATGAAAACTTGTCTCCAGTTGCTTCACTATTTTTCTAGTGCATCCTTCTGCCACCATTTCTTCCTTACAAATTAAATTATTTAAGTAAATATACAAGTCATTTCAAGACCACATACTTCTTGCAATTTTAATCAACATTTGTTTACACTTTGTAGGCAAATTGTAAAATAACATTTTCAAAAGTAATACATTTTAAAATGCCTTAGTTTATTATGACACAATGACGAAAAATATCCTAGCAGTGAGTTTAATTTGAGCTGTGTTACCATTAGTATTGTAATTGGTAATTGGACTTTATTTGATCCTTCCATCAGGATGTAGAGAAGGAGCTTGAACTTCAAATCAGCATGAAGACTGAAATGGAGATGGCACTGAGACTTCTAGAGAAAGACATTCATGAAAAGCAAGACACTGTGATAGGACTTAGGAAGCAGTTGGATGACATCAAGACCATCAACCTTGAACTCTACAATAAACTCCAGGTAAGTAACCCACACGTACTCTGATTTAGATCCACTAATAAAATTTAAAAAAAAGATCAACAAAAGAAGTGTGTTACCAGGCACTCTGGCTCTGGACATTTTGATGTGCTACAAAACATCTCTTAGAATGGTTGTTTTCAGCTGTACAATAGCAGGACAGTCCTTGCCACTACATTTCAGTCTTATATGAGACTTTAGTAGAAATGAAAGTAGCTATGATTGACAAACCTTATGAAAGGTTTGGCTGCATAAAATCAGAGCAAATATTGATCCATATCCTTAATGAAATGTTGCTGCAAACACTGAAAACTAAAACTAAAAATAGGTTATTATTTTTAATTCTGGTTCGAGTTAGATATAGGGGACTCTTAATGTGGAAAAATTTTGCATGAAGTAATTGCTTTTAAAATTTCATATTGCATTCACACAAGCACTATGTGCTTTCTACCACTGCTTCTTTCTCACAAATTGCCGGAATCTTTTAATATTGTTATTGAAGTAATTTCAGAATGCTGTTAAAGATAGCTTGTTGTTTGATTCATTTGATAGACAATATGAGGTTTAAGACTTTTTAACATCAGTAAAGTAATCTATCAATGACTGTTGCTACTATTCTGATAACATGTTTGGGCGCTTTTCCGAGTGTCTTAACTAGATGGAGTCAACAGGTTTTTTAAAATCAATTTTCAACTTCTGCAATATAAATAGGGCTTGTTTAATAAATAAATTAGTATTTTAAATAAGAATTGCTTTGAAGGGGGAACTTAGAACTCTTAAATGAGTTGTTATATTAAGATGATTATGAAATGTAATGATTTCAATTAAAAAAAGAAATTTTAAGAACAAGTGAACACAGGAATTTTAAAACTAAATATTCTTTCAAAATAAAGAATGACCACAAAAAATAACACATTTGATTTAAAAATCCAAAGAGTACACTTAAAAACCTCTAATTATTATTATCCTGTTTTACTATTACAGAGTGAGTAAAACAGCTGTTGACTCCTGCGGTTAAGACACAAGAAACAATATTTAGTTTTCCTGCTTAGTGGAGAGCAACAATCTCCTTCCTATCTGTCTTCTTACTTTCTGGCCACCACGACAAATACCAGATAAGTGCAATACAACACAAGCTCACCCAGGCAGAGTAAAAATACAGGCTTTCTCAACAGCTACGATTGTTTTAAACATTTGAAAAATAACCTACTGAAATTGTTTTTTTTAAATTTTGTGGGTTTTTTTTTATTTGGTTCACATTAATATGATTGTTTAGATATCCGTTCTTATTTAAGGCCAGGTTGTTTATAATAAATTATTTATCCATTCAGTACTGACAATGTTCAACAAATTATCTTTAACATAATGATTTTATGTGTTCAATAAACTGAAATTGAACAATTGGAATATAAGACAAAGCATCTCTTTATTTCACTGTCACAAGCTATGTTATTAACTTACTTTTTACAGTGAGGTAACTGGCTGTTAAAATATTTAATTTATATTAATCAGTTAAGCTTGCACAATGGCAATCAACTTGGTTTATGTGTCATATAACGTAAATTAATGGGGCTGATGAATCCACTTATTTGTTCTATTCTTTTTTTTTCCATAAATCTCTTTATTGGAACCCTTTATTAAGTTTTAAACACCCAGCTCATTTTAACCCATATATGTGGCACTAATTGTTTTTTTGCAGTCAATTTTTTGTAGTCAATTTTTGTACATTCAAATGTATTAAATCAAAGCCAGGGATCATAGTGTAATATTTCAAATCTAAATTGAAGTGAACTCTGCCAAAGTATAAATCTCTGCAATCAAACAAAAATATTGCGAATGATAATGAATTGCCTTTAAGTTCATACACTTTACAATTGATGTATCTGTAACAAATATTTTTTTAAAGTAAATATTTGAAGCCATTAATATACATATTGAAACAATGAGTTGATTTATTACACATTGCCATAAAATCAACCATTTTCAACCATTACAATAATGATATATTGAAGAGAAGTGGTGAAATAAATGTTATTGCTTCTAGTACTTAAACTATTTCTCCACAATAAGATCATCCTTTACAAAGTTGCCAAATTTTAAAATTATTTTTTGACTTTAAATCATGTTTAAATTTAATTTAATAACATTCATTTAATATCATTTGAATAATGAATTTGCTCCCTTTAACAATTGGGAAATTTTAGGTTTCTTTTAATTTTTTAAATTTTTTACTGACATTCAGTGTGAAATATTTTAAACGTTTATTTAAATACATCTATTTGAATGTTTACACTCTTACCGTAATTTGTGCTTGTGAGGTCAACATTTTGAATCACAATTTAAAATGAAACAAGTCTTTCAATGTTCTCATTAAATTCCATTTTTCTAGTCATTAAAATCCAGTCACATGCCAAACGTAAATGCTTATTTTGTGCAGGTTATATACATATTATTTATTCACCTGTAAATATATTCCTGATGCATTTTTATTTATTAAATTCTCATTCCACTTTTGACATTGGTCCAAGAAGTAATGCACTCTGAACCTGCTATATCATTTGCTGATTGATTTATTGCTGATCAATTTTCTTGCCTTTGTTTCCTGAATGACAGATGTTTTTAATTTCAAAGAAAATTTATTCTCCACATCAGGGGACTGTCACTTGAATTGTGAAGCTATGATACCTTGATTCATGTCATTTGGCTCTCCATTCATCCTAATTTTCTGTCTTTGAGTTATGGGCTTCACAAAGGAATTCTTTTAAATCTTACTTTGCTTACGCCTGACATAGTACTTGGAAAACCAGACATATGTTTCTTAACATTGGAAATAGGTCTTGGAAAACCCAAAATAAAACTCCAAAAATTGTCTGAACATTATTTACAAATAATTCTCTGAACATTAGACCTATTTCTCTGATAATCAAAAATAATTATCCGAATACAAGAGATGTGTCACTGAAGTACTTCTATAATTTTTTATGGACAGAATTTCTGATGAAGACTTGATCTTTATTTCCTATTGTATCAGCGTTTATTATATTTACCTTGAGTTTTTGTGTCATCTCATGTGTTGGCATGAATTTTTGGTCTTGTCTATGTCTTCATTATATCTGGTGAAATTATGTCGTAACTAGTAACTGTTATACTGACCCCATTACAAATGTTAATTTATTCCTAATCAACTAAATCACATTGAAATTGCTATAATTTACATGTTTAACCATGATTACAAATACGCATGACTTCTTTTTGATATTGAGTGTAATAGCAGTGAGGTCCTAGAGGTGAAATTTGATTTTGATTGAGGAGTAACCTTCTGGCAAGTCATGTATCCATGGTATAGGGGAAACTGCCTCTCATTTTATAAATACATTTGCATTATTTTTTGCCATCTCAATTATTGAAATCTGGATATTTGTTTATTTCACTATCAAATCTGAGGATGAATTTGTGATGTCTGTGCTCTATTATTCATTACTTCCCTTGGCATATTTCTATCATGTGACAATGGGCGTTTTTTTTTTCTTCTTTTTTTTTTTTGGTTCTCTTACAAATTTGAATGCTCTCTAACTCTAACATGTTTTTTTTTTTTTTAAATTATGTTTGAATAAATATGTACATATGGCTTTATCAATTCTACTAAACATACGTTTTTCTCATAATTTAACAATTGCCTATTTGTGCCAACATCATCACTCAGCTATACATGGTGTATTTATTTGGCCCTGTTTCCTGTCTATGAAATTATCCAATTAAAACATTCTATGTTTAAAAAAAAATAAGAAGCAAGTCCAGTTGAGATGTGTTTAGTTACCTGAATTATGTGCTTGGTTTCATTGGATTGTTACTTTTGTGATTTATATGTATGGTTTCTTTTGTGTATTGTCAATTTTATGTTGGTTTGGTTGTGATTCTAATACTGGCCAAAGTTCTAAATGCTTATAATTGAACAATAAAATTAAATATCCAGATTTTCAAAGTGATTATTATTTTTTCCAGTGTAAATTTAACTCCGCTTTTGTCCTTTTCTTGAAAAAAAAAATCTGAAACTTTATACTATTATTATCTTATTCATTTTTTAATCAATGATGATAATAACTTGGATCATATTATAAATAGATATATAAGAAAAATTAAATATATTTTATTACATATAGGGGAGGGTTACTGGGCATGTAAAAATTATTGTATTATAGAGAATATGCTAAAGTAGATTATGAAAAGCTATTTGTAGTTTTGCCATTATTAAAAAAGAAAGACAACTGTTAAAAAGTAAAAGTTAAGAGATGTTAGAAGATACTAATTTTGTAAATGGAATTATTTTATAACTGATGTTTGAAAGCCCTGGATGTGTTGAATAGATGCCTTCATTTACACTACCAAGATACTGTTTCCCTTTCATTCTCAATCTACTGAACACTTCACTGATTGATATAAATCCTGTGGTAAAATTCCTTTATGTGTTCTCCAAACCGCATTTCAAAAAAAATAATAGATTATTGTCTATGAGAAATGTTTGTTGTGTCACACTGTTGAACACTGGCCTAATTCTAAGTTCATGGTTGGTTGGTACCGAGAAACCACAGTACCGTTGGCAATAATTGCTCTTTCTCCCCAAAACCCAGTACACACATTTCAAAAACAACACAGACACCCAACGCAATCCAAACAGCTCAAAATAACGGCATTGAGTTTTCATCTGTCTTGAGTCGAGTTTCCTCTCAGAGCCCTTCCTTATAACCTCATTATACCTTGGCCAAGTTTCCACATCGCCACACTCGCTGGTCACGCCGGGACTGATCCATGTAAACCTCTTTGTGTTGGTCTGTTGTGGTCGACTATTCCCACACCGTGACTTTATCTCTTTCTCCAGACAGTGATCTCGCCTAAGTCTGGAGCAAGGACAGAAGCATGACATGAATTTAGGACAAGGGGTCGTGGTGGGGATCAGTTTCAAACTATTCAATTTGTTGCCTCCGCTATAAGTAAGATCTGTACCTTCAAGAAAAATTTAAAATTAAATTCCTTTAATTTTTACTGTTTGCTTCCAAAGGCAGCTAGCTTTGCCTTCAGAAGTGTATTTTGAAATTTTAATTTACTCTCACGTTGTTTTGCTTTTTAATTTTTAAAAAAACATTTTAATTTTTTTTTTAAATTGCCTGAAAGGTTAATTTATTTTTTTGCCTTGTCTTAAATTGAGAAGTTTATACAACTGCCTTTTCTAATTTATTCGTTTTTTAAAACTTCATTAAATTTAAATTTTAGGTTAAGGAGACGTCCACAAATGACGTCGCGCACCTAGTGGGGAATCACGCATTTGTGACGAGGCGAGGGGGGGGGGGGTTTGTATATGAAATGTGACGTCACATAAAAAACGCGCAACTTCAAATAAACGTTTCATTTAAATATTTGATTGCTCACAATTTCTTTTATGACGTTTTAATGGCTTCACGTCTGTTCCATATCAGTGATCAGAGTTTAGGATTTAAACTACTTTCTCATAATGTCAATGTTTTCTTCATACGAAAATTGTTTTCCCTTTAACAGTACATCGCTGCTGACCAATATAAACTAAGCTAATAGCGTTTGCGAAGTAAACCCGCTCTTTTGTCAAAGCAGTCTCACTCAGTACACATTCGGAAACTGTAACTTTAACCATTCCATGTGGCAATCGTTCAATTCTTCTTCCCGCCACATACCCACAGTAATTTCGGTAGAGGAATAGAGTGGGGGGAGCGCGGCTTATCTTCCACTAGTCGAAACTGATCAATGTAATGCTATGATGTCACATGGTGGGACCACAGCACCTTTCCTACAGCACCTAGTTTGTGGAAACACTTTTTTTTAGGAAGAAGCTAAAATCACTATCCAAATAACCAGTGATGTCTCGATTTCAAATGTTAGCTCTTAAAATAAAAGAAGTCAATCCTCATGAGAAATACTTTTTTTGTATGTCGCTGGATAACTTGAAATAATCGTCTCAGTGCTGGCCTATGTAACAGCAAATATTATAGTAATACACTAAAATAACTACCAGTACATCGTACAGGAGAGTTTAAACATCTTTGTCACGGTAAAGTTAGGATAGAAACTTGACATTTTACAAGATTACCTTCTCATGAAGACCATGGGATTTTGTGCGCACACTCGAAGGTACAGTTGTTTCTTGGGCTAAATTCTATGAATTGGTACGCTGTTTAATTATAATTACAATTTGTTGATTCTCTGCTGCCTCTAACGAAAAAGTTGTTTTTTTACTATGTAAATCGAGTTCTACTATTATGACGAATTTAGCTGTATCACGTTTTCACACTCAAATTCTTTTCATGATATTATATGTGTCGGAATTTGAGAAATCAACATGTGGCTTTTTCCATTTGCTTTAGACATGTATGATGGTAGTATGTCCAGACGAGAATTTAATAATTAAATACTATGACCAGAAATGGCAACCACTTCCCTTAGCCATTCAGCCTTGTTATCTTTGTGCTTAAATGAATCCTTGAAATTTTAAAACAAGTTGCCAGGAAAGGCCTTGGTAAACCTCACCCATACCATTAAGTTTATTGTCTTTTTGTTTTCATTAGTTATAAGATGTGGGCATCGCTTTATCAAAGTGTGTTGTTGTTTTTTTCCATTTAGAAAAAATAAAATAAAAAGATGCAGCACAAATGTTAATTCTCTGTAGTGTTTTTGAGAGTGGGGCAGATGATAAAAAATCCGGTTCGCACTATGCTACTGCTGTGATGGAGTTTGTAAGACGCCCTATTAGTTTTTTAACCATGCCCTTATTACTGTTTGATTTGTCGTTAAAACCGACTTGACAATTAAAGATTGGGTCAAGTTTTAAGTTGTTTACCATAACAACACATCACACATCGCGAACATGTCGATTGTGATAAATCTCATCTTATGTTATGTATCTTTCACAATCCCCACTTACCGCCATAACAAAAGCATCATTCACTCCAGGTTGTTAGGGAAAATTATTTTCTCCTTTCAACTTTGACTTCATTTTATTATTGACTTAGTATTGGCATTCTTCACGCAGCTCAATGAGTCTTAACAATCTTATAAGACTCGGTACACTGCTTGCTGTTAATATTAGATGTTTGGTCTAACAACTAAAATATAAATTCTAATTGGATTTATATAATCAACCTCCTAGAACTATCGCCAAGAAGGCCGTCAATTGTTATATGAGGGTGGATTGAACTGTGGTACAAGTACAAGGCACAGGCAAAAAGATTTTTGATACAACAATTCCATTGGTGGCCCTCACTTTATTCTCATGCAATTTGCTACAGGAAAAGACAGGAAATCTTAACAATAAATTTATTTTTTTTCGTAACCAGTTCTTTCAAAGTAGTTTTACAAACTGTAAAGGACTTTCAAATGTCAAACACATTTCTACATATAAATATATTCCCCGTGAAATAATATGTGATAATCAAAAAAGGAACATAAAGATAAAAAGATCAATTCCATAAGTAAAGTTATGTTTTTTTAGATGAGATGTGATTGATAACTATCATGACATCACACTATTTGTTTTGTTCCTTGTTTTTCCAGATCCTTTGCTCTATCCTTATGCAAGAGTTAGAAATTACTGTCAGAAGCTCTCTCAGACTTCGTCTGTCTCTTCGCGCAGAGTAATTACCAATTATTGTGTAGAGTAATTACCACTTCGACTCCGTGTCCAATCTTGTGGCAGCATTCTGTGGGAAAACAGCGAAATCTGAGTTTTATAAATGGAGTATAATGATGATGTAATACTATTCTTTATTCTTATATTTTTAATAAAGCTCTTAATATTTTCGATGTATAAAAATATTTGATGACATAAAAAGCCCTATTTCTCCTACAACCAACAAGCGTTGACACCCCCTTTATCTTTGTAGGACGTATCAGAATTAATCGTTCTGTGTATCCATATAAAAGTTATACAGGAATGTAATGTCTTCTCTAATTACTATAATAATATAATATAATAACACCTTTTACAGTCCATGACGGCCTATAGAGCATGTTACAAGTTTCATTGAGCCACCACTAACGAGCGAGGGATTGTGCCTTGGTCCTACAGTCCAGCACGCTACCGCTAGACCACCGCGCCCGCCCCCTTTAATTACCATACTGCTTTTATGATACTTTATTCATTTTAACGTCTTATCAATGATGGATACGATCTTTTGGTACGAGGGTTTGCATGCTCCTAAATTTCTCTGCTTACCTCGAGGATATCCCTCAGACCACTTGGAGTCTCAGCAGTGCAAACCTTTTGGATTCTCGCCACTTCTTCCTGCAAGAAAATTAAACAAAATATTTTCTTTGGAGCATATTGTTGACTAAACTTAGAAATTGATAAATTATTTATCATGTTACGGCGACATATATTCAAGCAATAATCCAATAATCAACAATCCCATTGCGCTGTTTTAGTATAGCCGTACCTTAGACCTAAAACCTTAAAAACTGATTTGTGTTCTTGTTTTGGAAATAGGATCTTTTTGCTAATATTAGAATACCGAACCACATGATGAAATAACTGGAAACAAAACATGGGGAATTCCCTTATTAAATACTGATTTTTTAAAAAGATTATCTAACAAGCTCAAAACACAAGCGCTCGAAGCGTAGTTTTATCCTAATTTTTCTTTCTGAGAAAACAACATTTATAACTTAAACATGAAAAATGACGCTTTTGATGATAGCTTTTCGATTGCTATCCGTCAAGTCACGTTATTTTGTGTGGTTCAAAAAATGGACCTTTGAATTATTTAATTTAAAAGTATACAAAATTTTTTCATGAATAAATAATATGGCTGTATGCAGTGTATTTAGGCCGTCAGACTAGACTAGAAATAAAAAGGGTTGGTGTGGCGGCGTTTTTCTTTTACGTGGCGTGTGCTAAGATGTAGAAGATTTATTTATTTTTTAAAATTAAAAATAATATATTTTTCTTTTTTAAAAAGATTTCTTTTTAATTATTGAAAAAAGAGGTTCGCTAAAGTATTTTTCTGTCCTCGACTGCACTACCCATACTTGTGCTACTGGTCGTAGTAAGTATTCCTACTTCTATTAAAGTCACTACTATTATTATCAAGCTTAAGGTGTCCCATGCAAGGAATGCAAAACTTTCTGAAGTAGGCAATGGGTTTCGCAGATTATTTCTTATGATACATCGGTTGTATGTGGGGACATTTTCACAATGTCTTGGGTCTATTGTAACGTTCTTTCTTTTGCAACAGCAGCACTACGAGAAAAATGGTTAACTATGCCCCTCCCCCCCACACACACACGCTCTAGTGTCAAAACAAAAGCAATTTAAATATGAATATTGTCAGGTGAATATATACGAGCTCAAGAAACTCTGGCAGACCAGGTGAATGGAATTGCCGAGGAGTTTCAAAATTTGTTTTGGAACTGTGATGACATTATCAGGTGTCCGTGACACTCACTGGTTGTCCTCATCAAGGCATTTTTATGTCATAGATACTCACCGGATGATGCTATCAGGTATTATAATTTCCATGATACTCACCAAATGATGTAATCAGGTATTATAATGTCCATGATACTCACCGGATGATGTAATCAGGTATTATAATGTCCATGATACTCACCGGATGATGTTATCAGAATTATAATGTCCGTGACACTCACCTTCTGACGTCATCAATAATTAGTGTCCATGAAATTACATTGTCGTATTATTGCAATTTTATTTGAGACTGAACACTATACCTTTATAACGATATTTTGGGCAATTAAATTTTTCAAAACCCGAATAAAATTGTGTTGTTTTTTTTTAACCATAAATCCTTTATATACGAGACATAACTAAAATTATGTTCATTATAATACGCATCGAACTATGGCGGATTAAGGGGGGGGGGCTGAACGGGCTAAAGCCCCCGACGGTTTAGGGGCCCCCAAACTTTTTATATTTTATAATAAAAGTGTACAAAAGTTTGCACGAACCCTTGAAGATATAATAAATTAATAAATACTATCTATACAACTTATCGCGTTCAGACATGATAGTATTGATAGTACCTAATAATCGAAAAACTTTAATTGATTCACTTCGCATGATATAAAATAAAGTTTATATATTTTAAATTTCCCTTTTTCGAGAAGTTCCGCTGGCTGTGTGGAGATAGCACATGCTCGTGGTGTCACCGGTGTCCGGTTCCATTCCCAGCAAGGACAAATGTTTTTTTTTCTTTTCACACTCAATTATAACTACCGCGAACACATCAAACAGTTATTTCTGTTCGTTTTTTTTTTCATTATTAAAATTTAGTTACAGTTTTATATTAGCTGTTAACAATCATTTTATCTTAAGAATGCTGGCTGGATAGGGCCCCCGTTTGATTGCAGCCCGGGGCCCCGTGCAGTCTTAATCCGCCCCTGGCATCGAACGACAATACAAAAATCCTAAATTTTGCTATATCCGACTTGACGTTCCCAAAAGGCTAATATAGCAATTAACTCTTCCTTTGTTATTTAAGTTTAAGTTTAGAGTTTTTATTTGTTAATTTAGGATTAGGGCTATGGCGGATTGGGGGGGGGGGCTGAGCGGGCTAAAGCCACGGGCCCCCGACGATTTGGGGCCCCCAAACTTTTTATATTTTATAATAAAAGTGTACAAATGTTTGCACGAACCCTTGAAAATATAATAAATTAAATAAATTTATAAACATTATCTATTAAACTGATTGCGATTCCAGAGTTGCGAAGTCTTAAGTGCCAGATTTTCCCAGCCAGGAGTAAAAAAATTCCCAAATTGGGCTAAAAATTCCGAAATGCATTAAAAATTTGGGGAAAAATCAGAAAAGTGGCAACTTCAATTAAATGCTTTCGCATTCATTTTAATGACTTTTGACTTCCAAATTAAAAAATAATAAATATTTTTGCATTTTTAAGGCAATTTTTAATAGGGTACTTTCAATTTTTATTTAATCTGTACGTTTTCTTTTAACAACTTCGCTACAAAGCCAAAATATAGATTATACTTTTAAATTTTAACATCATGAAGTTTAAAAAAGTTATTTGGATACTCTTGTGATTTAAATTTGTCTGTGATTGATAAAAATATATTTTTAAAAATGAATGTTTTGAAATTTATTAATAATGAATCAATCATACATGGTTACATAGATTGTTATATGTTTACATATTATTAATGATTTGGTCCTTTATATGTAACAAACATTTTNAAAAAAGTATTTCTTATTTGAAAATGAGCATGTTTCAAATTATTTTATTTTATTTTCATCCAAGAATGTAATTATTTTCTTTTAAATTGTCAATCTAAAAAATTCCCATATGTTAGGCAAAATCCTTATAAATTCCTAAATTCCCATTTTAAACAGTTTGGCTAAAAAAAAAACACGATTCGGGAAATTTCTTACGACTTCTTAACACTGCGCGATTCAGACCTTACAGTCTTAATAATCTATAAAATTTGGCTCACTTAGAGAATATAGTATAAAATATAGTTTAAATTTTTAAAATTTCTCAATATAGACAAGCTCCGCTGGTCGTGTGGAAAGTGCATAGGCTAGTGATGCAAATGGTGTCGGGTTCGATTTCCAGCGGTGGAATGTAAAAGTTTTTCTTTTCACACTCAATTTTTTTAACACACCGGCGAACATTTTAAACAGTTATTTCTTCGTGTTCGTTTCTTTTTTCATTATTAATATTTAGTTACAGTCTTATATTATCTGTTAGCAATCATATTTTAAGGTACGCTGGCTGGATAGGCCCCCCGTTTGATTGCTGCCAGGGGCCCCGTGCAGTCTTAATCCGCCCCTGGGTTAGGGTTAGGTGTAGTTATTATTGTGAATTTAGGGTTAGGTTTAGGTTTAGTTTTAAAATTTAATAGTTGAATGTTCAAATTTCTGTGTAAAACGGGATAACAAAAGATGGCGGTCATGTAACGTGGGGACGTCAAATCTGATTTTACCCTAAATTTTATTTATGTCTCATATATACAGTATTTAAAGATTAAAACTCTCAGTTTCATCTCAATATGATACCGGGAGGTTTGTTGAAAATCGATAAAAAGTTTTTGAGACTCAAAACTAACCTTAAAAACCAAGTTTTTATAATACTCCCTTTCTTTGTAAATTAAGTTTGCCATGAAGTACTTAATAAATTGTTATATGTCGAGAAAATTTTGAAATCCGATTCAATTTTAAAAAATGGTAAAGTTTCGAAATATCCAAAATTATACTAAAAATATTTTTTTGTTAATCGAATTTTAAAAAAATCAGTCTTCCTGCTAAATTTCACCTCGGTTCGATCACGGGAAAAGGTTTAAAAAGTATATATGACTGTAAATCTTAAACCAATTTTAGGCCTAAAGGAATATTAGTTGAAGTATTTCTTTGTAGTCAGTATTATTAAATCATACTTTTGTCTGCATTCTTTCTAATTCTTCCAATGGTTGCGAATTACAAAATACTGTTTCTTGAACCTTCTAACAGTTCACCAATCCCAAATACATGTTTCACACTTGGATTTTTTTTTCGTAAACTTGCGCTCTGCGATCTAGTGGTTAATAATTGATCCAAAGTTTTTGCGGTAAACATACGCCACGAGTTAATATAAACGATCTAAAAACAATTCTGGGCCTCTCAGAATGTGTGACTTCTACTTGCCCTAGTGTCCTATCAAGTGAGTCCAGGGCTGTTTAATTGATCGATTAAGTCACCTATCCACATTTCCCCAACTTCCCCCAGGCGTTAACTGACCCCTCAGTCCTTCATCAACCTGTTTAGGGTCAGCTACGATTCCCTTTTAGTAAAAAGACAAAACACAAAAATAACACAATTTCCTCTGGGGGAATATACATGAACAAAAATAAAGACTTGTATCAATAGATTGAACTGGCTGACACTTGAGTCCAATAGACAAAGTGAATACAGCTTACGCGACCATTTGGTGAACGGGAGTTTTTTGGTGTTTTTTTTTTAAATTTCCTTGATTGCATTTTGCCATCTGCCCACCACTGATCATCTACGATTGTTTTCAACACACTCTTCATTTGATCGAGGTCACATTTAAACGTCCAAACGTAGAAACAAGAGATCCTGAGTTCAAATGTGGGGAAATGACGATTACCTCATGTTCCGGGACAAATGTGTTGGATTTTTTAAATGGTTTTGTGTGTATTGTGTGATGGGCTGCGAGCTTTTTTAAAAGCCATTGATGATATAAAACTAATGACAAAAGATAATCTTAAAAATAGCACAATTGCGTTTGTTGCACATTATATTATTATTATTATTATGAATTGTTAAAGTATTTTTTTTCTTTTGCATAACACACATAATCTTTTGTTTAACGAAAAATTTGATATTTTTATTATTATATGGAGGCTAGCACTCTAGCAGAAAGCATTTGTACACTTCTTTTTCAATCTTACTAAGGTAATGATTTTAACGACTAGACATAAACACCCATAATTATTATTTTCCTATTCCACCACTGGGAATCGATCCCGACTCCGCTTGCATCACGAGCCTATACTCTTCCACACGGCCAGCGGAGTCTTCTCATAAGATCGCATGCCACGTGCCGACCCCCCCCCTACACCCCACCTCCCTCTTGGCCCTTGGCACAACTCCGGCACACATCTTCACGCCACTGTACCAGTATTTTAACAGACTAAAGGGCCGTCCACAAATGCGGAAGGGGGTCCGCTTTTGTGACGATGTGTGACGACGGGGGTGAAGTGTTTAAGAAATGTGACGTCACATAAAAAACGCGCAACTTTAAATAAAAGTTCCACTTTAATATTTTTTTACCAGCAATTTATTTAATGATTTTTACAATGGTTTCACGCGTATTACGATATTGAAGTGCAGACTTACATTAAATACGTATTTTTATGACAAAAAAGTAATTGACATGTCGATTTGCAATTAGAAAAGTGTCAACTGCTAAGAGTAACAAAGAAAAAGAAACAAAAAAATTTCAAAATATATTTTATTCATGGAAAAGAACTAACCCCAAACAAATGAGGCAAAATACTTAAGAGTCATAATAAATGAGAAACTAACATGAAATCCCCATGTCAATGAAATTATTAAAAAATCAAACAAAACCTTAGTTTTTATAAAAAGAAACTTTTACAAATGTAATAAATATATAAAACTAAAATGCTACCTCACCCTGGTGAGACCTATCCTAGAAAATAGTTCTAAAATGTTAATATGTTAACCTCCAATTTATTAATAATTAATATTTTTTATTACTTGTGTACTTTTATCACGTATTATCATTATTTTTTTAGATGTGCATACGTAAACAAAATGGTCTTCAAAAAGGTCTTTCTTTCTTATTTCTTGTATAGCAGGACAATTTGCTGTACTACGCCACAAAATTTGGGATCCATAGAATTACCGCGAGTTAAACGGTTTCGCGAAATAATGAATCGTGACTCAATGGGACCTATATATGCGTTATGAAAATACAACTAAACGATTCATTGATTTATTTCCCCCGATTAATCGATTCATTTTCCCGAACAATAAATTAATCACTACCAGCCCTAGTTATTAGTATACTATATACCTGATAATATGTTAATGGTTGACAGCAGTGTGTGCAGCGAATTCATTTACATACACACAGCTGACACACCATGAGTTTAATGTAGATATCGTTGAATAATTTTAATATTCCACTTTTTATGTAACAAATCAGAGGTAGAGTTATACACGAGATCGACTATTGTTCGAGAATACACTGCAATAGGCGTTTATATTTAATTTCCAGATAAGTCATCTAGTCCACTGGGGGAATAAGTTCATGTGAGTAAATAATTGTAACCTCAAGGTAGAAATGATCTCTTTGAAAGGCACGAGGATGTCCGCGTGATGTAAACAATGGGATGTATACCACTCATTAGCCACGCCTACGTGTTAAATACTCATTGACAAGCTATGCTTCATTTCAATAAGTGAAACTTTGAAAAAGTTAACCGTGGGGAAAAATAAACGCAATATAAAAACTGAGAATAGGAACAATGTTTACATTTGATAAAGATTCATAGCACACTCACACGGTTTGGCTGATCTCTACAACTTCTCTATCGTTTTTTTAACAGTTTAAAAAAAGATTAATTTCAAACTATACCGATTACCATTGCTTCCCCTAACGCTTCCCTCGGTCCTAAAACTTTAGAGCCCCTTAATCTCTGTATTTCTTAGATGCCGCTCATCCCTAACACGCCTCTCAACCTTGGATGCGTGCTCCTCTTTGGAAGCCACAGCCCCGCCCCCAACGACACCTACTGCCTTATTCGCAGACTTTCAATATAACGACGCCTCTCACTCATTGGACGCCTTTAACCTTAGATCCCTCTTATCGTTTGGACGCTTTTCACCTTTTAGTAAATCACGTTTTGAGAACCTCTATAAATTTTGTAAATTTTTGTGTTTGACAGACACTTATCAACCTTGGGCGCATATAACAATTTCGGCACATTTCTCAGCTTGGGCACCTATCACAACTTGGGCACCTATCACAACTTGGGCACCTATCCCAACTTGGGCACCTATCCCAACTTGGGCACCTATCCCCAACTTGGGAACCTATCCCATCTTGGGCACCTATCACAACTTGGGCGTCTATCCCAACTTGGGCACCTAACTTGGGCAGTATTTTGTCAATTTCTCGCCAACCATAACATCTAACGGATTGAAATAAAAGCCAAACGAAAGCTAATAATATTTAAACCAATGTCGAAGACGAAATTTTTGGAAAAATCTGTATTCGTTCGGCTCCCGTAATTTTAACAGCAATTTTTTAAAACCATTGTTATGTTTAGTTTCAAAATTGTTATTTTAAATTACTTTAATTACATCTAGAATGCTAGTTACTGGGTTTTTTCCGCTTTGTGAATGCTTATGTAAGATTGTTGCGTGGTGCGCATTATATTGACACATTCCTGGTGTGTTGTAGCGTGAGGGAATATGACGTCATAGTGTGTTTACTTTCCGAATTATTTTTTTATTTGAATCGACTTTTCATGTAATCTAGAATAATTTCCCTTGAATAAAAAATCGGAAATTCTATTTGGAAATTGCGTTTAAATACTCATTCGAGTTTTTATTACTTTAAAATTTCATTATCTGATGATTACTTCATCCTGAAATTTGCGTGGAAAATATAATTAATAACATAATTTTAATGTATAAAAATTTATGTTAGTTGAAGTTGACCTCGAAGATATTTTTTAAAAAGTAAGAAAAAAGAGACGCTTATTTTTTAAATAGAAAAAAAAACACTTTAAAAAGCCTGAGTTTCACCATTTTTAAAAATTAAAATCGAAAAGGTTTATGTTTTATTTATGGTTTGGTGTTTTTAAATCTATTTTGCTAACAATTGAATGTTAAAAATATTAAGCCTATATTTTTTAACCACCAAAAGTTTTTTTTTTCTAATTAACAGCAGATAAGTTTACAAATATATACGCCACCTAATCACACTCATTAGCTAAAAGCATATCTCCAGGAATCCGAATCTGTAATTTGGATTATTGTGAACATTCCGCAATTTTTGTCTTTATGAATAGTCAATTTGAACATGATTTCTCTTGATATGTGAAACTATTTTTTGAAGAAGTCAAAGAAGTTTGATATTCCAGATGTGAGATTAAATAAACTCAACATTGTTTTAAAAAATTGTTTTCCCATGAAAACTATTATATGTTAAGAAACTTGTGGTGTCTTTTTGTAAACGTTTCATGTCTTTTTTTAATACATACTCATGTGGTTCTTGTACGAGACGTAAAAAATGCCAGTGTTATTATTTAAAAATGCAAAGTGTGAAGTCCTTTCAAGAAAACTACGTTTCTTCTTCTTCTTGAGACTTTTAAAGCTTGAGGTAATTAGAAACATTAATTGTCATACTGAAGCTGAATGATTTTGTTTTATTTGTAAACTACCGGTAAATGGTTTTAGATTTGGTTTGTAATGTTGTGCCCTTTTGTGGGGGCAGTGTGAATGCAAACAGTTGTGGAACAAGTTATTTTCCACACTCCTTTTTCCGACACCAAATACATGTAGGCACTTGCCTACTTGTGCATTCTCTCCATATAGTGAATAAAATGAGACATATAAATCCCAACGTCCCTGCGCCACCAATATACTGTTCTGAAAGTGAAAACACCATCAAAATCTACTTTCCTCCCCCTTCCCATCTTACGCCCTACTACATTTGTCCACCCCCAACCCCTCTTACGCTCCACGAGCTGCGTCTTTAGCCTTTGACTTTTTCATGCAAAAATGACAATTTTCGCTGTAATTGTTATAAAATTTAAATTGTTATCATCCCTTGTGTGCCTCTTAGACCCCAACCCCCTTAAAGTGCCTCTTATCCTTTGGGCGCTTCCTTTCCCCGTTTGTTGTCTTTTACCCCCGGGGGCCCTTCCCCCATGGTTTCATAACCCATTGGGTCCATCTCAATTCTCAGTCTGATCGTTTAAATGGTGAAAGAATCTTTCAAGTAATTATGTCTTAGTGTGTGTATGTGTGTGCACAGTATTTTTTCCACAATATCCTTGAATCTGATCTAGGTAATGTCGTTATATCATTGAACATGCATTCAGCTGTTGTGTGTAAATGAAAGAATCATTGAATGCCTGAAGCGTTATAATGTTGTATCTGAGAGTTCCAATGCGATCTAACCATATACAATTGTATGTGTCTGTCCCAAGTTAGTTGACTGTGTGAAACATGTTTAACAAATGCTTCTCCAATTAATTTGCAGCTTTTGTTTCGTTGAGGAATGGAGTCACGTGGTTAGATTTGATCCATTAACTCACACAGGCACCGGTCCGCGTGTCATACTTTTTCGGTCTCCACAATGTGAGTCGAGAAACTGGAGTGTGGGGTGGGGGGGGGGAGGAATCCCATTAGATTCGTTTGTATCTTATTTCCAATTATATTTGCTTGTACATTAAAAAATAACATGCGTTATAGGCATATAAAATAGCGGGTGTCGTTTGCCGGATATAAACCCTATCACGAATGGCCAAAGCAATTTCTCAGAGAGTTTTGAGCTTTACAATTTCAATGATGACAATGGATAAAAAAAAATGGGGGGGGGGGGTGTATATTGTGTCACATTCGACGACATAAATAATATTGTGCCTATATTGTGCAGGAAAACTCGTCTACTGTTATATCAAATTTTAAAGTCTGAAGAACTCTGAGAGTTTTCAGGCCTTTATAAGTCGTCTGTTAACTGGAACGTTGCTTGCGTCAATTTCTTAGAAATCGTTACAAGCCGTTTCTGTTAAAAAGCTGGAATTCGGTTCAAAACTTTATCTCGGTAGGGAAAAAATGAAACTCATGATTTACAAGCTTGTAATCGTTTCAGGTTTAATCGCTTAATTTTTTAAAATTTCGTCAGCCCAAATAATAATTACTTTATATATATATATATATATATATATATA
>MUZC01000152.1:284098-298183 GCA_002072015.1 Radix auricularia
AAAAAAAAAAAAAAAAAAAAAAAAACAACAACAACAAAAAACACTGTGTCCCCCTAAAAAGAAGGGTGAAAATAAGACAATAGTTAGTGATAGATTTAAAGTATTCAAAGTAAATTTTTAAAATTTAATTTGACTTACACAGGGGTTGTTTAGTTAAAAGTTATATAAACACAAATGTTAGTGCACACAACTGTGTGGTTTATGGGAGGATACCCCTATAGGATTTTCAAAGGCAGTGGCTCCTAACCTTTTTTTGGTGGTGACCCCTTGTTATAAAAGCCATGTGACCCGCGACCCCCATGAAAGTCATAAGCCATTTCCGAATAAAGATTTTAAGAAATAGAGTAAATTTTCATTTTAGTGAATATTTTTTGTCGATATTTGGATGTCCCAGAAAACTTGCCTCGACGCCCTTGGTTGGGAACTGCTGTCCTAAGGGAATCAAGGTAGGTGATCTCAATATATTGATCTGGCTCAACATTTTTTAGTGCAATTAGACAAAGTTCTGCAAACTACCAAAGTCTACATTTTTTGCCCTGATTTTAATAGCTTGCTTTTATAATGCAGCCGTCAACTTTAACCAAAGTTGAGATATAATTCTTTAACAATAATTAATTACTAACACGTTTTGGGTTACCTAGCTAGATATATATTTAAAAAGCTTCAGAGTAGTTTTAATTACAGAATTACAAACATGAGGGCTTTCAATATTCTAAATGTCACTAGTCTGATATCTTTTTTTTAAAATTTAAATTCAGTCATTGACACAAGAAACTGGTTTCAGTTTTCTGAAACATACGTCATAATCTATACATTCCGACCAATAATTAACTTCCCTCATTTAAAAAAAAAACACTAACGGCTAAGTTTAATTTTTGTTAAAAAGACTATAAAAATGTTGACTTTAACTGGGTGTTAACTTCTAGGATTTCTATTAGCAAGGCGTATTCCCTTTCAGCTGACACTGATACTGTTCCGATCGTGTCTAGGACGAGCCCAGCGGAAACGGCCTACCGGTCTCGAACCGTTCGTTTTATTTATTCCTCGCCAAGTTCGAGTTTCGATCACAATGGAAGGTTACTGAACTAGATTATTCCTCTTGTATCGTGCGAAACTAATACCCCGTAGACAGCGTTCGTGTGAGTCGCCGTTCACATTGCTATACGATACTCATGTGGGCAAAGCAATAACAATCACTGGCATAAAGACATCGATTACTATTTGAGAATTAATACATGAATAGGTTGTACGAGTAGTTTACCTTAGAACCTGTCACCTTGGAAACTCTCCTGTAATAAGTTCGGTCTCTTTGTTTAAAATTCTCGACTGGATGAATTGTAAAAAACATGACCTCTAAACAAGGCTGTGACAGCAGAGTTGATCATTTTGTTTAAAATATTAATTTTAACAAACAACATCTTTGTACCTTTGCCGCTGCAAAGATTTTCGGAAATTCATCCTATTGTATTTATTTGTAGGCGGGTATTGTGGATTAGATTGTATGGATCTCGAAAATGATTATTTTTTATCAGTGGTAATTGATCAGTGCAACTCAAAGTGGTGGTCCGCGGACTCGTACCGGTCCGTGGACCATGCCCCGTCGGTCAAAGAAGTTGTAAAAAAAAAAAAACCGACCAAAACTATATAACCTTCCGTATGCAGCCATTAATATAAACCCTAATTATATAGTATGTCAATTTTTTGGCAATTAGCACATTAAATTAAAAAAATATAATAAAATAAATTTCGCTTCCACGTCTGTACAGATAAAATAATGCACCAGTACCTGGAGCAATGGAAACATTTCTGCCGGTCCCCCATACTAAAAAACTTTTTAGAAGCACTAGTATAGATCACGAAAATGGTTATTCCTATCGGTGCTTATGTTTGTATAAATAATGTAAAGTATTATTCCTATTGGGGGATATGTTATTTTTCGGACAATATAAATTATAATTACTATCTTTGGGTATGGTGATCTATAACATAAAAAAAAGTATAGATGTAAGTTGACCTGAAGTATTAGTGAACAACACCGTTTTGAGCACGAGTAATTTAAGCTACAAATAAATGACGAATTCATTCTACTAAACTATTTCAAAATATGAAATTAACATTTCAGAAGTGTTCGTGACCCACCCACCGTCTACAAGTTTCAATAAGAAATCTAAGTAAAGAGCTCCACTTACATCCCACCCCCATGTAAGCCAAATAAACAAGAGTATAACGTGGCAAATTCGCTGGACAACATCACGACTGTATTCTTTGAATAAACTGACGGGTTAATCTTTATGTCAGTCCCGGCATTACAGGATAATACCCACTTGGGTCTCCCCAACAAATGCGTCCAAGACACATCTATAATTCAGACTGCTTCTATGTAAGTTCTTAAGTCACAAAAGCTGAAACTCGAAGCTGCTCTAATTTTTCCATGTTAATATCAGCTTGCCTCTGTGTCACCAGAGCTGCTCGGGCGATGTTGTCAACACTGAATCTGTAAGGCCTTTAATCAGGTCGTGCACCGAGAAATAGAGGAAGAAAAGATGCGTGTTGGGATGGGGGAGGGCGGTGGGGACCTAAGCTCAAATGCTTTTATAGGATTGTCAAATTCTGTTGTAGTAATTATGTGTTTGTACATGGGCGTAACATCTTGGGAAAAATGGGGAGGGGAATTGTACGTACCTGTCTCAATAATGAAGAATACCTGACTCAGTCGTTATATATACTTGCCCCGGGAATCGACTATACCTGCTTTAGTCATAAAAATATACCTGTCTCAGTCATCAAATATACCTGTCTCAGTCATTAAATATACCTTTCTAAAACATTACGTCGCAAATTATTCTCTTCGTGAAACAAAGGCGCATAAGGTGGAAAAAAACATTAAAAAGTAAAGTTGTTCAAAACAAAAACGAATAAAAGAGATGAAACTTTTGAACTAAAAAAATGAGAATCGTTGATCAATCCTGATTGAAATAATAAAACGTCGCCCGCATTTGACAAAAACACACGACAGAATGTATCCTCTCTAAGTGTACGCCCCTGGCCACGTATTTAAGATAGTTTTCAATTTACTTATATTCCTGTCATGTCCGTTTCATTCCCCGTTTCAGCTTTTTTTTCCCATTGGTTATTCGTAAAAAAAAAACATGTATTGCATAATCCAAATAAGTCATTGAACGTGATACCCCACCTTGATGTGATACTTTCAATTACTGAATACCTCTTCTTTCTCTAGAATGTCTCCTTTTACATTTCTATTATGAGTTGTTTAATAAAAAAATCTCAATTTTGTCACCAGAACACAAATCCAATTTTGTCACTAGATAACTAAACCCCACTTTTGTCACCAGAACACAAATCTCTACTTTTGTCTTCAGAACACAAATCCCCACTTTTGTCACCAGAATACAAAAACACACTTTTGTCACCAGAATACAAAAACACACTTTTATCAGCAGAACACAAAAACACACTTTTGTCACCAGGAAACAAAATCACACTTTTATCACTAGAACTCAAAAACACACTTTTGTCACCAGAAAACAAATCCACACTTTTGTCACCAGAACACAAAAACACAGTTTAATCACAAGACAGCAACAACAACAAACTTTTGTACCTAGAACACAAAACGCACGTTTTGTTTTCACTGGAACATAAAAACTATTTTCCTGCTATTTATCTCAAATAATCTTGTCCTGCTGTGTTTGCTCTAAGATTGTTCTTTACTGCTGTTGTTTTATACACTTTAATAAAAGCACCTTCCAACAATTTATTAGCTGTTGTAAATCACTGTTTATAAGCTTATAAAGCATTAGCCGATATCGTATGACATGAGACGAAAAGCTGAAACCCTTCATTAGACTTCCTTCTGTATTAAGGAAGAAATAGCAATATATTGAGTTCTTTGGCCTCCCAATGTGGTGCTGGATGTAGAATCTTAACGATTTTGTCATTTTAAATAATAGAAAAGGAATAAAGCTTTCCATTAGACTACCTTCCAAAAGTCTTTTCAATAAGTATTTCATTGCCTATTGTACATTTTGTTGATGTTAAATTATTTGTGTGCGATTTTAAATAGTAATTTTGACAAAATACATGCAGTTCTATCTCGATACGCCAGATAGCTGAATTATTTTTTTAATTCTTACTTTTCTTTTTTTAACTACATTTTTGAACATTCAACGCTGTTATTTGCAAATATTTTACCCCTTCCATTTCCCAAAGTTTTTTTCTTTTACTAGTGAAAAGCTAGATGGACTTGAAAACTTGGGCCTCATACCGTGAAATTATTTTATAAAGCAATATGGATGTGTTGCTCGCCGTTAGATGATAGTTTTCCCTGTAATTTTTAGTTTTGTAAAAGAAATAAATCGAGTCAACGAGTATAAAACGCCAAAAGAAGATCAAAACTTAGATCAAATGTCCTTAGAACTGAACGTACGATTTGGATAATACTTAAACCTTAAGATTGTTTTTGGTATATCGAATAGATCATTTACGAGCTTAGATTATCTAACCCAAAACGATGTACAGTCAAACATCTCTTACGAGCATCTTTCATAACGAGTTTTGTTTCGCATAACAAACAAACAAAAATTATTTATTTTAAAGTTGCTCCCTGAACGAGCGAAGTTCGCAAAACGAGTGACGCAGAAAGTGAAAGTCCCTTTTTCCTGGAAATTCATTTGTTAGCCAGCACTTCCGCCCCGGTGTATTATTCCGTGTTAAGCACTCGGTCCGTAGCGTTTTGTTTTCGTGTGTGATCGACCGTTTTTACAAATTTTGTATGCAGACAGTATTATTAATATTTTTGTGTGCTAAGTGTAATAACCTGTCCAAAAATGTCTTCGAAAAAACACACAAGAAGACAATCATGAGAGATAAAAATAAACTGTTGAAATGAAACGAAAAAGCATTGAAACGCGAGAACAAGGTGCGGCTAATCTAGCGTGCAACTACAATCGGCCAACATCAACGATCTGCACTATTCTCAAGAACAATTAAGGAGATGGATGCTTCAAATGGAATGTCAAGAATGTCTAAGTAACGGTTACGACACATTTTCGTCAATTTTTAAAGCGTCCACAAAAACAAATGTCTTTGGACAGTTATCTAGTTAGCAAGGAAGATTTATTTGTCATAAATTGATTTTTTTCCCTTTTTACGCTTTTTATTTTAAATCTAAATTGTATTCTATTTGTTTCACTCTTTAACAATTCATAAGTAATTTTATTTGAATAAATGTTAATTTTTAAAAATGAAAAATGAGTTGTTGTTTTTTTTCAGTAGCAGCATGGAACGGATTATCGTATTTTACATTGATTTGTAGGGGAACATTTATTTTAATACCACGAGTGTTTCCCTTAGCGAGTACGACTCAGGAACGGATTAAACTCGTTAAAGAGTTATTATTTAGTTATTTTTAAAAAAAAATATATATATATTAATATTATTTAGTTATTTTTAAAAAAATATATATATATATTAATACCGAGATAGTCTGAAATTAAGCGAAATAACATACATTGAAATTGCGACTAATCACCTCCGTTTCAAAATGTAGTGGTTTTGAAACGAAAAACAAAACACAAATTTAAATTTGGATGAATTAAACCTTTAAAATAAAGATGCTTTGGATTACTTGGAGCCGTAGATGTTCTTGGCGTTTTAGGTAACCGAAACAAAACTAAGTGAACAGTTATTCATACTCATGTCATGCCATCTTCTTTGCGGTTGTTTGTCCTTGGCAAACTTCTTTGATGCCTCATGTAAGATTTTCATATCTATTGCTAAAATTAGGAAGAAAGGGACCGATTTAAAATTACCGCAAATAGGAATAATGTCGACCCTTAACCTCGTTTTCGAACGATAGGCGGAGTAATATAAACAATTAGAGCTTGGTTACTTTCGTCCTCATTTTGTGATGGGCGTGACTTCGTTTCCCTGGTTTAACTGATGAGGTGGGGCCTACTAAAATTGACGCAGAATTACTGGTTTATGGTTTGGTTAGAAGAAACCGGTCGATGTAATTACTACGTTAAAACTGGTCTAATCTAAAAAGTATGTATCATAAAAGTTTTATGTCCCTATTTTGATTAGTCTTTTCGTATAAGAATGGCTGGTAAATGGTGTAGTTATTGACACCCCTGATCAGACTGGCTGGTAAATGGTGTAGTTATTGACACCCCTGATAAGACTGGCTGGTAAACGGTGTAGTTATTGACACCCCTGATAAGACTGGCTGGTAAACGGTGTAGTTATTGACACCCCTAATAAGACTGGCTGGTAAACGGTGTAGTTATTGACACCCCTAATAAGACTGGCTGCTAAACGGTGTAGTTATTGACACTCCTGATAAGACTGGCTGCTAAACGGTGTAGTTATTGACACTCCTGATAAGACTGGCTGGTAAACGGTGTAGTTATTGACACTCCTGTTCAGACTGGCTGCTAAACGGTGTAGTTATTGACACCCCTGATAAGACTGGCTGGTAAACGGTGTAGTTATTGACACCCCTAATAAGACTGGCTGGTAAATGGTGTAGTTATTGACACTCCTGATAAGACTGGCTGCTAAACGGTGTAGTTATTGACACTCCTGATAAGACTGGCTGGTAAACGGTGTAGTTATTGACACTCCTGATCAGACTGGCTGCTAAACGGTGTAGTTATTGACACCCCTGATAAGACTGGCTGGTAAACGGTGTAGTTATTGACACCCCTGATAAGACTGGCTGGTAAATGGTGTAGTTATTGACACCCCTGATAAGACTGGCTGGTAAATGGTGTAGTTATTGACATTTTCTAAGCATTACTTTTTGCTGGTCTATTCAAGGAATACATAAGAATATAAATCGAATTTTGAAGTAATATATTTTTTTACAAAGGTAAATTTTCACTTTGAGATTGACTTCGTTGCACCTCGGCTATAGTAAAAATGACAACTTTTTGGGTTGCATTCAATTATCGATGACGAAACAAATTTTTTAAAATGTGGGTGAATAGAATACCTTTCAGCATTCATCATCCTCCTCAGTACTTATTAGTTCTGAATGCACTAAGTATCATTTATAACAAAATTTCAGAGCATAAACTCAACATATCTCTTTCGTTTGTGATTGTTCCTGCTGATGAGCAATATTCCCAGACATCTGTCAGACGCCGCGCAGTAAAATTTCTTAAACATTGCACACAAATAGTTGCCGTGCAACTTTGCACACAAGTGTTATGTATATAAAGTTTTATATATATATATATATATAAAACTTTGCACACCGAACAACGAATCTTAGAGGGAACATTGCTAATAAGAGAACGCATTCCCCCCAAAGCTGTGCTATTGTGATACTATCTGTCATTGTGATAAGAGTGTGGCTGTAGGCGCAACTATGGCGACATCAGACACAGTCACCGCTGGGACGTGTTCACCTGAGACCGCCGGGCCACGTGCCGACATCCACACGACTCGCCGATGGGGCCGTATTACAGTCAAGCCTTAAATCCGAGGTGTAATGCAAATGAGCAGGGGATTGAGCCCCCAGCCTGGACCACATCACGAGATCAGGCAGACACTCGTCACTGGTCATCGAGAGTTAGAGTTTCTTTGCATTCTGAACACAGGTTTTAAATTGTGAACTAATTTCATAATCAAAAGACGACGACCACTTTGAGGGTGAAGGGGAAATTTGATGAATTATTTGATGAATTATTTGTTTTCATAAAGCATATTGTTTTAAAATAAATGGGGTCCTCTGGTTACGTCGTTGATTCGTTCTTAAGAATCGGGGTAACCCGAAAGTAAGAATATTCAATTTATTTAACCAAACAAAAATAATTATATATTGTAAAGTACTGTGCGTACAGTGCTATAATAATAATGTACAAGTTAATGACATTAAAATATTTTTATTTTTTTTTAAAGAGAAAGGAATTCCTTACCATAAGGGGGGAAAGTGTTTTAAAAAACATTTTTAAAACAACAGATAGACGGGTAATATTACTTTTATTATTTTAATGGGGCTCGTTCGTAACCCCGAAACAGCGTCGGGACCGACGTAACCCGAGCACTCGCTGTAGTTTGAAAAGGAAAGTTAATCAGTATAATAATTTCTGAACCAATGTATCGCGATTCTCTCCCTTAACATGTGAACTTTTCGTGGGCTCGCTGAACTGAAACATTATCTTCATTTCGCTTCCGGGTGAAATTAATATCTACAAGTTATAGCGAGTCAAAGAAACGATAATTGTAATAAGGGATTGAATACGTCCAACAATTTACAAAATAATTTCAATAATTGTTTTTTAGTTTTCATTTGTTTGAAGAAAACTGATGAAAAAATCGATTTTCCGATGATAAAGTTAAAGAATGTCAAATTTAACCAAGTTTATTAGTATAACGGAATACTTTACAAACTGTTATAAATTATAAACATATTGAAAATGATAACTAAAACTGACTACTGATACAAGACGTGAGACAAAATAAGAGTCAGTCCAAAGCATGAAGACGAGACATACAAACATTACGTCCCTGCTCAACATCTAAGACACAATACACGCATGTTCTTACCCTTCTGCTCGCGTGAGACGAAACGAAAAAAAACCCAAAAAAAGTGTTCAGTTTTTAAAATGATCTGAACTAAAAAGAAGTTTTTGACGGCCTTAGTCTCTCCGATGGCGGGGTTTTATAGGCCAGAGCGAGGCTGGTCGCGTCCACGGCACTTTGTCCGTGGGAGTCATCTTCCCTTGCCCGAGCGCTTCCATTCGCCATGCCGGTGGCAGTGGCACAGCTGTTGTTAACCGGGGTGTGGAAGGAGGGTGGAAACACAGCAGTGGCATGTGTGGAGGTGGTGTGGGAGTTGAGATTGTGTATTGGTGGTCCCTAAAGTATACTTTGTGAACAGTATCTGCGTGATGGAGGTTACAATTATTATTAATTTTATAAATCAGAAAAATGCGCTTGAATTTTTTCAACTGAAGAGCGGAGAGACGAAATTTTTGTTTGCGTGAAATGTGGGTGCTGCTAAGTTTATTTTTTAACACAATTTCCCAGGTGAAAAATTGCGTTTATATTGATACTAGATTGTGCCAGGCGCCGTGGCGCCTGCGGCGCCCCCGTTTTTTTGGGCGCCTACGGCGCCAACCTTTTTTTTAAAGACCAACTAACTTGTCCTTTTTTGATAAATACGAATTATTAAACTTTATGAAATGTACGCAAAGTATTTATTTAATAATAATAATAGGGGTTGTATTTTGCGCACCGTATTTTGCGCACCGATGCACACCAAACAATGACGTCATCCTATTAAATATTTTTACAGTGCTCATCAAAACACGATTTTTCAACTAAACTAACTGCTGTAGACTGTGGTACATCTCTTGAGCGTTACGTTACAAACATACCCACACCACTGGGCTATTATATATATAATATGAAATGTCTGTCCCTTCTGTTCGAGATTGCATAAGCAACTACTCCTGAACCATACCTGGTAGATGGGTCTGTTTTTATTATTATTTTTTTTTTGCTTTTATGTTAAGGAGACCCTAAGGATTTGCAGGGGCTAAAAAATAATAATAAATTCCCTAAAAGGATTATTGGATTTCCTCTGAAAAAATGCAAACAAATATCAGTATTTTGTCAAGTTCTCAGCAACCATAACATCTGTCGGGTTGAAACAAACGCCAAACGATTGCGAATAATATTTAAAACAAAGTTGTAGGAGGAAGTTTTCAAAAATCTCTTTTCGTTCGACTCCCGTAATTTTAGCAGCAATTTGTAGGTAGCTATTGTTTTGTTTACTTTAATAATTATTGATTTGAAATGACAATTAATGTAATCAAGAATGATTCCCCTTGAATAAAATTGCCGGAAATTGCGTTTACATAATCATTCGAGATTTTATTACTTGTTTATAAATCTTGCCAGCCCCAAAATTTCATGTTATAATTTGTATTTATTTATTTTTATTAAAAAACAACAATAGAATATTTGTTTTCAATCAATTTACGGCTACAGTCCTTTAGAGACATAAACTTATCGCCATAAACCCTTCCGAATCAAATAGACTTACTAAGAGAGAGCTGATGTCGGCAAACTTATTTGAAATTTGAAGTTATTTGCTTGATTACGCAAAATAAAATATTGTATGTTATCGTTACCTTCGAGGGCTTGGGGTAGCGTCGTAAGTCCCCAACGGGTCTGAGTTCTGGTAAGTAGTCAAAGAGATATTTGTTACAGTTGAATCATGTGGAATAAGATTATTTTCGCTCATGTCAATAGAAATCTATTAAGTGGAGCAGAGTTGTAGGTCCTTATTTTGTACGTACGGTATACAAAAAATGTACATAGATTTCACATTTGAAAATGCCTTTTCTGGGGGGGGGGAATCTGTTCAGTTGTAGGCTTGTCTTCCAAACGTATGCATACACATGGCGGATTTTTAGTATATCATGCGGATTCAAACGGACTTTATATGCCCTCAATGAGTCTGCATTACCCCCAAAAAGTCACATTTTTAGACAAAATTGGGTAATTTACCCCTATTCGCCGACCACTGCAATAGAGCGTCGATTTCCAGAACGCCGATGAGCCGATCACCCGCTGATTTAAGTATTGTTAAAAATCTTTTATATTAACTCGTGGTGTCTGTTTGATGGCTTGATGCCTTGAATGCCGAAAAAAATGTGGATAAATTTTAACCCACTTCCTCGTTTGCTAGCGAGCTGAAATTTTGCAGGCAGACACGTGCTGATGATAAAATGATCTATCAAAATACCAGATTGATCGAATGTACTGTAATTAAATTGATGAATTTTTAGATTATCTCTATTTATCTTAATGTAGCATGTTTCTGCTAGAGTCTCGCGGTGTGTATCATAATGAACAACCTTTTAATGTTTGCCTGTCGCGCGGTGCGGTGCGTATTATATTGACGATACTTTTAAAAAATATATTCCCAATAAATAATATAATAGTCCAAGTCACTCACTGGATGTGGAACGCTGAGGAACGATGTACAACAGTCTATAGCAGTGTAAAAATCGTATGGTGATTAGCGCTGTAAAAATATTTTATATGATGACGTCATTGTTTGGTGTGCATCGGTGCGCAAAATACAACCCCTATTATTTAATACTTTGCGTACATTTCAGAAAGTTTAATATTTCGTATTTATCAAAAAAGGACAAGATAGTTGGGCTTTTGAAAAAGGTTGGCGCCGTAGGCGCCCTTTAAAAAAATGGGCGCCGCAGGCGCCACGGCGCCCCGGCACAATCTAGTCTGTAAATAAATATGATAGCAACTATTTCTAGTCTGTCTAGTAGCTGTTGGTTTGTGTTGTTGTTTTTTTACTATAAATCCTTTTTATTTGAGACATTACTACGATTTTGGACATTTTGATTGGCGTGCGATGCGAATTACAATGAATATACATTAAGTTATGTGTCGTAATTAAACGATTTATAGTCAAAAACGTTGATTTTACGTTGTTTTTTTTAAAATCATTGTCTTGTACTGAGCATAACATATTTATACACATGTCAGAGGGTACAGGAAATTTTGATAAGAACTAACGAGGTGACAAAAAGTTGCAACTTTCTATAGATTCAGTGACAAGACTGGGAAATACAACATTTAAGTTTGATTTGTTAATGTGGTATATATACGCAGAGACAGTTTTTGGCAGATGTTTGATGTTTGTATTAGTTTGTGTGTCATGATACGATGCTTCAGCTGGCTATTTTTACAATATTTTTTTAAAATTAATTACAAAATGTTCATTTTTTGTTTTCTTCTTTGTCAGTTACAGTAATCTAATTTTTTATTCAATGTCTGTTAAAGTGAGAGCCCTTTTTTTCTTCTTTTTTTTTAAAAACTAAAATATATTTTTAATGCTGGCTTGTGTTCGCTACTTTTAGATTAGTCAGATCAATGATTGCAATGAATACCTAATACAATTTGCGGTTTGAATTTTTTTTTTTTTTGAAAAAGGTCTTATTAAAATTTCTCACAGAGAAAATCCTAAAGTTGATCTTATAATCGTTTTTGTTAAATCAAAAGATTCGCGCAATTTTTTTTACCTCCATAAACATATTACATAACCGTCTTGTTTGAGATTCATTGGTTTTAATGGCCATTTTTTAATTTAAAAAAAATTAATTTAATTTTAAATTAGTTTTTTTAATTTATAGAAATTTTTAAAATATTTGTAGCGCAAATTAATTAAAACGTGAATGCCACATTGTTAGTAAATGTCAAATTCATGTTACGCTGCGATGTCTGTAAAAACAATGTTTATTTTATTGTATTGATTTATCATTGATATACATTTCAAACAGACGTTGATTTAGAAACAAATGTTGTGAGTGTTTGATCATGACGTAAATAACGTGAACACGATCTGCCCCAGACAAATATGCCTTGTGCCTTCCAATGCTTCGCCATTTGCTCCGCGTCCAGTTGTTTGAAGACTTACATAACTGAAAGCGATTTTGGTAATCTTTAATTTGTGGGGATTGTTGTTTTATCATTTGATTTTATACTTATATTAAATATTAATGATCATTCGCGTTTAAACGTTTCAGTGGTCGGCAAACAGGGGTAAATTGGGTGGGTCATCCAGTGCCTTGTTGGTTGGCACTTGGGGGAAACGATTGATGGCTTCGTCATTGATTGCCGAGGGGCGATTAAGGATGTTGTTGAAATGTTCAGCCCACGTTTCCAATATCTTCCCTTTGTCCAAAGGATCCCGCAAAACTTCAAAGATGCCTCCATCTTTATAAAGGAAAGGGCAATAGACTGGCTTGTGACAACCACAGGGGCATATCCTTGCTTTCTATCGCAGGAAAGATCCTTGCCAAAATCCTGCTCAACCGCCTCACAGCCCATCTTGACCATGGACTCCTGCCTGAAAGCCAGTGTGGTTTTCGAAGAGAGCGAGGAACCATCGACTTGGTTTTTGCTGCCAGGCAGCTGCAAGAGAAATGTCAGGAGCAGAACTCTGACCTTTTCTCCACCCATGTTGACCTAACCAAGGCTTTCGACACAGTTGGCAGAGAGGGTCTGTGGAAGATCATGGCCAAGTACGGCTGCCCAAGTAAATTCATTTCCTCAGTGCAACAATTCCACGAAGGCAAGCAGGCCAGAATCCAGGACAGAGGAGAGTCATCTGACCCTTTTCTAGTCACAAACGGCGTCAAGCAGGGATGCGTCCTGGCACCAATGCTGTTTAGCATCATGTTTTCTGCCATGCTGACAGAGGCCTTCAGAAAAGAGGATGTTGGCGTCAAACTGAGGTACCGTACAGATGGCAAACTGTTCAACCTTCGGAGGCTTCAGCCAAAAACCAAGGTCAGGACAGACACAATCAGGGACCTGCTATTTGCTGACGATTGTGCCCTCAATGCTGCCTCAGAGGATGACATGAAACGCAGTGTTAGCCAGTTCTCCAGCGCCTGCACAAATTTGGTCTGACAATTAACACAAAGAAGACCGAAGTCTTTATCAACCCGCGCCTGGAAAGCCTTATGTTGAGCCCAACATCACTGTCAACAGCCAGAAACTCAACGCAGTGAAACGTTTCTCATACCTAGGCAGCACTTGAACTTGAACTTGAACTATCCCTTAACCCGACGCTGGGTCGTTGGGGCACCATTTTGAGCTGCGCACTAACTCATGCCAAGTGTCACGGTTCTGAGCTGCCTTCTGGGAATCGCTAAATGAAAGGCCGGTCCACTCTTTGATGTTATCCTCCCAACTCTTCCTTGGCCTGCCTCTTTTCCTTCTTCCCTGGACTGTGCCTTGCAATATCGTCTTTGAGAGACCTCCAGATCTTGACACGTGTCCGTACCATCGTAGTTT
Source organism: Radix auricularia (assembly GCA_002072015.1). Classification (NCBI taxonomy): domain Eukaryota; kingdom Metazoa; phylum Mollusca; class Gastropoda; family Lymnaeidae; genus Radix; species Radix auricularia. The sequence continues at coordinate 297,965 of MUZC01000152.1, forward strand.
CCTCTTTTTAATTGAGGTGAGAAGGTCCTCGTAAGGGCCAATGACAGCACTTATTTTGTCGCGGACCGCTTCGTTCGTGATGTGCGCCGTGTAGGAGATGTTTAATACCTTTCGAAAACATCTCATCTCAAGCGCACTAATTCTTTTCTGGAGGTCTGCGGTGAGCGTCCAAGCCTCACAACCATAGAGGAAGACTGACATCGCCAGAGAGCGCATTAG
>MUZC01000152.1:299773-325147 GCA_002072015.1 Radix auricularia
CTCTGCGATTACCGGATCTTTCAATTTTTCAAGGTCGAAGCGTAATCGTGTATTGCTTTGTTTTGCTATCCTTTTCAGGTGTAGATGGAAAGTCATCAGCACCAGGTTATGGTCGCTGCCGATATCCGCTCCAGGGAAGCTTCTAGTATTAGCTGCTTTAATGCATGATTTAAATCGTCTTTTGACCAGTATGTAGTCTATTTGGTTACTATGTTCCCCGCCTGGGCTGTGCCAAGTCCATATTCTGGATTTTTTATGGTGACCAATTGTGTTAGCTAGAAGGAGGTTGTTGTATCGTGCAAATTCGAGGAGTCGAAGCCCTCTATCGTTGGTCAGGTCATTGCAAGAGTGTCCGCAAGTATCTGCCCAGTTGGTACATACATCTACTCCAATCTTCGCATTCCAGTCACCTTGGACGACGATAATATCTTTCTTTGGTGTTTGATCCATGATGTCCTGTACTTGGTCATAGAAGGCCTCAATTTCACTATCATCATGGCTGGATGTAGGAGCATATGTCTGTATAATTGTGATATTGAAGGGTGTTGCTTTCAGGCGGATGGTGATGATGCGGCTGGAGACAGGACGACAACCAATGACTGAGTTTGTTGTATTTTTATGGATTAGGAATCCAACTCCATGTTCATGTCTGTCCTCCCTGCCGCTGAAGTAGATTTTGTGTCCATCTTCTGTTGCGAGTTCACCAAAGCTCTTCCATCGGGTCTCACACAGTCCGATGACATTCCATTGGTATCGTTCCAGTTCGTGGGTCAGTTCTTCCACTTTTCCTGTCGCATGTAAGGTTCTTACATTCCATGTGCCAATAATTATGTCTCCTCTTCTTTTGAGGTTGTATGGGGGTCTTGGTTGTGGTGCACCAGTAGTAGATTTTACGTCCCCATCCTGGTGTGCAATGGTAGACGCGGCCCTTGTTAACCCGGGCGACGACCGAGCCGGTATGTGTTGAGTTAGTATAATAGTCATATGGTGTGTCAAGGGCAAGAATTGCTTGGCGGCGCCCATCCCTCTCCAAACTTAACCACAGCCGGTTTCCTCCTTATCGGTGGCCCGCCTTGGTCGTGGACACGTAGCCGTTGAGTTCGCATGTGAACTCGTCCGCCCTGGCCGGTGCTCCAACTAGGAAGTCGTACGCCCAGTGGTGCCGTGTCAGCACCACCCCCTCACGTGGTTTAGCCGGTCAGCTGAGACCGTTGCCCGGGGTGTGGCGCTGGGAGCCACACGTGAGAGTTTCGAGAGATGGACGAGGACCAGTGAGCTTGACCACCCGAGGGTGCAGCTGTCACAGCGTCAAAAGGTACTACCTCTGCCCAGCGCTCCCTACAACCCCTAGGCAGCACACTGTCTCAAAATGTCACCATCGATGACGAAGGGAATATCAGGATTGCAAGGGCCAACTCCACTTTTGGCAGGTTGTACCCTATTGTCTGGAACAGAAAAGGCTTTATCATCAAGACCAAGGTGAAAGTATATAAGGCAGTGGTGCACCCTACACTGCTTTATGCATGCGAAACATGGACAGTGTATCAACGCCATGCTAAAAAGCTGAACCACTTTCACATAACAAGCATCAGGAAGATCCTTGGCATAAAGTGGCAGGAGAAAACTCCAGACACAGTGGTACTAACCAAAGCAGGCCTCCCCAGCATCTTCGCCCTCCTGATGCAGTCCCTGCTTCGCTGGGCAGGGCACCTAGCCCGAATGCCAAATGAGAGACTACCAAAGAGACTCTTCTATGGCGAGCTCCAGCATGGTCAGCGGTCCCGTGGTGGCCAAAAGAAACGCTTCAAAGACACATCGAAAGCTTCTCTGAAAGCGTTTACCATCAACCCAGACACGTGGGAAGAAGCTGCCATAAACCGGTCCACCTGGCGCCAATCCATCCACGAAGGTTCCAGGACATGCGAGGCAAACAGGATAAATGCCGCAGATAAGAGGCAAGCCCGAAAGGCCCGCGCTGCCAACCCTCCAGGAGACAAACCACCCGTCCCATGTCCTTTCTCTTCCCGAACCTTCCGTGCCAGGATCGAGCACGTCAGCCATCTGCGGACACATAGGCAAAACCAGTCCCAGCAACCCTCGGATGACTAGAGTAGTCCTCGTCGACTCGACGGATGAAACAACAACAACCCCGTTTGGGGTAAAAAGGGAATTATTGGGGGTAACGGAGACTATTCGGGGACATTATAAAATCTTTTTAAATATGTTGTGACATTGCGGGTGTACCAAATGAACTTCAAGGGTTGGCAGAGACACATCTTTAACATCAAGCCAATAATGAGGCGTGTATTAAACTTGCAAACTTTTTAGTTGTCAAATGCTCTAAAGGCTTTCAACATTTCACTTGAGGTGACCTTCAAAATGTTTTTGCATTTTGCAACAACATTCCTTTTTCAACAAGGAATTTCTACTCTAGTGACCAGAAAAACAAGGCTGTGAAATCGATTGGACCCTAAAGATAGTATCCATCTTGCCCTGATATCCAAGGCTCCAACTTCAATATAATTGTTTAAGTAACTTTATGTTTATCTGACTTTACCGCATTATGCCCTATTTATCATTTTAATAGAATATCCAGTGTCGTTAAGCCTTTAACCGTTAAGACCATTGTGTTCGACTGTCAACTTTATAAATTGTATCAAATAAATTCCCTCTGAAATATGATTCATCCGTGTGGCTTTGAGTTAAAATATATACGCATAATCCTTTTCACTTTCATTTTAGACACTTGTCAGGCTTCTAAAATTGGCTAGATTCATTTCGGCGTGTGTGTGGGGGGATTAAAATGCTCATGTGGGTAGGATTTGCGTCTTCGGGGGTAACTTCAACATAAACTTGTATGTTTTAGGGTAATCGGCGAAAAAGTTCGCCGACCCACGATGTATTTTATTGTGGGGTTTTTGTCGAGTGCGTTTGTTTCGTGGACTCACGTTATTAGAGTTATTTGCGCCATTTGCTGATGACGTGTCGTGATGTTTGTATCTGTTACGTAGTGTCTAGATAACGTTTGTGCACCCGCTGTTCGTTTGGAAGTGGATGTCTTTTTTTTTCTTAGTCTGGGGTGGTGGGGGAGGTATTTATAACAAGTTGTACAATCTCTACTATAACAGTCATCGGTGATAAAATAACAGTATGTATTGGTTTACTGTGTTCTTGGGTTTGCTTTTTCATTTAATGTCGTTATCTGTTAATAGATTTTATTTTTCAAACGCATTCGCTTCATTCTACGTTAATTTGAATTTTCCAGTCCATGTAAATTCAAGGTGAAATACATAAAACGTTGTTGTTGTTTTTTTAGCCGAGTTCACTAAGAAAAAAAACAAGAATTTTCATGTTCTCTACATCAGTCATCAACAAAATATCCCATGGCGCCGATTACAAAGTGAGAAATAGCTTCTGACATATTTGGGATTGTGACATTTGTCGTGGCGCACACAAATCAAAACGAGGCCGCTTACTGCATGGCTCTCGGCACCAGTTATCGGCCGCCATCAGATGGGAATCAGAGTAGCCTTGGTATGGTTACATTCTAGGCAAGCACAGCATTTATACTCTCCTTCGGTAAGGTAATGAATTTGGGGAGGAATTAAATGACGTCACGAATTTGGGGAGGAATTAAATGACGTCACGCGCCTAGTGGGGAGGTGGGTCACGCATTTGTGACAAGGGTGAAGGGGAGTGTTTAAGCAATTTGACGTCACATGGAAACGGGGTACTTTAAATAAAAGTTCCCCTCTAAATATTTGATTGCTTACAATAAATTTAGTGATGTTTTCAATGGGTTCACACGTGTTATTATATAGAGTGCAGCCTTACAGTATACACTAAATACAAACTTTAATTACAACAAAAATATTTTGCAACATGCTAATTTTCAATTATAAATTAGAAATTGCGGCCTGGGGAGAGGGTTAAAGCTTTGTGGCGCCATATTGGAGGGTCAAAGCTTTGTGGTGCCATATTGGAGGTGGAATAAGTTTTTGTGACGTATGGGGGAAAAGGGGGGGGGTAAAAATCGGCCTAAATCGCGTGACGTCATTTACGGTGTTAGCCTAAAGGCAAACATCCCATATAATTGACGTGGGCCCCCAAATGTTGTACACTATCACATGCGGCCTGCAGGACACGCAAACAGGCCGTTCCAATGTTTTAACAATGGAGACCAGCTTAAAGGCCTCAACTATTTCACTGACTGGCAATCAATGGCATTCCATGTATTTATAGAGTAAGGTTTCGTTCTGTGTGTGTGTATCTTTTTTAAAAACAAAATGCGGGATACGTAACTTCATCGACCTTTTCTTGGTTTTTAGCTATAACATGATTTCAAATATGAATTAAATTTTTTAAGCTCTTTTTCGCTTTTTCAAAACTTCCTTTTTTCAAGTGCCATAATTATTTCACTTATTTTTTTTTTTAGCTTTAAGTTCAGTTTTCGTTTCTTTCGAGTAGTAATATGATTTAAATGGATATTAATCCCTCAAATCAGCGCTTCCGGGTCGAAGGTTTCAAATGATTAAAAGATGACAAGGAAGTAACAAAATTTGATATCGAGATGTATACTTTCTTGTACCAATGCTCGCCATCAGTTTACTGGTGTTTTTATTGAATGTGTGTAATAAACAGTTGAAATGTCCAATTTCGAACAAAGGAAGATTTGTATAAAACCATTGATAAATACTTTCATGTATCTTTCAATTTCTAAGTTATAAGTTTTTAATTTTAAATGTACCATCATTTCCTTATTTTAATTAGTTAAAAGTGTGTTTTTTTCATTGATTACGTATGATTTCAATATAAAACGTCCAATCTAACTATATTTATACAGGCACAGCCCTCACTGACTTATCACTCAATCTCAAACTTCCCGTGTAGGTAGAAACATAAAACTTTGGAAATTTGTTGAGTGCACACTCTAGTCGATATTTGGCGAAAATGAATGTTAAAATTCCCACTCCCGTGGACCCAAATGAAGTTTTTCCCTTATATAAACTATATAAAACTTACTCATCCCTAATTCTCTAATTTCCCGTATAGGTAAAAGCATGAATCTCTGGGAAGTTGTTGAGTACACTCCCGCGTTGGTAATAGGCGAAGAAAATATTTAAACTATCTTTCCCCGGGGGGGGGGGCTGGGGCCAAAATGTAGCGATTTTTAAATCCCTTATCTTAACTTCACCGTCGTCTCTTCTTTGGTCCGGCGGAAAAACAAAAGTAAAAAATGACCCACTTTCAGTCATGCTATCGAGCTTAAATTTTGCACGTAGACTCTTGTCACCTAACAATGTATTGTATCAAAATTTCAGATCGAATGAATGTACCGTAAATAAATTAATGTACTTTTAGTTTATTTCTATATAAATGTATTGTAGCCGCATCTTGTTGACTTCCACGTGTTTGCTGGAGTTCACTCCAACCATGAGGTGACCACACCCCCACTGCTAACGATACCCGTTTGACAACAAGAGAGTTAAGTCACGTTCAGCCGGTAATTGTTTTTGCGTGGTGCATATTATTTTGAATATAATCAGTACGTTTAGTACAGTCTCATATATAAGGGATTTATTGTCAAAAACTTTGTTTTTACGGGTTGTTTTTTTTAAATGTATAAACAGACTCATCACTAACTCTCCAACCTCCTGTATATGTAGAAGCATGAAACTTTGTGAAGTTGAAAAGTTGTTGAGTACACTCCCGCGATCGTAACAGGTGAAACAAATATTAAATTATCACTCACTGGGGGTCGGGGGGGGGGGGGCCAAAAGTAGTTTTTTTCACCTTAAATGAGCTAAATAAAATTTGTTCAAACTTTGGATACTGTGTAAATATATTTTGAAAAAACTTGGAAAATAAAAACTTGATGGCCTATATTAAAATATTATAAGGCATTATATAACATCCGTCCATCCTCAAGGGAGGATGGCGTTGACTCCCGCTCCTCTTTCCCCTTTCTCCTGGCTCTTCACACCTAGTTGTGTGGTTGGCTTCCGCTACTTGAATGCCCTCCCGCACTTTTGACGTATGAGGTGAGTCCTCCTAAGTAATGTTCACCAACGTTTTTGGGTCGATCCGCGCCAGCGACATACATTTCTTGCAGACGTCCTTGATGCGACCTCTTTTCCTCAGAACAGTTGACAGTTCACAATAAAGCAGGGCTCTTGGAATTCGCTCCGAGCTTATCCTGTGGACTTGGCCCAACCACCGCAGGCGCCTCTCGCTCATGATTAATTTGCTTGGCTTAGGTCGTCCAGCCATCGCTGTCATAGAGGAGTGTGCTGAGCAAGCCTGGTACACAGTGATTTTCGTCCCATCAGTGAGGTGCACATTGTTCCACACTCTTTGATTTAGCCTTGCCAATTGCGATGCGGCCTTTCCGATTCTGGTTTCTATTTCCTTTTCCAGAAATAGTGTGCTTGTGATTTTACTGCCAAGGTAGTTGAAATCCTCGACAACATACATGGAGGTTGCAGGGAGGCAGTCTGTGCCTTGTCTCATGATGTTGGTCTTTTTGAGGCTTGTCGTTAAACCGACTTCCTTGCATGCCTCTGAGAACTTAGTGACCAGTTTTTTAAGTCCAATATCTGTATTTGAGGTAAGAGCTGCGTCGTCCGCGAAGAGCAACTCTCTGATTAATACAGTATTCAGTAGTATCCACTCTGCTCTTTGCACGAGCCGGCTGATGTTATATAGGCTTCCATACGCCCTGGTATGAATGTTCACACCCTCGGACCAGTCCAAAAAAGCATTTCGCTGTAGCACTGAGAAGAAGATAGCAAAGTGTGTTGGTGGCAGTACGCACCACTGTTTGACTCCGCTACAAATTGGGACCGTTTCCGGGGTGTCACCATCGAAGAGCACTGAGGTGTCAACATCGAAGAGCACTGGCTGTGCATATTGGTGTGAAAAGACTCAATGATGTTGAGAAGCCGCACCACAAAATGCCGGAATCGCAATGCGGTTTTCGGGCTGGCCAACAATGGACATGATCTTCTCATTCTGTCGGCTGCAAGAGAAATGCCGGGAGCAACAGAAAGCCCTCTTCATTGTCTTCAAGGCATTTTACCTGGTCAGCTGCAAGGGTTTTTTCCGTATACTTGGAAAAATATTGGGCATTAAAATTATATTTTCATTCTTTTGGAGCCGAGGGGCCCTAATCACTTTTTCGTAAACGTTTAATAAATTTTAACCATTCAATTTCACATGTTTTTTTTTAATATGAATATTGACAAACACATATATCCATCATGATCCAGATTGAAATAAACTGTTGTTTTGAAATCTACATCCTCGGGCCCTTATTTTAGTTTTTTTTTTAATATTTAAGCCGTATAAATAGTATTTTATTTATTCCACGACTATTAAACTTTGGGAAGTTTTTGAGTACGCGTAATGCCATTTTTAAACACGAATAATATAGAAGGTATTTTAAATAATGGCTACTGGGTATATAGATGAATTATTTACCAAACTGATATTAAAAAAAATATATAGGGTAAAGAAATCCTAGCGTCTGTTCCTTTTGGGCCAGAGCCCAAAATAATTAATCTGAATTTTGTAAAGCTTTATTTCCCATTAAATTTTAAACAATTTAAATAAATATAGACACTTATCTCCATAATGACCTATATTGAAATCTTCAGGCTTTATGAGATATGCACATCCTGCACCCATTTTCCACGGGCTCTTAATGATATTTTATTCCCCTTTTACAAGACCTTGACAAATTTGACAAGCAAGTACATCCATCATGATCCAGAATGACGGTAACCAATATCTCAATTTTCCGCTGCAAAACGCGGGTATTTTGCTAGTGTTAAAATAAATTCCGTAGAAAACTTAACATCATTTTCGGCCGCAGGTGACAAGGAAGCTTTAAAAAATTTAAATAAAATAGAAGTAATATGTAACATAACTGTAGATGAGATATGTACGTGCATACTAACACTCCTACACAACTTTCACATACACAAAGCCACTGGTCCAGATGAATTGCCTGCAAGGTTATTAAAAGAACTAAGCGGTGAACTGTCCCCAATCCTCTCTAAATCAGGGTAAAGTGTCCCATTATTATAAATTAACTAACGTTACTCCACTCTTTAAAAAAGTGATAAAACAGGCCCTGGTAATTACCTATATCACTTACTGGTATACCCTGAAAATTTCTATAACACATATTATATAGCAGAATAATTAACCACCTTGATAAATATAATGCTTTTAAAAAATCAGATCATGTGAAACACAATTAATTGGTTTAATAGATGATCTGTCTAAAGGCTTAGACAATAAGAATCAAATATATACAAATTAATAAATTTCTTAAAGCATTTGACAAATTTCACCAACTTATTTACTAAAAGAAACTTAGCTACTTTGGATCTCATGTCCCTTACATCATTGGATCCAAGACTTCCTTTTGGATATAAAGCAAACTTTAATAATTAATGGATCTTAATCATCAACGATAACGGCAGTGGCGTAGCGAGGGGGGGCAGGGGGGGCGAATGCCCCCGGGCGCCACGTTAGGGGGGCGCCAAAATGAGTATTAAAACTCATTATTTAATTTCATTTTAATGTAAACTAATGTATCCCAAATACGTTTGCGAGATTGAATATTGGAGCTCCGAACATATCTTTATTACAAAACAGTTGTTAAACATGATTTAGGCGCCCCCATTGAGCGTTAAGGGGCGCCATTCTACTCATAAATAAATGACACATCCTAATGTAGGATTGCTGATGTGGTTTTTTTTAAATTTAAAAAACTGTGAGTTGATGGTAGTGAGCAGTAAGAGACCAATACGATTCTTTTAATAGAGCTACCAGAGACGACACTAAAAGCAACCAAAATTACCAAGACAAGAAAAAGGAGTGGCTTAAAGCAGTGGTTCTCACCCTGTGGTCCACGGACCACTAGTGGTCCGCGAAGATTTGCCAGGTGGTCCGTGAGAGAAGCATGAAATTTACGCACTGTAGGATTAATCGAGATAGACTAGCAAGTAAAAGAATTAACGCAGACTTAAATATATTTCTGATCTGGCCATAATGGTTTTTAATTTTATCAAGCTCGTCAATTAAATTCTCGTCTCTTTGATTTCTTATGCTCGAATATGAATCTTGAACGTTAACAGTTACTAATGTATACTGAAGTTCGCTGGTTATCTGACTGTTTTAATTACGCGATGACGTAAGAGATTTTCATGTAGAAATAACTCAAAGCTTGTTGATAGTTTGAACCATGGCTAATGGGTTGCTGTTCTGGCTTACTTGGCTGAAATTTTTGAAAAGCTCAATAAACTTAATTCCACTCGGCAAGGAAAGCAGATACATTATATGACTCTCAGTGACAGAATGTCTGCTTTTACGAAAAAGCTTGATCTTTGAAAAAAAAAATTATTTCAAGGTAACTTTGAGATGTTTGATAAATTGTACGAAATCACCGAAAAACCAGAAAATGCAGAAATAATTTTTAGTAGTGGCCCGTAGTTAAGGCACATATTTTTCAAGTGGTCCTGGAATCTCAAAAGGTTGAAAACCACTGGCTAACAGAATGGTTAATACGCGTCCCTTTGCTGCATGTTGTGACTCTTTAAAAAGATAAATCGTACTTCCCCAATTCTCATGTGGAGGGAGTAAAGTGGGAGAGGGGAGGGAAGGTCTCTCCTCTCACGGGCTTGTATCGGAGTGTCAAAGCAAGTTGGATTCCTTTCATATGAAACATCAGGCACCGCCTTTCTTTCCTGTCCATCGTCGATAAAACTTGTTGCTCAGTAGGATCTAGGTTTAGTATCTTATTTATCACCGGAAATCCAAAATGAATGTATCCACCTACTTACATCGACTGTAAGGAATCAGCTGTTGAGTGAAATAAGAAAACACAAGTACTACGGTATCTTACTTTAACCCAATCGATCTAGGTCACCGGAAAACCTTTCTCAAGTCATCAGATTTGTGGATGTGGATTTACAAACTAAAAAGTAACTATCAAAGAATCATTTTCAGATTTTGCAAAGATACATTCCAAAGACGCAAAAATCCTTGAAATAGTTATCGTAGAGAAACTGGAATCTAATAGCATACCACTATCAGACGGTCGGTCACGATGTTATGACAATGCTTCTGTAATGACCGGGAATGTTTCCGGCCTTCAACAGCGAAAATGTGCTAGAAATTACAAAGCATTGTTCATCAACTGTGGCAACCACAGCTTAAAATTTAGCAAGAGTACACTTAACTAAACATGATCCAGTTGTTATTATGTTTTTGGAACAGTTAAAAGTATAGATTTATGCTTTCTCCCTTTCAACAACTCGTTGGGAAAAAATTAAAAAAAGAGTTGTGCCAATCACAATGAAGAGGGAGTCTGAAACACGTTGGATTGCACGATCAGAAGCTGTTACAGCAATTTATGAAGGACTAGATGACATGGCAGGGCTGTTGGAAAAATTATCAGAACATACAAATATGACGCCTGACCAGAAGTGATACAGAAGCTTTGCTGGTAGGTATATAAAACCTTAACTTCCTAGATTTTAAACATTTCTGGAACATCATACTTGATAAAATTAATAGTGTCCAGAAACGGTTCCAGAATCCTACTGTGAGTTTCAAGGAAGCTTAATCTGATATTGAATCGCTTGAGCACGAAATTGTCAACATTCATGTTAGTTTGAGCCATGTTGCGGTAGACAATGGGAAAGAAGATGCACAACTTGGAGAATCGAGTTTAACAGAAGATTAGACGACATCGGAGGATGCCTTCGAGAATTAAAAAGAGATGCAGAACTTTCTCCATAAGAAGAAATTGCACCTGCTATGAACAGCGAAATTGATAAACCCCAACAGGAGATATCAATACGGATTTTACGTCTAAAACAAACTAAACAACAAATTAGGATTTTTACTAGACGTCAAATCTCTTCTTGCTGAAACAAAAGTCGATACGCTTCGTTATAATTGCTTAGATTTGCTAATTTCTACGAATTGTGTACAGAAATCAAAGACTAAAAAATGATGCTCAATACCCGGACTGAAGTTCTACCGGAAACTACTTTGGATCTTCTCGATTTTATTGTTTCATATGGAGATAACGTATTTCCGAATCTGCGCATTTCACTTCAAATACTTCTAAAAATTGCTGTTTCAACTAAAAGCTGTGAGCGGTCCTTCAGCAAAGTAAACCTTATTTTGTCTTAATTACGTGCTCCAATGGATCAAGATCGTCTGGATGATCTTGCACTCCTTAGCATCGAAAGAGAACACTTGAGAATATCAATTTTAACAGCGAGATTGACGACATTCAAACCAAGGAAGATCCATTTATTTTAGATTATGTCTATTCGAGTCATGTATAATTAGTAGAGTATTTTTTTTTCAAATAAATTGTTTATAATCGTATAGAGAATTATTAGTCTGTATTGTATTTCATTAAAATATCATTTGCTTCAAAAATGAACCATATAAACCGTAAAATTTCAAATTTTTCTTGGGGGCTCAGTGAGCCCCCAGAATTTTTCGGTCCGTCAAGGGGCGCAGAATTTGTGTCTTGCCCCCGGCGCACATGACCCTAGCTACGCCACTGGATAACGGTTAACTCAGGAGTTCCACATAGAACTGTGCTAGGTTTTTTTTACTCTTTTATAATATATATAAATGATTTATATCATCTCACAACCAACAAAAGTTAGGTCATATGCTGATGATTGTATAATCCACAGAATAATTAAATCAGAAGCAGGGAGCACAATCTTACAAAAAAGCTGATGAATTGCTAAAATGGGATACTAACTGGAGTATGTCTTTCCACCCAGAAAAGTGTCAACTGTTAAGAATAACAAAGAAAAGGAAATAATTTAAATTCAACATATTTCATTCATAGAAAAGAACTAACCCAAACTAAAGAAACAAAATACTTAGGAGTAATAATGAATGAGAAACTATCATGGAATCAAACGAAACTTTATGCTTTATAAAAAGACATTTGTACAGATGTAATAAAATATAAATATTAATAAATGCTACCTCACTTTGGTGAGACCTGTACTAGAATATGCATGTTCTGTACGGGACCCATCCACTAAAGAAAACACTGTTATATTAGAACACATTTTAATAAGAGCTGTCAGATTCATTACTTGAGAATATTCAAAACTAACAAGAATAACACCATTAGTAAAATTATTAAACCTTGAAAAACTAGAGGATAGAAGAACCAAGAGTAAATCAGTAATTATACTTTAAGCAATTAATTCTAATTTAGAAATACAACACAAAGATACCTGAATACAACCCTCAGACATAATGATAAAAACACCTTTCTTATTTCGTATGCAAGAACAAACACATACAAATTCTCGTTCTTCCTGTCCGGAATTTGGGCGTGGAATAGTTTGCCTGGAGAAACCAAGAAAACCAACACTTGATCAAAATGTAAAACTCTCATAAGAATGCAGGACTAGACACAAACCATAGTTAAGCGTAGAGAGCAATAATCTTCAGTTTACAATGAGCGTCTGTAACGGGTAAGATAACGTTATACCCTACTTATTAGCTTTATAATATTTAGTGGAATATTATTAATAATTTGGTGGTTTTGATATACTAGAGTCAATAGAATGATTTCTTGAAAGCGCCGTAAAATAAACTTCACGATGCTACATCTACAATGTAAAACTGAAATCTCAGTTTAATTACCTATCTAGCTATTTGATTCTACCGTTATTTACCTACGTAACTTATGGATAGTTTCCAGCTTCTGACAAGACTTTTATATTAGTCGTTGTCCTTTGCTATTTTTTTTTCAATGGCTCCCATATTTTTGTATCTTCCTTGCTAGCGTCCCCCATGGAATATCTGCATGGCCTTCTTTTCTTTCGTTTGTGTTGTATGGTCTGTGTTGTCATCTGGTGATGTACAGTCATGGCTTACTGAGATTGTGTGCTGTCTAGCCGTGTCTTTTAATTATGATGTTTTGTGCAAAACTGCTAGGTATTTATCTTACTAGAATTTTGTTGTTTAAGCTGGTGTTTTTCCAATGTCCCTTGCAGATGCGCAATTCTATGGCACCCAATTCAACCTCTTGGAGAAGTGGGAGGGGAGTGCAAGTTTCAATCGCACGAAAACCCTTCAAGCTGTGCTTGAACTAAAGGTCCGCAGACATCTGGTTTGGGGTCGGTTCGATGTTCCGCGTGGTGTAGTGTGGGAACTCTGCTGATATCTCTTAAGTTTTTTAAACCTCCTCATTGTGTCCATTTCCGCCCCGAATAGCTCAAATCGGGCGGCGGTAGTCTCCAGTCACAACCGTTTCTTGGCGCGGTTTACGTCTGCCACGTTGTTGTGGAGTAGTAGAATTATTTCGAGCAGCTTTAGTGTAGGGAATTCGTAAGAATAACATTGATCAGAACAAAGATTATGTGTTAGTTAAAGTCATCTCCAGTCCAAGTATTTAACGATGTAGATCCATAGTTAAAACGATATCGCTAAAACAACAAGGTGGGATGTTATTTACATCCATGTTTTTTGTTTAATCTATGTTCACGCCTGCTAGTTGGGGCATTTCCAGGACGTGATATTTTAAAAATTATAAATAGTTAAAGAGATTGTTATACTGGAGCAATCTCTTATCGAGTTCGACTGGTTTTGATTTTGGAGAATTCCCTTGGCGGGATGTAGTCTTTCGGTACCCCTAGGTACATAACATATTTTAGAGCTTTGTCTTTTGACTAGGTAGACCCGGCATTAAGATTGCTAAAACTCCGAATGCTGTTTGGGAATTTAGTATCAGAGAGCAAACAAGCAAGACATGTATCCTGTTTTAACTTCTTACATTTAACGGAAGGCGCTAAGAGTCGAGTAAATGAGGATCAACTTGAAATAATGTTGTTTGGAGGAATTACATTTAAATAATGCATCGTGTCCATTACCGAGGAAGCTGTTCTTTAAATAAATCTGATTTAAAGAGCTTATTTGTTCAGCCGGTAAGGTGCAACGGGAATCGGAGCGGAACTCACAACTGCCGCTGTGGGAATTCGCTACCTTTCTTACTACCACTCCAAACTCAAAAATGTTGAGCAAAATATTTATTAAGTAATATATAAAATTAGCATCTCCATTTTCTATATATTATATCACAGCATTGTTGCCATAACAGCTTTGCTGTATCACCCTCTTGCAAGCTATGATACCCAAACAGTTTTTACTAGCTATATCGTGACATGTGGTCCATAGGTAATGGCGATGGGCAGTAGCAAACAAGTTTATTAACACAGCATTCCACTCAGGCAAACCCCGCCTTTCTCAGCTAAAAGTAGATTGTGCATTGTGTCTTGTATATTAGCTCACGTCATCGAATTAAAGCTACTTTACTGGTGTAAAAAAATCAATGCGTATTAAAATCTATACACTCATAATAAAATTAACTTAATGCATCTTTCAATGGTCATTGATGATGTAAATAATTTAAGCATAAAATACGCTAGCGTTACGTGTTGCTAATTAATCTTTTGTATTGAAGGAGCCTATGTAATAGATAAAATAATTCAGCCAAGACTTGATATCGGCTAAATGTTATTTTTATTGGCAAACGACATTTGTTGTCATATGTCTATATTTGCCGGTACTGGCAGCGAACAACACAATCATCTCCCAATCCCTGTTTGTTATTGCTGTCTAGGTACACGCCTTATGTTTTGTTTCGAGTCTGTCTGACATAACAGTTGATTTGTTTCTTTTGATGTCAACCAGACTTGTGAGAGCACCGTCAAACACAAGACAGAAATGGTCAACAAGCTCGAGGAGAAGACCAACCAACTGGTCAACGCCATGAAGGAGATGGAGCAGAGGTGAGAGCAAAATGGTTTTATTTTTAAAAGTTTTTTGATATGCTGAGCGAAACCAAATACACTTTGCTGCTTCAATAAGTGTATGTTCAGAAGATTACATGACGGTAGACACACGCTTTCAGCTGGACTTATCGTATTATCGTAGAAAATGTGTGTGGGGGGGGGGGGGCAAAACTTGAAACGAATCTAGGTGCAGGAGCCAAGCATAAAATAACCCTTGATAAAGGATCCAATCGTTAAACAACTCTTGCCATAGGATCCAATCATTAAAAAACTATTGGCAAAGGATCCAGTCATTAAACAACTCTTGGTATGGGATCCAATCATGAAACAATCTTGCCATAGGATCCAATCATTAAACAACTCTTGCCATAGGATCCAATCATTAAACAACTCTTACCATAGGATCCAATCATTAAACAACTCTTGGCATAGGATCCAATCATGAAACAACTCTTACCATAGGATCTAATCATTAAACAACTCTTGGCATAGGATCCAATCATGAAACAACTCTTACCATAGGATCCAATCATTAAACAACTCTTGGCATAGGATCCAATCATTAAACAACTCTTACCATAGGATCCAATCATTAAACAACTCTTACCATAGGATCCAATCATGAAACAACTCTTACCATAGGATCCAATCATTAAACAACTCTTGGCATAGGATCCAATCATGAAACAACTCTTACCATAGGATCCAATCATTAAACAACTCTTGGCATAGGATCCAATCATTAAACAACTCTTGGCATAGGATCCAATCATTAAACAACCCTTGGCATAGGATCCAATCATTAAACAACTCTTGGCATGGGATCCAATCATTAAACAACTCTTGCCATAAGATCCAATCATTAAACAACTCTTGGCATAGGATCCAATCATTAAACAACTCTTGCCATAAGATCCAATCATGAACCATTACTTAGTGCAGGGTAAAGCTTGCAACAATGTCATTAATATTCTCATTGGTGTGGTTTAAAAAGTCTGTCTTGGATCAATCAGATGTTAAGTCATTGTCTTGTGTTTTCTGTTCAAGTTTGTTGTTTCATCTGTTTACCAGATGCTTCTGTGAGAATATGTTTATGCCACCCCAAAAATAAAAATATAATTAAAATAGTTTTTTTTTTTAAATTCATATTAATGTGCTTTTGTTGCCAGGAGTTGAAGGGATGAGTTTATTTTTTAATTAAAATCGTAGGAGTTATGATTAACTTAATTTCTATGTTTATCGATTACTTTTATTTTTGTCATTTAATTTGTTTAATGGAGTATTTTGCTTCACATTTTTCCACTTTCATTATCCCCCCTCCCCCGCTTGTTTTGATGTCTGCCTTGTTACCTTTGACCTCACGATGCCTATAGACTCAAGCAGTCCGAGTCCAATAGAGTGGCCGCAGAGGAAACCGCCCGGAAACTGGGGCAGATTATTGTTGACAAAGATCAAAAGAGGTGAGTGCTGTTATACCGGGGTTTGGTCGGTGGGTGCGGGGGGATTAACTACACTAAGATAAGTTAAATTCTAAAAGAGTTTTGTTCAAAGTGCACTCAAATGATTTAATAAGCAGAAGGACAGCTTCGTGCCTATGTGAATTCAAATGATTTTATTAACCCATGAGAAGCTGGGGTATCTGTTTGTATTCAAATGATTTAACAAATGAACTGCTGGGTACAAATAATCTAATTAACCCATGCACAGCTGGGTACAAAAATAATCTAGTTAACCCATGAACAGCTGGGTACAAATAATCTAATTAACCCATGAATAGCTCGGTACAAATAATCTAAATAACCCATGATATAGCTCGGTACCTATGTGCATTCAAATGATTCAATTAACCCATGAATTCCCATGTTCGAAAGCACGGGTTCCGAGCTGTTCATTGGGTAATAAAATCATTTTAATGCACGTTGAAAAATTCTCTTTATGATGGCAAAGACTGAAATTTCAACAATACCCTCTCGGTTTATAGATTTTTTTGAACACTTTGTATATTGAGTGCGTTGCTTCACAAATAACATGACCTCCACGACGTCGATTTCAATAAGCGGAAATACCCACGTCCCATGCCCATCCCCCCCACCCCATGTTTCGGGCTGTGAAACTCAACCTGCTCTTGCGAAAATCTCCAGTGTTTCCCGCTTTGTTCGGCTACCGCTCGGCTCTTAAGCTCAAGTAGGCGTATTTTTTGTTGTTTTTTCCTTTCCATTTTGTCTACACTGCTGTAGACCACACGTCTAGGGTATCATGTGTCATCGGAAACAAAGAATAAAAATAATAATTCGGTTTCTACTCCTGGCGTTTTGTATTTTCTACTCTTTGCGTTTTTGTATTTGCGACACCATGACACCGTTCAAATCGAGGACAGGAAACGAGGACCCCCCGCCCTCACACACGCCACTCCACCTTTTCAGGTAGTGGGGAGGGAGACGCCCACAAGACCAGCAAGTAGTATTTTGTATCAGTCAGACTAACCGCGTTCACATTCAAATACATTTGTATTTCGTTTCTTTACATAACAGCAATCCGCAATTTGCCCGACTTTATTTTTTTCATTCACAATTCTGTTATAATATGTCAACTTTTTTTTTTTTAAACATTTTAAAAAAATTGTGTAATTTTGAATATCCAGAGTATAAGGTCCCTAAAGTACTTCAAGAAATTTTTTAATTCAGATGTTAAAAGAATAACATTTTAACTGTTAACATTTTTGTTGTAAGCTTTTATGGGGTTGTTTTGTTGCTCAGCTCGTTGTGTGTGTGTGTGTGTGTTGATGGAGAAGGTGGTCATTGCCTCAAGCTGTCCTTGAATCCAGAGTTTCATTTGAGAACAAACTGCCTTTTAAGGTTATTCCAACGATTGTAGGATGTCTATAATAGAAACTCGATACCCTGTTGTTGAACAGCTTTCATTCACGGAGGGGTGGACGCTCCGGTCTTCATGGCCGTAACCAGGGGCGTCGCTAGGGTTGGTGTCACCCGGGGCGGTAGCTCATGGTGTCACCCCTTCAGGGGGCGTCCATAAATGACGTCACGTGACGTTGCCGATNTATCTTCTAAATGAGAATTATTCATGTGGCAAATTAATTTTTGTCAAATAAATTCGGATTTAGTGCAAGTCTACACTCTAATATCGTAAATAACATGCGAGAAGTCATACAAAACGTCATTAAATAAATTGTAAATAATCAAATATTTAAATGGAACTTTTACTTATAGTTGCGCGTTTTGAGGTGAATTCACATTTTTTTAAACACACCCCTCCCTCTCGTCTCACATCATCATAGATGCGTGACACCCTCCCCCCCCCCTTTTTTAGGAACATGACGTCATTTATGCGCGGCTCCCAATCCATAGAACTCCTCTCAGTCTTCCAGTGCCAAATAAAGGGAATCTAAATAATTTTACCTTTTTTCTGTCAACCGGTGAGGTCAGCACCTCTTGCTCCCCTCTAGTGAATTACGTTTAAAAGAGAAAACAAGTCCTTATCCCATGAAAAAAAAAGTTTTTTTTAAAAAAGATAAAACAGTAGAGAGAGAGAGGGGGGGGCGAGAGAGAGATGTGTAAATAACCAAAATAGCGTAAAAATCCAGACTAACTACTAAGCATCTTCCTCGCCCTACAACACAACAAAGCGTTTTTTTTCGCCAAGCACCCGAAACATAAAAGTAGTTGAGGACATAAAGTATTTGAAATATAGAAAACAATTCCTTACCCCATAAAAAAAAATTAAAAAAAATTAATTTTAAAAAAGGAATAACGCATAATATTATTCTTTATGGACCCGCGTTTGTAAGCACTAAACAGCTTAGTGGGGATCAATGTTTTCTTTAATGTTTGCCGGATGTTGTGCTAAATAATTTTAAGAAACTTGTGTGCAGCAGCAAAGTTTAACAGTTTACCATTTTCAGTGTGCAAATTTTTGGCATCTCCCCAAAAATACATGCATCAATTTATCCGATATACTTTATATGAGAAAAAAATTGTTGAAATCAAAATAATATAGTAGATTATAATTAAACAAACAAGAATTATAAATGTATACTTCTGTTCCGCTGAACAGAAATATACATTTATATGCTCATTAAGTAACCAAATGCCAACATACCCATATGCCGCTAATTTATTCTGGGGCACACTGGTGACTGTCAACAAAATACATTTTTATAGACTTTGTCAAGGTTGATCTGATGTCCATCATTCTGACAAGATTTAATCCTCATAAGCAACTCTAAATGTAACTCTTACAACATATTTCTAGATTATACTTTTCTAGAATTCATTAGGCTAAATCAGTGGTTCTTAACGTGGGTTCGATCGAACCCTAGGGGTTCGGTGAGTCAGTCGCCGGGGTTCGGCGGAGGGAGGTCAAGACAGCACCCGACTCAAGGCATCTATATTACTACTAATAATGAAGGGTTCGGTGAATGTGCATATGAAACTGGTGGGGTTCGGTACTTCCAAAAAGGTTAAGAACCACTGGGCTAAATCCACGTCCGCAATGAGCGCTGGATGCAAGAAATACAGCACAAATATCCAACAGGATGGCAATGTCGCTGAATCATTCTCATTCATGACAAACTGAATCACCTCGTCGAAAGTCTGAATCACTCCACATTGTATTTTGTTCTTCGAGCACTAATCTTAAATTACGATAGTGATCCATAAGTTTCTCCACAATGTCTTCTTAGCTTTTAAGGATACTTTGTATTTATAAACAGGGCACACAGTTATGTTTGTTCAAAATTAAAATTTGACATGTCGACTAACGCTTACAACTCAAATATTCACTTAAGTATCAAGTCGCTTTCAAGAAATCGAGAGTCCACGTGCCAACTCAGACATTCAAAAAATGTGAGGACTGTATTTGTGTTTTCAGCCTGAATACATTTTAGCCTTTTAGCAACCTCAGCAGACCAATGAACACTTTCTCCAAGGGATGTCCTCTTAGGTTATTGATAATTCCTTTTCTTTTACAAACTGGTGTGCCTTCCTAGGCAAGTTCTCCAAATACTTCATGAATGACAATAAGGAACAGTCCGAAACAGTGGGTCTCAGTCTCTGAGATCCTTTAAACTATGTTTATTGACTTGGTCATAATACACACAGTATTCAGTCAGTGCTTGTATGTCATTTCTCTACAATGCTTGTGAAGCAAAGTGTCGTGAAAGCAACCTGATTTTCAGTGTCATCTTTTAAAAAATCAGTTCTAGTTCTAGGTGTCCAGGAAAAACTGATTTGTTATTTCAAAACATTCCTTTCACCACATTGTCACCCCCCCCACACACACACACACACCACTCCCGTTGTTTTGATTAAAATATCACACCGACTTGTTCGTGACATCAAAGTCTTTTTTGTAAGTTGTTGGCGGCGAGTGATATCAAAATCTTTGATCTGCTCCAAAGCTAGTAACCAATGTCAAATATTTTTTAATATTTTAAAGGGTGTGTTTGATATTTTTCTTGTATTATCGCTAGACGAATGAATTGAATGATGTTGCTAAAGTCTGTTTGCTGTGTGTGAGAGTGAGAGATGGAAGATAGATTCTGGACATTATACTTGTTTTCTTAATTGAATTTTAACAAAGGCTGCGACTGAGTTTCGGGTAGAATAAGAAATAAAGTCGCTACTAACTTTCATGACAAGGCGCAGAAATTCTATTTTTTACTTACTGAAATTTTCTGCGCGGTAACTCAAAACTTAAAAGGTACAATGATGGGGATGGGACCTACGAACCAGACTACCTATATATAAACATGGATATCTATGCTTGCACGCCTTTAACAAATATTTGTTGTTGTTTTTTTTTTTAAATATTACCCTCAAAGACATTAAATTCATATTTTTCCTCTAAAAATAACAACAAAGAAAACACTTTAAAAAAAATAATAATAGAAAAATCGTATTACGCCGCCACCCCTCTCTCGTGGAGGGAAGAGGGGGTGGGATTCGTCCACGTTGTCAACACTTCAAAGCTCAATGTGCTTGGTATCTTTAAAAACATAACACACCGCCAGCGTTTTTGAAGATCTCTCTGGTGCGACTGTGTCTTTTCCCCCATAATTTGTTTTATTTAGTTTGTGTTTTGGGACTGTTTTATTATTGCAAGTTAACTGATTTTTTAAAATAAAAATGTTTCGCTTTTAACGTAATTTCATTGTATTCCTTTCTAGATGAAGAAAATGTGTCTTCTTTTTTTTTCTGACATAAAATCAACAGTAAAATTTTAGGCTTTGGTGTCACCCCCCTAATGGTGTCACCCGGGGCGGCCCGCCCCCCTAGCGACGCCACTGGCCGTAACTAGATACCAGCGGTGGCTGTCAATAGGGAGCGAGAAAGCTTTATCAAAATATAATTATATTAAGTGCTAGACGTCCTAGTCATTGTTTTAAAATTTAAATTGTTATTTTGAAACTAAGCAGCGTATCTTTAGGGCTGCCCTTTGTTTATATAAAGCAATGCTATTGTGGCAATAGTGGTGAGGCTGGTCAATAACATATTTAACTTCCTTACCACGGCTGGCAGCAACACCATCAGTTTTGCTGGCAGCAATATCCTTTTTACGGCTGGCAATAATAACCTCAGCATTGCTTTTTTGTTTAAAATGAAATGATTCTCCGAATTTAAATGTATCTTTAACTGTAAAAAAAACACGCTCAAAATGATGTAGTCTGTGTAACAAATAAAATTGTTTTGCTGCGTTTGGGATAATCGTTCCAAGAGCCTTTGTTATCATCTCATATAAATTAATCCACATCCCTAAACTCACCCCCACACCCCGCACGTACACACACGCACACCTCAACCCCAAAAGCACCGTCAAGAAAATACCCGCGAGCTGTAATTGTCAAAGTGGACAATGTGACCTAGATTTATCTGTTGGCTTACGCGTGTTTCCGCCTCCTCGGTCCGTCATTGATTGGGCTGGGTGTGTGAATAAGTATCTTACATCTCGTGCTATCCATTTCATCAAACTAATCCACTTTTACTGATGAAATGAATAGAACTTAGTTAACCCGATATCCCCAGCTCATTGTCACAAAGTCGTAAATCTTTGTTGTTTTTTATCTCTGGTTTACCTTTTAGGGAGCTCAACATCAGGAATCAAATCGGGGTTAAATTGGTTTTTGTCAGTTTTGTTGTTGGACAAACTCATAATTGACAACACTCGAGTAAACTGTAGTAGCTATGCAGCGGCGGTGAAAGAATGGGGCAAATGGGGGTAGGGGCGGTCTGACCAGGGCGTCACTTTTTCTCCTTCATATTAAGGACTGCAGTGGACTGGTTTGTTTCTTTGTTTATTGTTGGGTTGTTGTTTTATTTGCGAGAAATCGGAACAGCGACATCTTGGCCCACGCCCTGGCGACTTTGAGACCCAAGTGACGCCCCTGGAGCTATGTAATAAAGCCGCGCTGATTAGTCCATCCCTTTTTATGTTTTGACAACACCTCCCTGACATTCACAGTATACCGTCGTTTAACACCCAGCTCAATGCAATCAGTGACGGGGGCTTCAAGAGTTTTGTCCACGTATGCGGGGCTTCGTCCTGCCGCCGTCAGATAGTGGGCGCTACCTAAGTTTGGAGTTAGTTAGCAGTGCAGGGCATACGGGAATAATTAGTTCGAATATATCCGAGCGGAATAGCTGAGGAGACGTGTGGTATTATCTTATTTGACTTCATTACTGGGTTCCTATCGCGTCTTGGACTTTAAGGATATCCTGGAATTCGAAAAAAAAATGTTTTTAAAAGCTCCTTTAACATCTATAGTATTAAATGTTTCCTTCAACGTCCTAAAATTTGAATTGGTACTGATGGTGTCGATTAAAGAGTCATGATTCGCTACATGTGTAGTTTTTCCTCTCCTCCGGGAGTTAGTGACAAGGACTTTCAATTGTTAAATGTCAAAAAAGATTATTCTTCTCTAGGAAAATTCTTGAAATGTGCTTAGACTACATATTAATTGGTGCAGGAATTCTGTAATTGTTTTTTTTCTCCCTTAATTAGACAAGAATTGCATATTAGCTAACACATATGTGAAATCACGTAGGTTCGTGCACAAATGATGCTTGAAGAAGCATCTGCTGATGTTAACAAGAAGTGAAGCGCAACCGTTAAAATCGCACTTTGATCACACAACGCCCTCAGAATCGACTACCCCAACTGTTTATGACCACTGGCGTTTACAGCTGACAAAACTCATGTCAGTGTCGTGACTAGTCAGCTGTATGATTCACCTCCACAAATCCACCTGGATTGTTCGTCACAGACGTTTTTTTTTTTTTTTTACATTAGGAAACAATCATGATATACCCCTCAATAATAAGTGAGTCACCACTATTATAATCGTCACGGGGTTGTCATTTGTGGTGATGTGTGACGACGGGAGGGTGTTTTTTTGTTGTTGTTGTTGTTGTTGTTTTGACGTCACATCAAAGCACGCAACTTGAAATAAAAGTTCAGCTTAAATCTTTGTTTGCCAACAATTTATTTAATGACGTCTTAAGTGGCTTCTCACGATTTATGATAAAAAGCATACTAAAGTGACAAAGAGATTTGAAAAAGACTTATTTTCAATTAAGAAATACGGTGTTTTGGGGGGATGTGAGCGAGGGGTTAAACATACGTCATATTTGCGGGGGGGGGGTGTAGGTAACTTTGTGACGAGAGGGAATCGGCAAAAATCGCTGACGTCTTTTATGGACGACCCCATACAAGTTCTAGCAAAGCGAGTCGTATACCAAGTAAAGGTCGTATACCAAGTAAAGGTCGTATACCAAGCAAAGTGTTTCGCGTCCAAACAGGACGTATACCGATTTGGACTTATACCAAAGCAGACACATACCGACCTACCACTGTATTCAAGTCCCTCAAACTCATGCAGTAATGCTCCATTAAAATTTATAACGGGTGTGTATTTGTTTGTTTGTTTTGTTTTTGTTTTTTTTGTTTGTTTTTTAAAATTTATATTTACGTCTGCGAGAAATACTAAACTGGAAGTGCCACTGTGCTATTGCCAAATCCGGCAAATGTGACCTGAAGTCGGAGCCGTACTTTTTAAAAATGCCCGCATTCCTGATTTGCCGGAGCCGAAATCCGGTACATCCCTAGTTTAAACATACAGTAATGTATTTTTGAACGATTTTTGGTGTGGAGAAGGGGGAGTGAGTGGGGGACTTGGGCTGCTAGTTTCCTAATGGCCACAATAAAACTTTGACCATGTATTATAGTCTTTTGTTGCATTGCCAGGCCACTGATATTAAACGCTATTCACACCGATTTGCGGGGTTGAAAAGAATCTCTCTGTTGAAGAATGTTTTGACAGACGTCTTTATTATTATTTTTTTTAATGATTTAACTTTACTCAGTTAAATTTAATCTCAGGTCTCATTTCTTTTATTTCGGTGCTTTAAAAAAAACAAATTTATTCAATTTCCATTTTTGAAATGCATTTGATCCTGAATAGTTATAGACTTGAACTTGTGTCGGACCCAGTCATTTTAGCGTACAATGCTATACGATAATCTGAAATTTGATTTCACGTCAAGATTTTTATATATTTTCTAATAATTTCATGTCTGAGGCCTTTAACCTTTTAGCCGCGCAGCTCCGTCTGTAGTTTTTTTTTTTTTTAATTTAAATTTGTTATTTAAACAAACTAAGGGATATAACTCGATAATAATTTGGTTATTAATATCGCGATGATAAAATGTCGAAACAAATCCATTTCTTAAGTGATATGAACTTTTAAGGGAAATTTTTAAAAATTGTTTTTGTTAGAAGAAAGAAGAAAATTTGTTATATACATCTCGATTTAAGTTAGTTGTTAGTAAAGATAACAATTAAAAGAAATCCGTTAATTTTACTGGTATTGAAAAAAGGTTTTAACAATTTTTGCTTGCATTAGGGAACCGTATCTAACATACGTGTAAAGTTCAGATTCTGTATAATGTATTGAAGTTAAAATAGAAATGGGTTGTCCTATCTTTTAAAAAAAAAATATGAAGAAAAACTATCCCGAAATCTACTGGTGTTATGAATACAAAGTGTAAGAGAGATGTTTACTTTTAAAATAAGGTAGGTCTGATGAGCTACTCCCTAACAAGACATTTCAAAGGCGTTGAGAATTATTGCTTAATTTTGATGGATTCATTACATCCACACCAGGGGCGTCCAAACTATTTGCAAAATGGGCCATATTCAATGAATTTAAAGTATGTGCGGGCCGGATTAAGAGAATAATAAACAAGCAGGACATTATTTTAAAGTCTAAGAAACTGGCTTTTAAATCAATTGATTATTTTTTGTTTGTACTGTGAATCCCTTTTCAGAGTTAACAAAATTATAAAGAACATTATGACATGATTAGATATATTAATGCTTTTTCCATCGTATGTCATCGAATTTCGTACAAATACAACGCTCAAGTACATCACGTTGGTTAACAATAAAACACAATGTATTTTTGCCTTCATTTGAGCTCATCGGGTTTTTTTTTTTTTTTTTT